>OZ038489.1:114306162-114491162 GCA_964036315.1 Acanthosepion esculentum | reverse complement strand
AGGGTGACGTCTTTAGAATTCTCTCTGACTGTTTCCAATGGACTTCTACTGACTCATTTGGAGTTCTTTATTTAAGGGATCTTGCCTAATTCATTTGTCTTACCGGGGGGGGGGGGCGGGAGTGTTATTTACTCTACAACAATGACAGACAAGGATACTTTGTTAAATAGTTAATACAGCTTCTCTTGGTTTTGTACAATTGTCTCAAGGATGTAGAAAGTGTCCATAGATTTGTTGTTTTTAACACCTGCAATCATCCTCAGTAAGAAAACACAGGTGTTATATAACAGAAGATAACACGATGAACTAGTGTCTTGGCATTTCTGTTAGAGAACTTTATAGTTTAAGAATTTTACATGGGAAAACTTTTTTTGGTTAAAAATATCAGTATTGTTAGCCGTGAAACATGGATATGTAACATTTTCTTTGTTACATTTTTATTATTTAATTATACAGTAATAATTAGTGTACTAATGCTATAAAAAATGACAATTGTTATAAAGCTTTAATATTAAAACACGGTGAAACAATGTATTTAGTTTCAAAAACCTCATTTCTTATCTATTTAATGTGTACTTTTTGTTTGATTTTAAGAACTCTGAGAATTTATAGTGTGTGTGTATGTATATATATATATATATATATATATCTCAAAATCGGCCTTGTTTTGATCCCGGCTTGAAGCAATCGGACGTCTAGCCACACTGAAGAGCTGTGATACAGCGAAACAGCCTGTGGATGACAATATATATATATATATATATATATATATATATATATATATGAAGAAATATAGTCTTAAAGTGTGCTATATTTATGGGATAAAGTGCTCAATATCAGAGAGAGCGTGTGTAAATATAAAAGTGAACATAGCAGCCTGACGATTGCACTAGCATGAAACAGACTGTCGCCTCTAAGTGTTGACTTCTATGTTCACTTATATATTTTTTTATATATATATATATATATATATATATATATATATATATATATATATATATATATTTTCATACATGTTTCATTAAATAATATAGACAAGTGTTACTATGGATTTCGTTAATCGGACTGACTTCCTCATCTTGGTTGCTTTCCTCACAACGTTTCGGCCGTCTGATCCTCCGGCCTTCTTCAGGTGCATCTCGAACTCGGGAACCGTCGGTCTGGAATTTCGAACCCAACCCTTTATTGTTACGGGGGTACCATGTTCTCGTTCCATTAAGGCCATCGCTGCTGCTACTACTGCTTGACGCCATCGTTGCTGCTGCTGTGCTTCTATTATCGTTGTCACCGCTCTTGTTTGTCGCTGCCGCTGCCTTTGCTCGGGATTGAACTCAGAACATCGGGAGAACTTGCAATCACTGTTTCAACGTCCTAGTCGCCTCGGCCATGTGTCACTGGGACGATCGTGTATGAATTTTTGGTATATTTAAACCTAAGTTGTTATTCTAGGTTCTCTCTTACGATTAGGGGTGCCCAAATCGTGTTCAGTTCTATACTTGGTCTGCTCAGGAGGTTGTTATGTCCTAGCATGTGAGCTGTTTCTTTGAGTTTTCTCACTTTCCAGTGGGGCTCACTGTTTATTATTTTAACTTCATCCCAGAGAGGGCGATGGTCACCCTTTTCCTTCCATACATGGTAGGCTATACCCGACTTTTCCGTCTCCCCTCTAGTCACTGCTTTTCGATGTTCATCCACCCTTACTTTAAGGGGGCGGCATGTTCCGCCCTTGTAAACCTTGCCGCAGCTGCATGGGATGGAATATATGCAGTTCTTGGTCTGGTTCTTCTCTATGGGTGGCTTTACTCGGACTAGGTGTCTTCTCAGTGTTGATTCACTTTTGAATACCGTCCTGATGTTGTAAGGGGCACATACTTTTTGAATTTTTTCTGAGACGCCTCGCATGTATGGTAAGCAGACCGTTGGAGGTTTTTGCGAGTCATTTTCTTCCCTTACTCTATTGTTCCCTTTGGTGGACAGTATGCTATCGGGGTAGTTGTTACGTCGAAGGGTATTTTTTAGCCTGGTCATTTCTTGGTGGTACGTGTGGGAATCGCTACTTATTGTCTGTGCTCGATGTTGTAAACAGCGTACGATTCCATGTTTGACACTGTATGGGTGATGGGAGTTGAAGTTTAGGTATTGTCCGGTGAAAGTGGGTTTGCGATACACTGATGTCTTGAACCCACACTCTGTGCGTGTTATGAGAACATCCAGGAAGGCCAGTTGGTTATCTCTTTCCTTCTCCATTGTGAACTGTATGGATGGTCGTATTGTGTTCACATGCTCCAGTAGTACCTGGACGTCTTCCTGGTGAGGCCAGAGTACGAAGGTGTCATCAACGTATCTGAGCCACATAGTTGGCTTTAAGGGAGCTGAACCTAAGGCCATGTCTTCGAAGTACTCCATGTATATATTCGCCATTACTGGTGACAACGGCGAACCCATAGCCAAACCTTCCACTTGTCGATATATGTCAGTACCCATTCTGAAGTAGGAAGATTCCATGCAGAAGGTCAGCATTTCCATTATGTTTGGCAATGGTACACATGTGCGCTCTTGTATGGAAGGGTCCGCAGCTAGTTTGTCCCCAATTACTGTTAGTGCCTCACTTGTTGGTACTTTGGTGAACAGACTGACTACGTCGAGGCTAACCATCTGGTGTGAACTGATGGGTGCCTCTTTGATCAGTTCTGTGAAGTGGGCAGAATTCTTAACATGTGTTGCTGACTTGCCTGCCAATGGGTTTATTATATCCACAAGGTAGCGGCTCAGTGGATGTAATGCTGAGCCTCGGCAGCTCACTATAGGTCTTAGTGGAATACCGTCTTGTGTATCTTGACGGTTCCCGAGTTCGAGATGCACCTGAAGAAGGCCGGAGGATCAGACGGCCGAAACGTTGTGAGGAAAGCAACCAAGATGAGGAAGTCAGTCCGATTAACGAAATCCATAGTGAAAACCCCTCATCCCAAAAATATAGACAATAGACAAGTGTTGTCTATTTATTTTATGTAAATTCTTTTCCTATCGTCTGATAAGCTTAATAACATCATTAAACAAAGAAAGAAAATCACAATGTTGATATATGCTTTTTAATCCAATCTAAGCTTTCGGCTTACATAAGCCATTATCAAAGATGACAATTACATTACAATATATTAAGCAATACATGAACAAGAAAGTGATGATAGTCCTTTTACATGCAAGATTTCCAAGCAACGATAAACTCATGCATATAAGACGCTCTAAGCGAAAATCGCACCGCAGCTCATGACGTTACACATGACCATGCGAGAGTGAATTCGAGAAATTAAGTATGGGAAGCCGTCATGTATGAAGTATGTGTGACGTCATGAGCTGCGGTGCAATTTTTGCTTCTAGCATCTTATATGCACGTGTTTATTGTTGCTTGGAAATCATCCATGTAAACAGAAACAGACTATCATCACTTTCTCGTCCATGTATTGCTTAATATATTGAAGTCTAATTGTCATCTTTGATAATGGCTTTGATAATGAAAAAATGCTGCCTAAATACACACAATATATATATATATATATATATATATATATACACACACACACACACACACAATGTTTTATAACTTGCAACTATTACTGAGCATTATGGATCATATTAGTATGACAACATGTTTAAGATGGTTTTCTTATTGCACTTTGGTCAGGTAAATGGTAAGATAATGCCATCATTTATGTTGATGGAGCCGACATGGTCCTAATTACTAAAAGGATTAAGAAAACTTTATTTTGGTAGATAAAAATTAGAAAGTAGAACTACATGAATATTTCAATCAATAGTGGATGTTCACAAACTACGAGATGAAAATATACTTTTGCCAGTTAGAAAGAAGTATATTTTGAATTAAAAATAAAATGAAATAAAACTTCTGTGAGATTTGGGGCTGAAGAGTTGTGATTTAGAGGTGGACTAATATCCTCGTTTTTGTTGCTGTTATGACATTTCAGTCTTTGTGCCATCTGGCCTTCTTCAGGTGTCGGTTAATCTCAGTAACCTGCTGGGAATTTTGAACTGAACCCTTTATTTAATCTACAGGGGTAGGTTGTTCTTATATCTCGGGAGATATATCTAGTCTTGTTCTTATTTAGTACTGCCGAGTCTTGTGCGACAACAGCCAAGTGGAATAAAGTATTAGTTTGTGAAATTGGTGGCATAGTAATCCTGAGTTCAATCCCTGAGCTGGGTAATACAGATTTATACAAAGTGGAAACAGGGCAAGCAATAAGTGATCATCACAAAAGAAAAGACATGGAGAGCGGAACAAGAAAACCCTGCCCTCATAAATAAAGGCTTCAGTCCAAAATTACCTGTAGGTTTCCAAGATCAACATTCCTGAAAATGACCAGAAGGTACAATGGCAAAAAAAAAATCACGAGAACAGCAAAGATGAGGTCATTAGTCTGAGTGTAAATAAGAAAAAGTAATTCTCAGATTAATATGAAATAATATTACTCCTATGTACAAAATGATATACTACATTACAGTTCTCTGCAATATTAACTGTCTATATTTCTGAGACGAGGTATTATGTACACTATTTACATTATTTGGACTATTGTCCTCATCTCTGTCACCATATTTATTACAATGTTTCGGCCATTGTATGCTCCGGCCTTCTTCAGGTGGTTGGAATATTGAACTGAACCCGTTATTTCGCTCACAGTGCCACTCAAGGACACATGGCGCAGTGGATAAAGGTGTTGGTTAGATCCAGTGACAAGACCCAAAGAGTGTGAGTTCAATACCTGGCTAAGGCAGTGAAGAACTTGGAGAGGGGGAATTAACAAGAGATAACTAATAACTGACATCCATTAAACATGGCACGTGGAACTAGAACAGTCTACCCCAGTGAGCTAAGTAAAGGATTCAGTTCGACATTCCAACCACCTGAAGAAGGCCAAAGCATACAACGGCCGAAATATTGTAATAAATATGGCAACAAAGATGAGGACAATAGTCTGAATAATGTAAATAGTGAACAGCATTAATGTTTTTCTTTTTTACCTCACACATATGAATATCAGTATATATTTTGAGAATGGGTGTTTTGTTTAATTTACAGTATAAGCACCAAAAGCATATGGTAATGAAAATGTTCCATTATGATGTGAAAATGCACGATTATTTTGAAAATGACATTAAAACTTTGCCCTCTATTACTGTTTAGGAGTTATGGACAATGTAAGTTTGACATCTTTCGTGTTGACAGAACAGCTACCATTTTTGGCACTGTTTACATACATTTGCTTCAAGCAGAAGTTGCACTTGTCTTGATTACTGCACAGTATGTGAAGTTTAAAATGAATGCATGATTCCAAATATAGCAGTAAAAATGAAAAAACGAAAAATAAAATCAAAATTATGTGCCTGAAAGAATAAAAATTGAAGTTTTTTTTTTTTTTTAAACAATGTTTTTATTTTTTTCAAATCGTATTGTGAATGTTTCCTTAAAATCCAACAATTACAATAAAATAGAAATTACGTGCCTGAATGGTAAAAAAAAAAAAATGTTTTTCATTTTTTTTCAATTGTGTCATGAAAGTTTCCTTAAAATAAGACAATTACAATAAAATAGATATTACATGCCTGAACAATGAAAAAAAAATTTTCCTTTTGTTCAATGTTTTTTTTTAAATTGTGTCATGAAAGTTTCCTTAAAATAAGAATTACGTGACTGAAAAGTAAAAAGAAATAAAGAATGATGTTTTCCTTTTTTTCAAGGATGTTTTTTTTTTATATTTATTTAGAAAAGCTTTCAATAAGTAAAAAGGAATTTATACCAATTAAAAAACAAAAAAAGGAAGTGCATTTTAAAATAACTTTTGCAAAAATTGTGCAGTAACCAAGACAAGAAGAAACAAAAAGCAGTAAAAAGGCTGTTAACTAAGTAAGCGCTTCCATGCATTACAACTTGAGGCAAACATATATAAACAATGCCAGTAATGGCGGTTGGACAACGTGAAAGTGATTGAACTTACATTGTCGATAAATCCTAAACAGTAATCGAGCACAAACTTTTATTGTCATTCTCGAAATAATCAGGCACATTCTCATTATCAGCGAGTTTTGGTGCTTATACTGCAAATTAACCATTTTTTTCTATGGAAAATCCCAGAAATTTACCATATCCTGGCTGAAAAATTAATTACCTTGGTCGATAGTTTTTGGTCCTTTATGACTGGTCATGTCTGTGTCCACATAGCCAGGGCAGCACTTGAAAATAAATGTAAAAGCATGCATCAGAAGTTGATCAATAGTTAAACTTTATCAAGTAACAATCTCTGGATCACGCAGATGTTAAAAAATCCCAGGATGCAACTGATGAGGGCCAGAGCAAACATTGACTGAAATACTATGATAATAAAAAAAGATGAAGATTTTAGTCTAAATTTCTAGCATGAGGAGTTGGACTAACATTCTCATCACACTGCTGTCATTATCAAATGTTGGCTATTGTGCCACCAGCCTTCTTCAAGTGTGTCGTCCTGGGTATGACGATAAACTACATCCAGCAGCATGTCTCACATATTGATTTATCTGTTTAACGACCCTCTAACTTATGACTTTGATAGAAAAACAGAGAAAATAAATTGAAAAAACAAAAAAAATAACCAGTAACTATTGTCTGTTGTATGAAAACCTTGATTCTGTTTTTGTTTTCTTTCAAATGAACCAAAAGAGTAGATAAAATGAAAAATAAATAAAAATTTACTTGTACTGTTTTTACCGAATGAAAACAAAAAGTAATGTACTGAATATAGAACTGACTTTTGAATTTCTTTATTACATTTATTCTACTATATAAACATTCAGAAATAATTAGGCAAGTCTGATCGGTTCGATAAAGTCAAATTCGTAGCTGATCTCAAAAATGACCTACAATCAGTTGTTAACTGGGGCAAGCAATGGCTTGTAAATTTTAATGCCTCCAAATGAAACTCCTCTCTTTTAATTCTTTGAGAGAACCATTTTTGTCTTCGATCAGCATGACATGTTAACCTCAAAGTGGCCGACTCATTGGAGCTTCTTGAGTTAACATTTTCCACTGACATGAAGTGGGAAGATTATATTGAATCAATTCCTAGGTCTGATCCTAGGAAAGTTAGTTCACTATATCATGTGAGACAATTTTTCTCGCCATATTACATATTTATAAGTTTACAATTTATTCAGGCATTGAATATTGCTGCCACATCTGGTCTGGTGCTCCTGCTATGTATTTAGAGAGTCTTGATAAAATACAAGGATCTGCAATATTATTGGTCCTGATCTGGCATCTCCGCTTCAGTGACTTTCTGTCATGATGAACTTTTCTCCATGGTACCTAGACGTTATGAAATTAAGTACAGTACTAGGTTAGCAACAACGTCTCATCAATTTATAGTTGAAATGCATAAATGTAACCGTAAGTTCTATGTTTGTGGAACTCTCTTGTAGTGTCTTGCTTTCCAATCAACTTTGGTCTTCAAAAATTTAAATACAGTGTCAATCGTTATCTTCCGTCTTAATTCTTTCTTTTATTGTTCTCTCTCCTTAATAATTTTTTGTTTTTCTGATATCCTATCACAGTCAGTAAATTGAATTTTTGTGGCTTTATTACCTTGCTTGGGGTGATATAATAATAATAATAATAATAATAAAAAAGTTACAAATGGTGTAAAATTGAGTGTTGTATGTTGGCTTGATCATTAAGTTTTGATCTCAGTTTTATATTTACAAAAATAGTTGAGCCAACACATGACTTACAGATTCCATTCAATCATGAAATATATTTTTTTATTTACATAGGCTCTATCCCTGATGTTGAACAATTTACCCATAAATATAGCAGACTTTAAAATTATATTTTCATTATTCATTATTATACTAAAGAAAAACCAACTATGTTGGTGTAATCATTAGGCAACTTTGCCAGACAACCTTAACACCTTAGACAAAAATGCAAAGGAAAGCAAAAAAAAAAAAAAAAAAAAAAAAAAAAAAGACTGAAAAGCAAACACGTACAGATATGGTAAAGTTCTCAAAAGCCAGATTATCGAGACAGCAAAAAAAAAATAATAAAGGACAGTTTGGCTCGTTATTATTACAGGTATTTGAGTAGACATCTCAGTTTATTTTCAGACAGTGAAATTAACCTCACCTGGACTAGATCATGAAATTGTTACTGAAGTAAATGTAATTCTGTCTGAGTGGGCGGATACATTTTATCTAATAAGTTTTTTGATTATCTATGGCAGTAGATGTTAATTTCAGTGTGTGCAGATAAACAGAGATGTTGCCATATCTGGTCTGGTGCTCATCTTCTACATCTTGAGAGTCTTGACAAAATCCAAAGAATAATGTAATCGATCCAACTTCAGTCACCAACCTGATGTGGCTTCCTTCTGTCTTTTCTTCAAATACGTTCTGATGATGTTTTTTACCTCTGGTCCTTCGACTACATAAATTTAAACATGCCACTAGATTGGCAGTTAGGTCTCACTGTTTTACTGTTGAAATAGATGCAACAGTTTCGTTTCATGCATTTCCCAGCTGTGGACAATGTCAATCATAATCTTGTGTTTTCTTGAACTGTGTTCCTTTTTGTCCTTTCCTCAATCCTTTTTCATTTAATTTCATTCCCTGTAACTACTTGTGCCTTAGTGGCATTATCACCTTGCTTTGGGTGAAATGATTAAAAAAAAAATGTCTACTTAAACACATGTAACCACTAAAATAACATTTTAAGTAATAAAATATATTATTAGAATGAAAAAGACATTAATTGCTTAAATTACACAAGAATGTTGTCTATCAGATGGGAATATAATTTTTCCATTGCTGGAAGTATCAAATTTCGACATTTTTGGTCTTCTTGATTTCAACTATCCAATAAATTTATGCAAATTTCAATGGGTTGTAATTTCATAGAGCCAAGGAAAGTTAAAAACAGCATGACAATGAAAACTGGCACACACTCATACATATATATATAAATATAAAATATATATATATATATAAATATATATATATATATAAATATATATATATATATATAAATATATATAAATATATATATATATATATAAATATGTACACACACACACACACACACACACACACACAGTGTGTGTGTGTGCCATATATAATAGAAAACAAAAAAAAAAAAATGAACTTACTGCATTCACCACAATATCTTCTTTGTGTTGCTGGTCTAGTTCCCGTTGTAGAATGAAAGACATGACGGAAACACCAATTTTGGAAGTGCCATAGGCAGTGCTTGGCCAACCTTTTGATTCATGGACACCATCTGCTACATCTCTGCAAAGAGGGAACAAAAAATATAGGAAACTGGCCCACAAACAATTTCACTGCTGGGGGCAAATTTTTATTTACAATTTTTTTTTTTTTTTTTTTTTTAAAACATTTCAATGCAAGCAAAACAATAATACCACTAAGATGCAAGGGGGTTACTGGAAGTGAATGAGAATGGGAAGACTTAGTGAGAAGAAAAGACAATAAAAGAACATGATTCAGAAAGACAGAAGATGGCAATTGACGCTGCATTTAAATTTTTAAATTTGTGGCAGGGAAACAAGAAACCAAAAGAAAAGTTTCACAGGTGAGGAGTGCGAGAAAAAAAAAGTAAATATTTGAATAGATCTTACAGTTACATCTAAATATTTCAACAGTAAAACAATGAGACCTATTTGCCAATCTAGTAGTATGCTTAAATTCATGTGCTTCATGTTCCAAAGAGGAGAGCACAACAGAGCCATTGTCATGAAAATATTTGTAGAATAGACAACGTGATGTCATGTCATAACAGTGGGAAAGTGACTGTTGCCATGATCCTAGCTCAGGACCGATTTCATTACAGACCCTTCTTTGGATTTTATCAAGACTCTCGAGTTATATAGCCAGAGCACCAGACCAGATATGGCAGCAATATTCAATGTACAGATGAATGGCAGATTTAAAACTGTTAAGATGAATTCTGACAGGAAAAACTGTCATGCCACAGTGAACCGACCTTCTTAGCATTTCTCTGTTTCCGAGTTGATGTGAAAACATTTCAGTAAGATAACAAGATTGGCTGATTTTAAATTAAAAAACAAATACTAATATTAGGGAAGCATTTAACGAGAGATGGTGAGACAATTACTGGAGGAAGAGGGGAGGAAAAGAGTGACAGTTAATTGTATCAGACTACAAACTTACTGATGAATCTTTGCATACACGAGTTTGTGTGTGTAATTTGGGGGGTGGGTGGGATGGCTTGAAATTTAGGTCAATTTATTAAATAATTTTTTTTTTTTTTTTCAAATTATTTTTTGTTTACATTCTTTTAATAGGTATCCCAAAGTAAAATGTTCTTTTCATTATAGTCAAAAACCTTTCATACAGGCATTGAGAGGTTGACCAATGATACTAAATTTATCTTGGTATCTTAATTAGCAACAAAGTTATGACCAGTCAAAGTTAGTTTTTCATCTCGTATGCTATTAGGCCAGAAACAATTTTCAGCAGTGTATAACTGAAGATGGCTTCAGATGAGTTGAAAATTATAGTAAATGTAATGTCATACAGTTAGTTAAAAGAAATATAATACTAATGAAATCAATAATTATTAGATCAGTCCAATATAAACATTGGGAAAAACTGCATTCTCAAAAATGAATCAGTTAAAACATGACACAGAAAGTCACATTTGACTGTTGGATTGATTTCTTTAACGGTATATCAACTTCTTATGGGTCATTTAATGCAGAAATTTAATTTTTTGGAGGAGCTTTGAAGTAATAAAAATGTTATTCTGCTTTCACAATTGAATACAGGGTAGATAATACTCAGCTTTTGAGCATATATATCTTTGTGTGGATATGATTATGAGAGGTGGTGATATATGCGTTTTGTTTTATACTGTAGTTTTTTTATTTTAAGTTGTATTTTGAAATACAGTTTGATTTAATAAATTGTAGGATATTATATGATGTCATGAGAGAATTCATTAATGTTGGTTTTTGATGTTGTTTAACGGCATATCAACACCTCTATGTGCTATTTAATGATGGAATCTAAATATTTTGAATATAATTTTATGACTTCAATTAAATATATTTTGAATGCAATTATATGCCTTCATTTACAGGCGAAAATGTATTGCTGATCATTTTGCTATATGTATTGAGGTTTTTTTTTTTATATAAAAATGTACTATTTACTATTAAAATGTATTTTTATACTTTCATAGTGTTTTTGTTTGTGGGGGGGGGGGGTCACTATTTGCCCATAGCTGTGACCCTAACAGGAGCTACTACCCCAGAGTCATGGTGGACCTGGGAACAACAGCAATTAAGAGGTCATTCCACACTCCTCAAAACCTCCTTGCTGCCAGATGTAGTTTATCATCATGACCAGGATTGCATTTGACTGTTCATATAAGTTTCATTTCAACAGTTAATGCTTTGTAACATCTTGCTATGATTCATAGCACAACAGCGATAAAGTTACTTATTTTTTTCAGCAGTACTGCAGTAAAATATTTTATTTACACCATGTGGAATACAATGAAACAACAGTGCAAGAAAATAGGTCAAGAACGACTGCATGAATTTGCCAATAAAAAAGTATCTACTGGGGGTTCATGCATGAAATTTTATTTTGTAATGATGAATTCAATAGAACAGTTCTTTTATCTGTAATATAAATACCTTTCCCGATACCTGTAAATAATTTGGTGAAATCATGTAATTTTTAACTTGTCAAAAAGGAGCAGTAATGAAATAAACACTTAGAAATTTATTTCACTATTCCTGGAACACTCTGTAATCATATTATCTTTTAAGAATGCTATTATATCAAAACCCAGGTAAAGATAAATGTTGACCAACACCCACCCCACCGGCACTTGTGCAGTATCGTCCAGCAAAGTCGGGCAAAAACAATAATTTCTGCTTTTGATTGAAAGTAAACTTTATATTACAGCACTGGAGCGAGATGTAATATCAAGGACTTGATCAATGCAAAAGTTGGAATAATAGTAGACTGCATCCCATGGGCCTTGGCATTTGCGACTGAAGGTCATTTCAAGTGGCTCTTCTTCATCACAAATGCTAGATTTGTTTGAATATTCAGATTCACTGAGTGTTTTCTTCCTTCCTTTATGGAAAGCACTAATACATAAAAAAAGGAACAAATACTTGCTTAAAAAAAGATGTCATACTTATTACCTTCCCCAATGCTGTTATTCTAATGGCTTAAGGAAAACAAATTATGAAAAGACAATATTTGTAAAAGTATAAAATGTACCCATTTTTTTTTTTTTTTTTTAAATGTAGCAGTTTCATTTTAAGCTCCAAAATAGGACCTAATCCCTAAAATTAATGAACAAATAAAAATTAAAAAAGAAAAAAAAAAAAAAGGAAACTGATTACATTTTGAAAATTATCTACTACTTATATTTTAATTTTTTATAGACACATGCACCAAAGTTTAGCTTACACATACACTGTGTGCCAAATTATTAGAGAACTTTTTTCTAATATTTCAAAAACCGTCCAATCAATTCACACAATGTTGGCAACACTGACCTGCACAATCAGTGAAATTTTTGTACTGATCTGTGCAATGTAAACAAACTGGCACCATATTTGTTATCAGCACGGTGATTTGAGCGTGCCAAATTATTAGAAAAGTGTAAAATTTTAGTGAAAAGATGGGCCGTAAAAGCAGTTTAAGTGATGCTGAAAAGAAAACTATCACCTCAGAACTCTCGAAAGGTAATCAAACAGTGAAATAGTTCACCGCCGACCCTAAACAAGTATGCAAACGGGCAGATAAAGGCAAGCCGAGGGTTATTTCCCGTCGTCTCATGTGACGACTTAAACGAGAGGCCACAAAGAACCCTGGACTTACCAGTCAAGAGCTTTTCAGTCGCATTGGGGATCCTACTGTGTCTAAAAGTACTCGGTGTCAGTATCTGAGGGAAATAGCAACAACAGTCAAACCTGTATCGAACGAAGCCTCCGTTGACGAGATATCACATTCAAAATCGATTGAAATGGGCCGAGGACAATATGAAGATTGACTTCTCTAAAGTTTTGTTCACAGACAAAACTCTACCAACACTTGATGGGCCAGATAGATGATGCAAAGGCTGGGTAATAAACAGACAGAATCGCCATCAGCATTTGAGATGCCAACAAGGCGGTGGAGGCATAATGATCTGGGGGTGGTATTATTGGAAAAACATTAGTGGGCTCATGGAGAGTACCAGATGGCGTCAAAATGACTGCTGATGCATACATAGCATTTATGAAGGAGCATCTTGAACCGTGGATGAAAAGGCAAAGAGTTGCCTTCAGAAGGGCTATAGTTTTTATGCAAGATAATGCTCTGTCACATGCTGTTCACAAGACTACTGAATATTTGAAACAGTTAGGCTTCGATGGACCTCGAAAAATGAAGTGGCCAGCAAATTCTCCGGATTTTAACCCAATCGAAAACCTTTGGAGCATCATGAAGCGAAGACTGTACGCCAACGGACGACAATTCAGGAGAAACGCTGAGTTGTGGGAAGCAATTCTTGACATATCTCGCAGCATTACAGCAGATGACATCCTACAATTAACAAATTCTATGGATCATAGACTTCTTCAAGTAATTTCAAAACAGGGAAAGCACATTCCCTATTAATTTGTTTAAAACTGTGCCTTTGTTTGTATCTGTTATTTGTTTGTTTATCTTATTTATTAGCTTCTTTTGATCATAAACATTCATGTGCAACATTAATAAACGTTTTGTTTGCTCAATTCTGGGAATTTTACTCAACTTTTCGAATAATTTGGCACACTCAAATCACCGTGCTGATAACAAATATGGCGCCAGTTTGTTTACATTGCGCAGATCAGTACGAAAATTTCACTGATTGCACAGGTCAGTGTTGCCAACATTGTGTGAAAATTTTGTGTGAATTGATTGGACGGTTTTTGAAATATTAGAAAAAAAGTTATCTCGATAATTTGGCACGCAGTGTATATCCAGTTTCTTTATTTTTTTTTTTTTTTTTTATAAAATGTATTCAGTTTCATTTTTTAAAAGGAAAATGTAAATAAATTTTCAATTTATCCTAAAATCCCAAAAATTAGAGAAAATATTTTTGAAAATTTTTAATTTTTTTATGGAGAAATGCTAATGTAAAATTTAAAGTACTAAAAATATATCCAGTTTATGTTGTTCTTTAGTTTTATAATATGAATTCAGTTTAAACTTTTTTTTTTTTTTTTTTAAAGAAAATGCATAAAAGCAACCGCTGAAGCGAAAATGATTCAATTGTAACACTTTGGAGAAAATATAATAAGTACCTTATACAGTTTTAAAGTGTACGATTAAAGAAAATATAAGAACAAGATTTAAACTGTATCCATTGATGAAACAAGTTTGACTTATAATGTGGCTCAGTTGGCAATGTCCATTCACTTGGTTAACAATAAAAAATTTTATGTGTTGAACTCAACATGAAATGAATGCAGTATATCTTCTTTTTGATTCATGTATGTTTCATGTTGTAGATACAAAAGACGAGGCATTGCTCTACAAGAAAAGGGCAATTTACATTTTTTAAACATTGAATTTCTATGGTATTTTATCAATTAAGGTTTTCAATTTAGAAAGTTTTTTGTGAAAGACAACTTCAAAGCCTATCTTAAGCCCCCCCTCCACCAAATTGATGAAAATCCTTGGGATTATTTTAATATGTGTAAGGAAATGACTTGAAACACAACAAATCTTAAAAGCTCAACCAGGAGCATGCAGAAGAGTGTGTGTGTGTATTTATGTGTGTGTGTGTGTGTGTGGGGGGGGGGCACAGTTGGAGGGGACAGACATCCCCGGGAATCCATATTAGGAAGGCATCCAACCAAAGAAAATAAAAATTTAGTTTATATTTAATTTGAATAAAGTGTTTACTCCATGTTTTATCAGTTTTTACATATTTAAAATGTCTTCCCTTCTAACATTTTTAGTACTAAGCCCTATAGGACCCCTACCCACTAATTGAGTCTTAGGAGCATGCAAATCAAGGAGCCGACCCCAGGCATCACCAAACCTCTGCACATTACTGAATACAACTATGAAATTGGCAGTTTTGTGGAAAGATTAAATTTTGTTTGCATACAAATCTTATCAAAATAGCTTACAAAAATAAAACAAGAGATTTGAAATGGGAGAAAATTTCACAACTTTCACATGTGTTCAACACTGTAAACTAGGTAAGTTTATAAGTTATACCGACTATTAAACAATACTTTATTTGATTCACTAATTTCTGTCAATTTTTTTATCATAGTTAACAACCGATCAATGTCTTCTGCAGTCTTCTCAGGAATTGAAATTGTCACCAATAGAATTCTGCAAAAGCAGGTTAATAAATATCAATCCCAAGTTGTAGTGCCTGCTGAATGCTGCTAATAAAACTGTAAAGGCTTTGACTCGTCTCTAAAGAAACATACAATTCAGCATTGTTATACGAGACTGCGCCTTTTAATTATGAAAGACTTTTATCATGACCTACTTTCTACTAACATGATAGATCATAATCAACATGTCACAAAAAACAATTATGTCGAATTTGATTCATTATGTCTTTAACATTTTTTCTTTGTCCACACAAAACAATGCCTGTAAAAAATATGCTGTCATATGATTATTTATAGAATGTATTGTTATGGGGGGGGGGGGAGAAAGTAAGTACAGAAATTTAAACATCTGAGGAGTGTTCAAAGCCATGACAGAAAATGTGGCACAGATATCCAAAGGGGCATAGTGAAAGATGCCTTACAGAAACAAAGTATTGACAGGAAAATGTCACTGGAAACACAGTAAAGAGTGCTCAACTGCTAACTAATATCATTTCTCTTACGTGGCAGTGAATGCTGGACAATCTCCTCACAGATGAAGTGAACATTTTAGGTGCAGTTCTTCAGAAAAATGCTGAGAATGTCATGGACAGAGCATATAAATAATGAGGAAGCATAAAGAATGCCGGAAACAAAAAAGCCACTTACACCAAGAATCAGAAAGAGACAATTTAAATTTCTAGGGGACATAAAAAGGGTTTGGAAAGGGTATACATGTTGGCTTGTATAAACTCATTGACAGGTTTTGTTTTTTGTCCTGTCAGGTGGCATGCCACTTTCCTCACCAGCAGAAAAGCTTGTCTAGTGGGGGAGCTAGTTTAGATGCCATCCACCCATCCATCCATGCAGAAGGTTGTACTGGGTTACATGTTATCAGGAGCAGACGTAAGCCTGTCCTGACCAAACCTGACAGTATAGGTCAAGAAATTTGCCTTCTTTTTCCTTCCTCCATCCGTCTTTTATATAAAGATTAATGAACAGATGAGCTTTCTGATAGATAAAATAAAATGTTTCTTTTAAATTTAAATAAGATATTTATGTTCTAGTTTTAGTAATTGTGTTTTCATATGAAAAAATAAATAAAAAGAAAAGAAAGACAGGACTTGTGTGACAATTTTGAGCAATAAACATATGTCTTTTTTCCTATTCAGAATTTTTTTCAAAAACAATCTATGGTTGTCAGAATTCAGCAAAAGCAAAGAACACCAGAAGTCATAAAATACAATAAAAAAATGAATTAAAAATCTTACTTGATAAACTGGTCCATCAGTTTTTCCAGTTGTGGCATGGTAATGTTGGTGTCTGTGAATTGCTGCTGTAAATTTTTTGAGCAACGGTGTAAGGCATGCACAGATGACATACTTGAGAGATTCACAACTCTGAAAACATAATAAAGGATTTGTTTTTTTTTATATTTTCAAAATTGGCAAGAATATATTTTTTTCTTTTTTAGTGGTGGTTATGCACTGAATACAAATACAGAATATGCAAACAATTTTTAAAATTTTCTGTACTTTTAATTTGAATAATTTTATATATATAAGCTCCCTTATATTGAAACACTTGCTTTGCGAAAAATTCCATAAATACAACAGATAAATTTAAAATGACTATAATAGAATGCATTCGCATATTTCTTTTTTTGTAATTTACCTCTAAAGAAAGTCAGTCAGTTATGTGGCATGCATGATACATGCTTAGACAATCACGTATCTTTTGATACATGACTGACAAGGCAGATCTTTTCCCGCTGTAGGTTGCCATTTCTATGGTAGATCAGTTGCCATCCAAGGCTATAGAACCTGGTCTGTCCTGCTATTTACCCATAGCTGAGGGGGGGGGAAGAGAAGAGGATTTATACCTTTCCCAAGAGTATTAGCATGTAAGTGAATGTAATGGATTTAACTGGAATTCAAACTCATTTCTCTGATTCCTCAATATGAGCCACTATCCATTACTCCTCCATTAGTACTTGAGTTAAAGAAGAAGAAGAGAAGAAAAGAAAGAAAGAAGAAGAAGAGAAGAAAAGAAAGAAAGAAGAAGAAGAGAAGAAAAGAAAGAAAGAAGAAGAAGAGAAGAAAAGAAAGAAAGAAGAAGAAGAGAAGAAAAGAAAGAAAGAAGAAGAAGAGAAGAAAAGAAAGAAAGAAGAAGAAGAGAAGAAAAGAAAGAAAGAAGAAGAAGAGAAGAAAAGAAAGAAAGAAGAAGAAGAGAAGAAAAGAAAGAAAGAAGAAGAAGAGAAGAAAAGAAAGAAAGAAGAAGAAGAGAAGAAAAGAAAGAAAGAAGAAGAAGAGAAGAAAAGAAAGAAAGAAGAAGAAGAGAAGAAAAGAAAGAAAGAAGAAGAAGAGAAGAAAAGAAAGAAAGAAGAAGAAGAGAAGAAAAGAAAGAAAGAAGAAGAAGAGAAGAAAAGAAAGAAAGAAGAAGAAGAGAAGAAAAGAAAGAAAGAAGAAGAAGAGAAGAAAAGAAAGAAAGAAGAAGAAGAGAAGAAAAGAAAGAAAGAAGAAGAAGAGAAGAAAAGAAAGAAAGAAGAAGAAGAGAAGAAAAGAAAGAAAGAAGAAGAGGAGAAGAAAAGAAAGAAAGAAGAAGAGGAGAAGAAAAGAAAGAAAGAAGAAGAAGAAGAGGAGAAGAAAAGAAAGAAAGAAGAAGAAGAAGAGGAGAAGAAAAGAAAGAAAGAAGAAGAGGAGAAGAAAAGAAAGAAAGAAGAAGAGGAGAAGAAAAGAAAGAAGAAGAAGAAGAGGAGAAGAAAAGAAAGAAAGAAGAAGAAGAAGAGGAGAAGAAAAGAAAGAAAGAAGAAGAAGAAGAGGAGAAGAAAAGAAAGAAAGAAGAAGAAGAAGAGGAGAAGAAAAGAAAGAAAGAAGAAGAAGAAGAGGAGAAGAAAAGAAAGAAAGAAGAAGAAGAAGAGGAGAAGAAAAGAAAGAAAGAAGAAGAAGAAGAGGAGAAGAAAAGAAAGAAAGAAGAAGAAGAAGAGGAGAAGAAAAGAAAGAAAGAAGAAGAAGAGGAGAAGAAAAAAGAAAGAAGAAGAAGAGGAGAAGAAAAAAGAAAGAAGAAGAAGAAGAAAAAAGAAAGAAAGAAGAAGAAGAAAAAAGAAAGAAAGAAGAAGAAGAAAAAAGAAAGAAAGAAGAAGAAGAAGAAGAAAAAAGAAAGAAAGAAGAAGAAGAAGAAAAGAAAAGAAAGAAAGAAGAAGAAGAAAAGAAAAGAAAGAAAGAAGAAGAAGAGGAGAAAAGAAAGAAAGAAGAAGAGGAGAAAAGAAAGAAAGAAGAGGAGAAAAGAAGAAGAGGAGAAAAGAAGAAAAAGAAGAGAAAAAGGAGGAGAAGAGAAAGAGGAGGAGAAGAGAAAGAGGAGGAGAAGAGAAAGAGGAGGAGAAGAGAAAGAGGAGGAGAAGAGAAAGAGGAGGAGAAGAGAAAGAGGAGGAGAAGAGAAAGAGGAGGAGAAGAGAAAGAGGAGGAGAAGAGAAAGAGGAGGAGAAGAGAAAGAGGAGGAGAAGAGAAAAAGGAGGAGAAGAGAAAAAGGAGGAGAAGAGAAAAAGGAGGAGAAGAGAAAAAGGAGGAGAAGAGAAAAAGGAGGAGAAGAGAAAAAGGAGGAGAAGAGAAAAAGGAGGAGAAGAGAAAAAGGAGGAGAAGAGAAAAAGGAGGAGAAGAGAAAAAGGAGGAGAAGAGAAAAAGGAGGAGAAGAGAAAAAGGAGGAGAAGAGAAAAAGGAGGAGAAGAGAAAAAGGAGGAGAAGAGAAAAAGGAGAAGAAGAGAAAAAGGAGAAGAAGAGAAAAAAGGAGAAGAAGAGAAAAAAGGAGAAGAAGAGAAAAAAGGAGAAAAGAAAAAAGGAGAAAAGAAAAAAGAAAGAGAAAAAAGAAAAAAGAAGAAAAAAGAAGAAAAAAGAAGAAGAAGAAGAAGAAGAAAAAAGAAGAAGAAGAAAAAAGAAGAAGAAGAAAAAAGAAGAAGAAGAAAAAAGAAGAAGAAGAAAAAAAAAGAAGAAGAAAAAAAAGAAGAAGAAAAAAAAGAAGAAAAGAAAAAAGAAGAAGAAGAAGAAAAGAAAAAAGAAGAAGAAGAAGAAGAAAAGAAAAAAGAAAAGAAAAGAAAAAAGAAAACTAGCAGAAGTTAAAGAGGCTGGACCTACAAGGCAACAGGTGGATTGTGTTCAGAGTTTACATTCTTGACAGGCAATGGTATATGGAGGTTGTGCATTGTCCAGATTACATCCCGCCCTTCTCGGCTGCACTGTCAAGATCCAAAGGAATACAGGACATTACATTTGGAGATGGCTCGGCTTCAGTAGTTGCGGGAAAGTTGTCGGTGTTGACAGCTAACCGCCTTCAGAGTTCCACTCTGGGTTTTCTATCTGGATTTACTTCCATAGACTTTTCTGTGACTTGTATATAACGGCAAAGCAACTGCGGTTTAAAAATCAAGGTTTTCCTTCCTCTAGTTGAACTGCTTTCCGGGGCTGTTGAGCTCCATCCACCGAAAGCAGCTGGTTATGAGGCACCAGTTGTACACCTTCACCCATTCTCCAGCTTGGAGCTGGACTTAGTTGTCAGAGCCTATTTGAGATACATGCCATGGAAGCATTTTATAGACAGTGGGAGCTTGTCACCACTATCACCCCCGGGGCTATGATAACCTTTGGAACATAATCTATGTATGTAAACATTTATACATTACGTGTTTCAGAAGACTTCCCCCACAAAGAAACAAAGAAGTGAATTAAGAGTTTGTTTTAAATATATAAAAAGTTAAGTAAACAAAAACACTAGAAATAGTGCATAAATAAAGAAACAAAAAATATTGAAAAGTTTGTTAATTTTAGAAAATGGTAACAAAAAAACAAACAAAAAAAAATGAAAATATATTGGAATTTAAGTATAAAATACTCAGTAATTATGAAGTTATTATTAAACATACAATAAAATAATTTATAATACTTCTGACAGTATTAATACCTAAACTATAAATTGATAAAAAAATGAATGAGAGTAGAAAAAGCAAAGTTGATATATAACTTTAAATAAACACAAAGTAAATATAAGACAAATGATTGTCATCTTAGCTGACAAAAACAATTACTAGAGAAAAACCGGGTAACTGGAAAAAGTTGAAAGAAATAAACATTACATATACAACATCAAATAAATATAATAATCATAATATATGGAACAAATGAAATAAAATAAATAATAATTGCAAATTATATTAAATTGTTATTTTATTTTTAAAAAAGAAGCAATATTTATATCTTTCAGTTAGACTTAAAATGTGTTAGGTTTTTGGTGCCTTGACAAAAAGCATTTCGTGATGCAATCTATCAAAGCAAAGGCAAGGATTTTATTTTGCAACAAGTATATAAATTCAAATAAAAATGTAAGTTTTTCAAAATTTTTAAATTTAAGAAACTCATAAATATACATGAGGCTAACTGAAAGTCAAGGGAAACTATGGAGGATGCTAAGTGATGTAATTTAATGTTTAATAAACAAATGTGAGTAAATAGTGATGTTGAAGTTGTTTTTTATTATAATGTAATTAATATTCATATTAATTTAGGTTGAGATTAATTTATTATGTATTATATATTTTAAATAAAAGTAAATCATGAGTTTTACCATTTTCTTTTAACTCCTTAACATTCTTATAGTCATGTAGGTTGGCCTGGGACACAGCCGCGCATGTGCCGGCCTGGGACACAGCCGCGCATGTGCCGCCCTGGGACACAGCCGCGCATGTGCCGCCCTGGGACACAGCCGCGCATGTGCCGCCCTGGGACACAGCCGCGCATGTGCCGCCCTGGGACACAGCCGCGCATGTGCCGCCCTGGGACACAGCCGCGCATGTGCCGCCCTGGGACACAGCCGCGCATGTGCCGCCCTGGGACACAGCCGCGCATGTGCCGCCCTGGGACACAGCCGCGCATGTGCCGCCCTGGGACACAGCCGCGCATGTGCCGCCCTGGGACACAGCCGCGCATGTGCCGCCCTGGGACACAGCCGCGCATGTGCCGCCCTGGGACACAGCCGCGCATATGCTGGCATGGGAGAGATTCGCGCATGTCAGCCTAAGATAGAGTCACGTATGTTGGCTTGTATTCTATGTATATCTTTTCTTCAAGTAACTATTAGTCAGAAATGGCGAATTCAGGTACCAAGACAAGCTCACTCATATATGAGGACTAAAAGTTTGGTTTATTTTGTTTTACGGCATATCAACCTCAATAGGTTATTTAATGCTTACAATATTTTTAGGATAGATTTGTATGAATACAATAAGTATTCTTTGGTTTAGATTGGTTTGGTTTATTTTACGGCATATCAACCTCAATGGGTTATTTAATGCCGACAACATTCGTTTTTGCTGGTAATATTTTGTTTTGTCAAAAATCTGTTTCTGATAATATTTTTCCTTCAAAATTGTATTGCTGGTAATAATTTATTACAAAAAAGCATTGATGGTAATAGTTAACTATTTGCCTATAGCTGGGACCCTAACAGGTGCTACCACCGCAAGTCAGGGTGAACCTGGGAACACCAGCAATTAAGAGGTGCTTCCACGCTCCTGATCAGAGGCCTTGCTGCTGGAAGTAGTTTATCGTCTTACCCAGGACACGGATGTAGTTTAACGTCTTACCCTGGACAGGAGGACTAAAAGCCCCACGGGGTGAATAGAGGAATAACACAGGTTGCATAACACCAGCATCCCCTACCTCTAATAGATTAAATATTATTGTAGAAATAAAAATTGTGAGAGCACTAGTAAATACTTATGAGCATTGGGGGGGGGGAAAAAAAAAAGATTGAAAAAAAGATGAATATATAAAGTTTTGACTTTCATTGCACCCTAATGAAGCGAGAAAAATGGAAACCAAATGGAGTTATTTCCCTTTTTTTCTTCTTTTTAATTCAAGGAAAATTATGATTTTAGAGGCAGTGACAAGAGAAAACAAGTACAATACTGAGAGTATTATGTCAAATTCTCAGTGTTGGCAACATGCCGACTGAAGAGAACAATAATACATTTCTTAATGTCTATCTTTCACCATTTCAGAGGCCAGGGGATTGCGGTTGGTATTACATTCAACAATTACAAAAACAAACGAGGCCAAGCTATTCCAAAAATAAAACTGGAAAGAAAGAGATTTAAAAAAAAATTAAAAAAAACAAAAAAAAAAAACACCCAAATCAATTTTATATTTGATTAACAAGGCAGAAATCACATTAAGGATATTTTTTTTTAAAAAAGAATCAGTACATAACACTATATAGTAATTGAAAGTCAATAAAATATTAGATACTTGCTGAAAAATGTTAACTGTATAAAACTGCTAGATAGATAAAAAACAAAAAATGCATTCACTTAGATTTTGTAAATTTATGCCAATTTTGGTCATCCATACAGCTGTCAACACGTTAGCCTGTAAATAACATCAACCAGGACATCAGAAAAACAGGACTTGTCATTAAGAAATGCTTGTATACTATGTTTTTTTTCATGCTATAACTAATATTTGTTTCAAATCAGATTAATTTAACTTTAAATTTTCTACTTTTTCTCAAATAGCATGTCACAAATATATATTTTATTTCTAGAAGATTTTTAGACCTGATAATTATATTTTATTTACAAATGTGAGAAAATGGCAGATTGTAATCGATTTTTGAAAGTGAGGAAAAAGTCGACATTCCAATCAATATAATTTCTATTTGAAATACACCAGAGTATTTTGCTTACTGGAAATAGTAAGTTTAATCATTTAGCTTTCAGTTAAAGCAAAAATGAAATCTTCAAGAATGTGCTTTCATTTTTAAAAATTTATCTTAAACCTTAGGCATCAAAAATTCAGTGGAGTTACCTATTTTTATGTAATTCATATAAACTCTCAGAAACTAAGCAAGGTTTGGTTTGGTTTGTTTTGTGGCATATCAACCTCAATGGGTTATTTAATGCTGACAAAATTTTTATTGCTGCCAATATATTTTTTTTTTATTTAAAATGTATTGCTGGTAATAATATTTTATGAAAATGTATTGATGGTATTAAAATCTATTTTTACACTTTCATAGTGTTTTGACTTCAGTTTGGGGTTTAACTATTTACCCATAGTTGGGACCCCTAACAGGTGCTACCACCCTGGTTCAGGATGAACCTGGGAACACTAGCAATTAGGATGTAGTTCCATGCTCCTCAAAACCTCCTGATCAGAGGCCTTGCTGTTGGACATAGTTTATCGTCTTAACCAGGAAGCGGTTGTAGTTTATCGTTATATGCAGGACATACTAAGCAAGGTATTACGGAATTGGAAAATGTCCTTCGAAAAAAAGAAAAGTGTTGAATTATTAGATAATACTGAATCTGCTCTGTGCCTGAGAATCCTGGAAATTCTCCTCACAGATGAAAATGAGACTTGAAGTGACAGAAATATGTGGTTCTCCTGGCAAAAACCGAGACCAACATTAGCCGAGCATGTGAGAAATGAGAAAATTTTAAGAGGAACTACAAAGAAGTTGTTAATCAGAAAGTGATTCAATTTTTTAAACAGATGAGAAGAGAAGGCTTGGAGAATTTAACATTCACAAGGTATATTGAAAGCAAGGGGAAAACAGAAAGTAAACAACTTGAGTTTGTGTAAAAAAATGGAAGAACAAAGAGGCAAAGGGATTGTAAATAAGCAAGAATTACTTAGAGCAAGAAAAGAAGTTGGGGGGTGGGGGAGCCATGAAAACTTACATTGTGAAAGAGCATGGCACATAGCTAATTGCAAATCATAATTACATACCTAGAATGTGGCCTGAGTAGCGGGAAGAGTTGTCTGCATACATTCAAGGTCCCATGAAAATTGCATTTCACGGTGACTGATGCTTGCTCTGTAAAAGGAGCTGTTGATGCATTCTAAGGGAGAAAAGAGAAAAATTCAATTCGTCGTAGCAAATTGTTATATAAAAATGGTGAGTACAGATTTGCAGATTTATAAAACATGTGCTCTTTTTTCTCACAGACGATGCTCAACTGACCTTACTATACTGTGCAGTTGAGAAAAAAAAAATCAAAAACAAACATGGAGATGTGAATTTAAAAATATAAAATGGCGATAATTTATCCATCACACTCTGCATATTATGAAACTACTGGTTATATAAGTCAAAGAAAATTTAGTTTTTAACATAAAAAAAAAAAAAATTTTTTTAATTATTACACTGTTGGTCTTTTCCCAAACTTTTTTTTAGAAAAAGAAAACAAAACCAGTTGGAGAATGACTTTCTATTTTGTCCTTTGACCTCACAGGTCAGTATGCATAAATAAAATGTTATTTTTATTCTGATTTAAATAAAAGATTAGCATCACTTTTAAAAAATCCAGTTAATTAATCCTTAAATTTACTAAAAGACTTTGAAACACCAAATCTCTAGTATAAATATTGGATTTTAAAGAGATTTTTAAATTTGTTTACATTTTTTGTATAAAATGGCAAGTTGAGTCTTTAAAAAAAAAAAGTACTAATTGAACACCTCTAAAAAGTTTATTTATATATACAGAAATTAATTTTTCTTATAATTCAGATTAGGTTTAGGCTATTATCTTTCAAATAAAACTGAAATTTAATTTTAAAGAAGGCATTTAAAATATTAAATTGATGAGAAATTCAAGACTATTTGTAGAAAATACTGTGACATCAATGATTGTCCTAAAATAGATATTTTTTCTTCTGTACCCTACTCCTCTTGGCATGCTCTCCTTGCCAATAGCCAGATCAGACCAAAAATGGAGTACTACTGCCATATATAGGCTAGAGCTGCCCAGTTGTCACTTTCTATCCTTCATAGAATTCAAAAGCATCTATGCAGCTTTGTGGGTAGTGAATTATTTTCTGCCAAACAACGCCTTTCCTCACAAAGGAAATATAGGTGGCCTCTCACTATCAGTATTTTGACAACAAAAGTTTAGACAAGCTACTGGAGCACAGAATCATGGGGTATGAGACCTTGGAGATAAAAGTTGATTCGATGACCTCCTTCCTGAATTCAAAGTTCAATGTTAGGTTCTTTTAGGTAAAAACATGCCTCTTGCGAACTTTGTACCACATTGTTACACAACAAGATGTGTTAACCATTTCATCCCTCCCACCTCTGACAATTAGGATGTGGTCAGTTGAAGACTGCCTGCAACTACTTTCTCAGATTAATAGTTAAAAAGGACCTTTGAGTCAGTGAAACTTTTAAAGCACTGCAGAAGACCAAATTTTTTCAAACCTTGAGGACTAGTGTTACAGAATTACAAACAAAGAACTGTACCAAAGAACAGAAACAATATCACTTGAGGACTTTCAACAGAAGAAACAACTAATATGGATAACAACAACAACATCAATAAAAAATAATGACATAATGAATATGTTGATATTCCACACTACTTAAAAAAAAAAAAAAAAAAAAGGTTAGGAAGGAAATCCCTGTCAATACTGGAAAGAGTGATAACAGCTACTGGATTGAGAAATCTATTTTCCTGAAAAATTGTTTTTAAGAGAAAAAATTTATAAATGTCCACTGAAAGCAGTACTGGCTGCTCAGTCAGTGAATACTAGATGTTTCTTTAAGGAAACTGCTAATATTGAGTTGCATTCCAGTCAAGCAAGTATCACACACATAGAAAAAAAAAAAGGAAGGTTCTTGGGATTCTTGTATTTTATGCTAAATTCCCAGCAACAGCTTTATGGTGTTGACATCTGGCATTGAAATTCTACTGCAATATAAAGTTAAGCAGCATCTTGAGGTAACCAAATGTGTTTCTAGCAATCTTAGGAAAGCAGTTCGCTATGGAAGACTGAAGAATACTTTGCAGGTATTGAGCATGTGTGTTTATTACATGTCATCCTGTTGATTTCCCAAGGTTGGGGGGAATGATTGAAAAAGTCCCCCCCACCTTCCCCTCTTATAGTCAATACACAGAATGCATGCTGGGATATTTTTCTTAGCCAATAAAATGGGATGGCTTGCATTTTGACATGACTGTCCAGATCTGCCTTTGTCAGACCTTTAAGGTTAAAAAGGCTGATTACTGGAAATTGAACTGCTCATTATTTGGGGAGCAAGATTTCTGGGACCAGCTGCTACTAATGATAAAGAGGGAACTGGCGAGGGGGGGGGGCTGTGGTGGGAAATTCCTGGTGGGATAAACTTAAATCTAAAATTAGAATGTTTGCTGCCGATTTTAGTAGTCGACTCAATCTAGATAGATTAGTGGCGCAAACAGCTTGTGAGCAAAAAGTTGATCGGGCGATTAAATCCCATGATAGTGGGGATGTAGCTTTAGTTAAGGCAGAGTTGGCCCCCTTGCTTATCAAGAAGGATCAAGCTCTGGTAGTTAGGGCTAGGTTAAAAAGAATGTCCTCTGAGGCAATGAATATGGCTTCTGAATTGCGTGCAGAGGAAGTTCGGAGTGCAACTAGGTGACATATCGCATGTGTCACATTGCCGGATAAGCGGACCGTGACAACAAACGAAGGCATATGTGAGGCTTTTCATGAGTAATTTCAGGAACTTTTCACCAGAGAGCCGGTCTGAGCTCTGCTCAGTGCGACACCTATTTAGCTGACTTTCCCTGCCTTGAGGCAGCTGAAGTGGCTAGGTGCGAGGATCCCATTACAGAGTTGGAAATCTGAGAAGTGTTGAAACAGGTTAGCCTGGAAAAATCTCCGGGATTAGATGGTCTTCCGTACGAAGTGTACTTGAGGCAGTTGCCCATTTTTGTTCCCTTGCTGGCACTGATTTTCGGCAACTGAATGAAGCAGGGGTCTATACCCAAACACTTCACCAGGAGCGTAATCAAGTTGTTACGTAAAGAAAAAAAACAGTGGGGATGGGTTAGGTAATTTTCGCCCTTTAACTATGTTAAACACAGAGTTAAAGATTTTAACTTAGCAATCAGTTTGCAGGCTGTCCTCTCTAGTCTGATTGGCTCTGAACAGACTTGTGCTGTGAAGGGCAGGACTATTCAGAACAAGCTTCGTATGGTACGCTTGATCATCGAGCAAGTAGACAGTGAAGCCATGCTGATCAATTTAGATTAGTCCAAGGCCTTTGATGGGGTTGACCATTGCTTTCTCATGGCTGTCCATTTGGCGGCTGGCTTCGGGTTGCACTTCCGCACCTGGATCCAACTTCTGTATGTGACCCCCAGTGCGCTGGTGGAGGTGAATAGATAGGATCGGAGCCATTCGTCAGGGTTGTCCACTTTCGCCTTTGCTTTACGTTCTTGCGTTGGAACCTTTCCTTCGCAAGTTAAAGATGAATCCGATCCTATGCAGATTTTCCCCTACCTGGTGCTACTACCTCGCCCAGGTATTCCACCTATGCTGATGATGTTTCAGTTCTTGTGTCGAGCAGGGCCAAGATTAACTAAGTCAGCAAAGAAATCAGTGGTTATGAGATAGTGACAGGGGGCCAAGATCAACAGCAATAAGTCTGTTGGTTTGCGGTTGGGTGCGTGAAAGGGAGTTTCTCTTCCCAGATCTTTCCTCTGGACGGATGGGCCGGTCAAGATTCTCGGCGTCTGGTTCGGTCCTGATCTAAGGTTGGAAATGAATTGGTCGGAGGTGCAAGAGAAGGCTGAGATTGCAATTAAATTGTGGACTCGGAGGAATCTTTCCTTAAAGGTGAGAGCGGAAGTATGTGTTTCACACATCTATTTGATTCTCCTTTACCGACTCTGTGCTTCCACTTCTGTCTGACACTTTACTGGTGTTAGTGAGGCTCTTGTTGTCCTTCTTGTGGGGAGGCAAGGTCGCCAGAGTCTCTCGGGAGATCTATTGCCTTCATCCATCTGAAGGCGGTCTAGGTATGCTTAGCATCGAGATTCATCAATATATGCTTTGCATTGGGTTCCTGGATCGAATGTGTCGAATCGGATGAGGTGAGAGCCTTCTGGAATGAAGACGCCCGTAAGAACTTCCCATCCCTGAGAAGTGTGCACTCGTGCGAGGAGGAGGCCCACCGCTTACCCCGAGTAGAGTGCTCCTTCTACCGTGAATGTTGTTGTGCTCTGAAGCACCTCTTAGGGGTGTCAGATGGCCTCTCCAACATACAGGCGTTGTCTCATAAGGCATTATATCAGGTGTTAGTTAGGGGGGGGGGCTGTTCGTGATGAACTGATTGATGAGCTCAGTCTTATGAAGCAGGAGGCTCGCTCAATATGGCCTTGGGCGCCCGGGTTGAAATGTCTCAATAACAATGAGGCATCACTCACCTGGCTGGTGATGCGTGGGGCCCTCTGGGTCGCCAAAAGACTTTGCTTAGCAGGTTTGGAGAAATATCCAAACTGCCGCCGCTGTAGTGGGGAAGTCGAGACCATTGGTCACGCCTTCTTTCACTGCAGGGTAGTAGCGTCATTGTGCAGGTATGTTGAAGGCCTCATGGTTCGCATGCTGCTGGGAAAGTTCTTTGTCCTTGAGGCTACTTCTGTTTGTAGCAAGGTGACTCCGCCGCTGATGAGGGCTGAACATTACATGTTCTTATGCTTGCTAGGTGTTATGAGAGTCGTGATTTGGACGACACGTCAGAAGGGATTCTTAAAGTCAAGATTAGGTCAGAAAGGCGGCAACTCACTTCATCAGAATTCGGCAAAAGGTGGGTGAATCTTGCGCGTTTATGTCGTGTGAAAGGGGCTGACCTGGAGTGGCACTTTGATGCCCGTCAGGCATCAGGATATTGCTTTACCTGGGTTGAACATGAGCAACCCATCCCAAAATTAGGTTAGCTTAGGTTTAGTTTTGATTCTTTAATTTCCTTTTTCAATAAACTTAGCTAGGGTATGTATGCTCATTGGCCCCTTTTATTTCTGTCCCTCTTTTTCTTTAAGTTTAATTCCCCATCCCCTCCCTCGTTAGGTGGTCAGTGACATCAGTTCTCTGGTAGATGCGGGGTGTCTTTCTTTTCGTGTGTGATTTTTTGTATCTGTTGTTGTGTCTGAATGAGTGCATGTCTGCGTGAGTGCTTGGGATGAACGAATGTTTTATATTATTATAGTCCTGCATTAATTTCGTCCAGTTAACTGATGTTTCTGCCACATTTAGTGATCGTGGAGGGTTTTATTACTAACATTATTTTGTTTAGTTTCTTGTAAATAGTTATTATTTCATATTGTAAATACTCTTTGGGGCTAGTTTTAAAATTTTTTTTAAAATTGTTGTTTTATTCCCCTCCCCCCCCAGACAATATATTGTACATCTGGGGACTAGTTAGTATTTTCATGGAGAAATTGAGGTATTATGGTGGGTGTGGAGAGAAAGGTACGTAAGAATGTGTTGTTTTGGTGCAAGATATATTGTCAGTATGATTGGGTCAGCATTTGAGGCTAGCTAAGTTAAAAGTTAAGACAGAAGACTGACCTTTTCTCCATTCCGTATTTTGGCCTTGTGCCACATTTTCTGTTTTATTCAGGAGTAAATATCCTAAGTCCAGATCTGCCTTAACTACTAGACAGACATACTGTATTCACTTGGTTGACCTATTGTGTACAAACACCAACTCCTAGTTTTGCCTTCTTATCAATTTTGATTTGCTTTAACGATATTGTTTGCATGATTATTGCTTTTTCGTCCTTCTGACCTATTTTTTTGTATTGCAAACGTTTATTAATTCTGATTGTGTTATTTATCTTGCACCTTAACAATGGCTTCTAAATCATCCGCTTACAGGCCCAGGAATAGGCAGTTTTAATGGTGACAAATTGAAATAGGAGCTATAGGGAGTAAAGTTCTTGGATTACATGTGGATGCAAAAATTATACGAAATAATTTTGGCCCATTTTGATTGTCCCAATGACGAACACTACTGTGAAAAGAATGCAAACACATTTGCCAAATTAATTCAAATTCTCGATGACCGAAGTTTATCTCTTATTAAGAAAGAATCCCCTGATGATGGGAGAGAAGCACTGCAAATTTTGAGAGTGCGCTATTTATCGAAAGGAAAACCCAAAATAATTTCCCAGTATATGGAATTAACATCCCCGTACGAAGCCAGCAGCACTGAAACTATTATGGGTTATATTATTCGAGCTGAAAAATCAGCCACTTTATTAAAGATTTCTGGGGAAATTATTGGTGATGGTTTATTAAAAGACCTGTCTGATTTCAAGCCATTTACAATTGTTATCACTCAGAAAGACAAGCTACTAATGTTTAATGAATTTAAAGTAGCATTGCGAAGCTTCGAAGAAACTGAAAAAATGATTCATAATAATAATAGTGAGAATACCGTAATGTCACTCCAAATGCCAAAACCCAAACCAATGTACCAACCTGCTTCACTTGTGGTAAACTTGGGCATAAGAGTCCTGACTGCCAGAATAAACTGCGCAAATATCCAGCAAATAATTCCCCATGAAAATGCTATAATTCACCACCCCCGCCTCCCAAATCTGTTGTGCTTGTCACAAGATGGGAGTACCAAATGCAGAAACAAAAAGCAAGCCCATTTTGTAAAAAATGAGGAACATGTTTCAGATAATGGACATTCATTTATGTTTTCAGTTGGACTAGGAACGGTTCCCAACAAAAATGGCTTACTTGTCGATCGTGGTGCTACCATGTATGTGATTGCTGACGAAGCTAAATTTCTTACTTTCGATAATGATTTTAATTCAGGAAAATCATCATATCAAACTGACAGATGGTAGTCAAACCAGTAATATTGCTTTAAAAAGACGTAATGCTCAAATCACTAAAACCGATATAGACGGAAATATGTGTAATTACATTTTAACAAATGCTCTATACATTCCTACACACAAAAAAATATATTCTTGGTACAGGCTGCTACCAAAAAAGGAGCTTCTGTGAAATTTGATTGGAATTACTTGGAACTTATCTACCTTAATGGTGTTAAATTCAACATAAGAAAAATGGATGTTTATACTATTTAAACACTGCAGTAACCACCAAAATTGCTACGTACAGCCTAAAACAATGGCATCAAATTCTTGAGCATTGCAATCTGAAAAACATTCTTTCCAAGACAAAGTCGTGGAAGGAATGAAAATTGTTGATAAATCAGATACAAACTGTGAAACCTGTAACCAAGGCAAAAATGGTAAAGTATAAAAACAAGTTATCCGATAAAAGAGGTAACTAAAATATTAGATTTTGTTCATTGTGAACTCACTGGCTCAATTGAGCCAAGATCTTTAAATGGCTTTAAGTATATATTTTGTTTCATGGACAACTATTCTGGTCCAATTGTGGTATATTTTCTGAAACAAAAAGCAACACATATGCTGCCTCAAAGAAATATCTAGCTGACATCGCCCCTTATGGCTCTGTAAAATGCTTAAGTGATAATGGCATGGAATTCACTTCTAAAATTCACTTTGAAAATCTTTTAATAAAATTAATGGTATGTCTGAAAGATGTCGGCGTTCTTTATTCGAAATCTGTAGATGTCTATTAATAGAATCAAAGCTACCAAAGTTTTTGTGGTTGTAAACTATTATGACTGCTGCCTATATTAGAAATTAAAGAACAAAAAACTGCCTTTGAAATGTTCACGTATTGCAAACCTAACCTCGCTAATATGCGTATATCTGGAAATAATTTGTTACGCATGCATACAAGATAGAAAGAAATTGGACACTAAATGTGAAAAAGCAATTTCCATAGGCTACGATAAATCTAGTCCCTCCTCTTTAACATATACATCCGAGACGAAGAACGTCAAGAGAGTCAGGTGTATAACATTTACTGAAAACTTAAAAAGCCTTCGTCAGATGATTGTTTTATTCCGGTTAAGAAAATGATGCAACACTTGATGACTATTGGCCCAAAAATTATTGTGGGGAGGGCACAAAAGAAAGGAAATTGCCACAATTAAGAAATTCAACTGATAATACGGGAAATAATCCTAGTGCAGAAATACGAGAGACGATACCCAAGGAGGTTACAAAAAATGCCTGAATATTTACAAGATTACACTGTTAAAAATTTAGATGATGAAATAAACCCGAATGTAGATTGTTGTTTGGTAAAAAATATACCCACTAATTATGAAGAAGCTATTACTTCAGATGACGCTATAAAATGGTGAAAGGCCATGGAAAAAGAAATAGCTGCTCTAAAGTGAATAATACATATAGATTCTAGCTGGTAAAACTGTTAGTCAATGGGTGTACACAGTTAAAACAAATGACACTAGTGAACAGTTCAAAGCAAGATTTCTTGCAAAAGGCCGTTGATAAAGATCTGGCATCGTTTATGACGAAACTGTCTTCCCTACAACTTGATTATCGTTGGTAAGAATTTTAATGCAATTAGCTGTTCAACATAAATTTGTAATGGATGTAAAAATAGCATATTGAAATGCACTGATTGACTGCAAAGTGTATATCGAACAACCAATGGGCTACTCAATCCACAGCAAAAACAATAAGAAACTTGTATGGTAATTAAGGAAATTGGAATCAAGTTCTTCACACATTGGCGAAGGTTTCTCTCAATCCTTGGCAAATTCTTGTATTTACACAAAAAACACGTCTATGATATTGATTATGATTGTTGGGTTGATGATATATTAATTGGTGCCAGTTGCAATTCAGCATTAAATAATGCAAAAACATATTTAAGTGAACAGTTCAGAATGACAGTATTTACATTATTCGGACTATTGTCCTCATCTTTGTCGCCATATTTGTCACAACGTTTCGGCCGTTGTACGCTCCGGCCTTCTTCAGGTGGTTGGAATTTCGAACCGAACCCTTTATTTCGATCACTGGGGTAGACTGTTCTAGTTCCACGAGCCATGTTTGATGGATGTCAGTTATCAGTTATCTCCTGGTAATTTTCCCTCTGAAAAAATGTGTCCTCAAGGACACATGGTACGGTGGATAAAGGCGTTGGTTAGATCCAGTAACAGACCCAAAGAGTGTGAGTTCAATACCCGGTTCAGGCAGTGGAGAACTTTCAGAGGGAAAATTACCAGGAGATAACTGATAACTGACATCCATCAAACATGGCTTGTGGAACTAGAACAGTCTACCCCAGAGATCGAAATAAAGGGTTCGGTTCGAAATTCCAACCACCTGAAGAAGGCCGGAGCGTACAACGGCCGAAACGTTGTGACAAATATGGCGACAAAGATGAGGACAATAGTCCGAATAATGTAAATACTGTACATAATACCTCATCTCAGAAATATAGACAGACTCAGTTCAGAATGAATGATCCTGGAAATCTTTCAATCTTTCTTTAAAAACAATTATACAGAAATGAATCGAACAAAATATATTGAAAAGATTCTAACCAAATTATAAATTATTTAGATTGTAAACCTAGATCAATGCCTTGTGAAATCAATATCAATCTAATGGGTGAGAGCAAATGCTTAACCAGTAGAAGGAAAATACTACTGAGAGATAGTTGGCAGTCTTATACATGTTATGACCACCACTCAGCCTGTTATTAGTTGTGTGCTAACAAAACTGTCACAATATTCCATAAATTCAACCATGGATCACTTGACAAGAGCCAAACAAGCCTTACACTATTTGAAAAGGACAAAAACACACTGTTTAGTGTTTAATAAGTCAAATAATCCCAACTTTAAAAGGTTTTTGTGATGCTGATTGAGGAAATTCAAAAGATTGCCACAGTATTACAGGATATGGTTTACAATTAGCACGAAACAGTTCAATGATTTCATGGAAAACAAGAAAGCAACCTACAGCTGCATTATCGACCTGTAAAGCAGAATACGCAGTATTAGTAGCTGCCATACGAGAAGCAAAATTCCTTATTCTATTATTAGCCACTACAATTAATGCAGCTAAATACCAAGCCATAATGTACGGTGATAATCAAGTTATTGCTTCAGCTAAGAAGCCAGTCTACCAGCTACGTTCAAAACACAAAGTATCACTTCATAAGGACTGAAATTCAAAAAGGTACAATAAAATTGTTGCAGATTTGTTTATTAAACCTATCAGCAGAACAAAATTAAACAAATGTCTTACTGCTCTAAATGGAGTGATATACTGAACATATTTTTTATGGCATTTTAATTGTCACAGTTTTTGTTTTTTTGTTTTTTATTCCCTTGTTTTTTTATACCCATTTTTCCTTTTTTTGTAAAAGGAATAATATGAAACACTAGACAGATCAAGTGATACAGCAGTTTGCCAAGAGACCCTGGTGTGTATATATATATATGGCTATCATCCTACCCTATACATGGCCAACCTAAAAAAAAAAAAAAAAAAAAAAGAATGAATACAGTGATATGGCTGAGATGTTTTATGGGACTGACCTCATACTCTTGAACCAGCCTATTCAGATTTTTATATCTCACTGTTACTTAAATGTCATTTCCAGACATCATTTGTATAAACAGATTTTACTAAGCTCTATAGACAAGGTAACTTTGTAGTAATAATTTTTTTTTTTTTTTGAGGGGGGAATTATTTCACTGTTCATATAGATTAAATTGGCAATTATCCATTTAGTTTTTTTCATAACCTTACAGTGCTGTTCGATAAAAGTGACTCACCTGATTTTTTTTTTTTTTTTTTTTTTTTTTTTTACTTAAAAATTTTTTTCACCTATTGTTTTTTGGGTCAAACTAATTTTTAATCTTAATAATATAAAAACCCCTTCCCGACCACCTAGTAAAAAAGTTTACTCACCCTAAGGTATTCTATTGATAATTATAATTTTGGATATAAATGAGATTTAGGGAAAAACTGAGCAAAAAAACTGACTCACTTATTTCCTGCAACTAGTAATCAATAGAAACATAACCTAACAGCTTTAAATAAAGAATAATAGAGGTATAATTTATTTATAATAGGTAATATAGTTCAAAATATTTAATAATCTATGGGTCCTCCTTTATTTTGAAAAACCTTTTCAACCCTTTTTGGCATCGACTTGATTAGGTTCTGGCAAATCTAATCTCCAAGCATTGAATTCCATTCGGATATGAAATTCAAAATCAAATCCTCTTTGTTGCTCAACTGCTTTCTCGAGAGCCTGTACTTTATAATGCTCCATAAGTTTTCTATACGGTTGAGGTCAGGAGATTGGGGCGGCCATGTCATAACACTCACCTGCTTCTCAAAGTATTCCTTCATCAATTTTGATTTGTGACAGGGAGCATTATCCTGCATAAAAATGAGCTTGGTGGGGGTCAATTTGCACCCTTTCAGCAGAAGGGAGCAGACAAGACTCTAAAATTCTCTTGTACTGCTCGCTCCTGAGGGTCTTTTCAATAAGTTTTAAGAAACCAGTTCCTTGAAAAGAAAAGCATCCCCAGAACATTATACTGAACGGATGCTTGACAGTACTTACTGCTAAATTCAAAGAGCTTTCAAAGCTTCTTTTTCGGATTTTAGATCGCTTATCCTTTGAATTTAGCTCAACTTTCGTTTTGTCGGAGAAGAGAACATTTAGTAAAAAAAAAACAGGTGAGTCACTTTTATCGAACAGTACTGTATATTCCAAAATAGGACATTTTTTTTTTTTTCACTTAAAACTTAATTACCTAACCAAGCTTAGCTCCCATGGGGGTTTGTGTTGTAGAAAAGTAAGTGCCGTTGCCGACACTGTGGTTTGAAACTAGAACACCAGTGAGTAACACAGGCGATTGCATTATTAAGTAGATCACGTGATCATAAAGGAAGTGAATAAATGTGAAGTAGCGTGTTGTCTATTTCTATCAATCAACTATACGGCTCACTGTTCACTCTTCTTGTCTATCCATCTTTGCTATACGTTCACTCTCTCTACTACTATACGGATTACGATTCTCTTCTGAGCATTATACTTTTTGGCGATTAATACTTGAACAAGTATTACTAGTGCAGCCATTATTGGAAGGTGTTACTACTAATACCGGCGTCAACGAAGTCTCGAATATAATGATCATTTTTGGAAGTGATAATGAGCTTTCGCTTGACATAGGAAAAGTGACTAGCAAAGCCGTCCAACATCACAAAAGTGGCGATGAGGATTCACATGGAATCACAAAAGTCGCGGCAAGGATTTGCGAGGATTAATTGAACTTATACAGATGGAAAAAATTAATCTGCAAAAACGTTCAGCAGGAAAATGAAAGAATTAAAGGCTCTTATGTTTCAAATGCTGCAACAACAGAAACTAGAACAGGAACTACGATTACAGCAACAGAAACAGTACCAGGAACAGCAATTACAATTACAGCGACAAAAGTTTTTCAAGTTGCTCACTAAAACGATGGAAACAAAAAATTTGTTTACTCCTGTTGCTGTTGCTAATTTAATCACTAACTTTCTGTAGAATCCGCATGAAGGAATAACTTTCCTATCATACTATAGAAAATATGAAGGAATCTTTAAAAGGGATTGTTCACATTGGAGTGATGAGTAAAAAGTTTGATTATTGTTGAGGAAATTATCCCCTGCTGAACACAAAAAATATGTAAACTATATTTTGCCAAAGAAGATGGGAGAAATAACTTTTGATGAGACTGTCCTAACACTATTGAAAATATTTAGAGACAGGAGTTTGTTGTTTAATATACATTGACAATGTCTCAATTTAGTGAAATGAAGATTTTGTCACGTACGCAGGACTAGTAAATCGGGAATGCAAAAAATTTAAATTGCATGAACTCCTGATTTACAAACATTTTCTAACTCCTGATAAAATTATAAAGAAAGACTTTAAAACCCACTCAATATCTAATATTTGTCATGGCTGCGGTGGTAAACATCTTAAAAGGGATTGTTTTTTCAGAAACAAGACATGCTTTGAGTGTGGGAAATTAGGACACAAAAGTGTGTGTTGCAGATCCAAAAAATGGAGAAGAGATAAAACGCAAGTGAACAAAATTAATACAAGCAGTAATAATAAGAAACCCAAAAGGCAAATTAATTACACTTCGCAAAAAAGGAAATAAATGAGATGAAGATAAAGTTGCAATTAGATACAGGATTGGATGTTACTATTATTAATGACCAGACTTGGAAGAAAATGGGTAAACCCAGGTTAGTAACTTCTAGAAAATTGCAAGGTTATTTGAGGGTAACGAACATAATGAACCTGATTAGAATTTGAACTTTGCTCTCTGATTTCTCATTTTCAGTTGCTATCCATTGCACCACCTGCACACCCCTCAAATCAAGGTGGAAACAACTTTGTTATTTCTAATTTCACAGTGCTGTGCTGCAATGTAACAAAATGGAGTAAAACTAATCTCTCACTTTCATACATTTAACACACCAAATGCTTTCCCCCATATCTTTGCTGTATTAGTTTATCTCCTTTTCACTGGCAACACTAGGTGGCAGTGTCTTTCTTTTTATAACAATGGTAGACTGTTCCAAGCTGTTAACAAAGCTAGGAAGTGAAAAGAGTGAATGTGTGAAAGAGCAAAATGGAAAATATATTTACAGTCTCCCCATGTGAAAATATACTAATAATAGTAAAGAATTCATATACAGTCCTTTTATTATCACATCAGTGAGCTAGTAATAAGGAAAATTACTCAGCAAAATCTTAGTCCTGGGTATGACAACAAACTACATCCAGCAGCAAGGCCTCTGATTGGGAGATTGGAAGTTTTGAGTAATGTGGAAACCCCTCTTAATTGCTGTTGTTCACAAGTACACCCTGACCTGGAGTGGTAGCACCTGTTAGGGTCCCAGCTATGGGCAAATAGAGAAGCTCCCCAGACAAAAGACTATGGAAGTATTAAAATAATTTTTTATAGTAAAAATACCAGCAATAGATTTTTATATAAAAAAATTACCAACAATATATATTTATAGTCAAATTACCAAAAATATGCACATACTAACAAACAGTAGTGACTTCACCCAAATCCATTTAAAATACTACCAAACAAACCAATATGAAGGAACTCTTTCATGACATTAATCCATATATACAATTTCTTAAACTGTATTCCAAAATATAACTTCAACAAAACTACAACATAAAACATACATATCAGCACCTCTAAGTAATTATGTCCACACAAACATGTGTATGGACAAAAGATGAGCATCATCTACCATGTATTCAATTGTGAAAGTAGAATAACATTTTTATTACTTTCAAGGTCACAAGAAAAATAAATTCTGATATAAAGTGACCCATAAGGAGTTTATATGCCATTAAAACAGACCAATCGATTAATCATCAAAAACGTTTTTAGAAGACATTGTTGAAGTTGATCCATGCGGACTGTTGTCTTCTAACAATTGTCATCTGTACAATCTAAAGACTCTTCAGAAATGACATCACTATTCCACCGTTTCACAAAAATTAGATATTCAGTGAAAGAAAATTTAACCGAGAAATAGGCATACAAGATATTATGAATAGAATATAAAAGTAAAACTCCTCAGCATTTAATGCTTTGAAAATATCAACCTTGACTGTAGAAGACTATAAAAATAAAAATAAAAAAAAAAAAAAAAAAAAGAAATCAGTGATTAGCATGGAATACTAAACTATGAAATCATAGAATAGGCTAGACTATAAAAATCAGTGAATAGCATAGAATACTACGCTACGTAATCATAGAATAGGCTAGACTATAAAAATCAGTGAATAGCATAGAATACTAGGCTACGAAATCATAGAATAGGCTAAACTATAAAAATCAGTGAATAGCCGAAAACGAAGTGGAAAAAGGCACAGCTATCTCTACAATAAAATTCAAATAGAAATACTGAAAATTTCAGTTTCGCTAATTTAATTTTCTGATCAGTCATAATTCTAAAGTTACTAACTGAATAAACTCATAGTGTGTTCTACGACAATAAAATACCTGTAGAATTTCTCCTAGTGATCATAAATATTTGAGTTTAACAAAATATTGTAATAATCATAAACATTCTGGTTATTTTAAAAAGTAAGTGGGGTATGTAGTGGTCTAGTTGTTTCTCTCGATCCATGTCAAACGTCGGAGTTACCAAAACGAAGTGATTTGGTAATAAGAATAGACAATAATTGTAGGTGTCTATTTATGGCTGCGTGAATAACATGACTACACAATTTATATTAAACGTAAAATACCACAAAACATGAAATACAAGAAGGAACAAAATGGTTTTAAAACATAACATTTGTATTTATTTGTGTGTTGATGTACATGCGTTGAAGTTAAAGATTTGTTGGAGTTATGTCTCTTAGACTGGGAATATTTTTATCTGAACTCACAAAAGTTGAATTAATTGTAAAGGTGAGAAATGCTAAATAAACTGTAGTTTTAGAAGAATATTTCAAAGAGAAAAGTTCTTGTTGCATGTTTGGAAATGTTCTGTATGTTTGTAATGTAGTTTGGAAAAGTTTGTACGTATGCGCGTGCGTTAATATGCTTTTAATGTCATGGTCTAGATGAGAATCCTTAAGATCACATCTTCGCAGGAATTTGGAAGAGTCAAAGAGAACGAGCAAACTTGTGTCTGCTATTTATAGATAATGTAATCATGTGACAGGATCACAGCAAATGGCAGGAAACTTAGTCACACGCTGGAAAAATATTTGTACGTGGGTGGATTGCAACGCCCACTTGTGTTTATTGACCAATTAGAAGCTGATATTTCCTGAGAATATTTACTAAGCTGAGCAGGCTCTCTGATCCACTTTTTGGCACAAAAATGTACAAAATTAGACATAACATTGAACACGAGTCTTATCTTCCCTTCTTCCTTTCATTTTCTCACTGAAACCAAGTAGCATTGCTGTTATGTCTTTTCCATTTTTTGACATGTTCAAAGATAGTCCAATATTTATGACGTAACAGGGCATAATGTATGTACATGCAAATTAAGAGAAGGACAAATAGAATAATAAGATATTTTAAAAGAAACAAACCTTATAGGCTATACCAGCATTGTTGACGAGAATGTCCAAACCTCCATATTCCTTTTTAAGATACTTGGCCAGATTGGCTACACTCTCTGGGTCAGTGATGTCCAGTGGATAGAATTTGGCTTCATGACCTTCTTTCTTCAGTTCAGCAATTGCAGCTTCTCCTCGTGCAACATTACGAGCTGCAAGACACACAGAGAGTTTTTTTTAAAAAAAAACAAAAACAAAAAACAGACCAATAATATGGCAACCACTTTTATGAATCATCTTTAATTATTTCAAACTATTACACTCATCTTGATTGTTAGAGGGGTTATTATAGACAACATTTCGATAAAGTATCCTCTGGCCTTCATCAGGTGTCAATAATATTATCTATAATAATCAAGTTGAGAACAATAGTCTCAAATACTTAAAGTATGCTCTGACAATTCTTCTTCATGACATAGGGCACATAACAGGTGATTTCCTGTCCTTTGTAGCTCTTAATAAATTTTGTCTTTTTGTTATTCCCTCCTAAACCCTGTTCTGCCATCCATTTACAAGATAAGTATATACTTGTGTCTCATGCTACTTTTGAAGAGCTAATTTTTAGGCTAATTTTAAGAGGCACATGTTATACGAGATATAACATTAGCATATCTACAGTTGGCCCTGGCTATGCCAAAGACCAAACTATATATCCATTTACTGTAGTCAAAAAGTACAGTTGTATTGAAAATAAGCATAATGTTGATAAAGCTGATATTTTACTTAACTGTATCCAATAATAATGCATGTAACATTCATATATTAGTATTGTATTATAAATACAAATCTTTTCCACTGTTTACATTTATAAAGATGTTTAGCCGTTTCTTGTTCAGTTGTTTACATGTTTACACAACGAGTAGTGTTACTAATGATACTTTTATTTATTTTTTTTAACTTATCTAAACTAGAAGATGGGATAAAGAGAGATAGGAAAAAAGGTTGGACTATTGTAATTTGATTTCTCAAAAAAGGGAACTTGCATGATACACGAGATACATGACAAAATCATTTTCTATAAAAGAAAATTTGGGAGTTTTTTTTTTTTTTTTTTTTTTAAAGCATATCATCCCAAGCAAGACTGGAAGCCACTAGTATGCAGGGGGTTACAGAAGGTTTGGAGGAAGAGCAGATAGGAGTGGTAAGGAGAGGGTGTGGAGAAAGATAGTGGATCGAACAAGGCTAGGGGTTACAGAAGATTTGGAGCAAGAGCAGATAGGAATGAAAGGGGAAAGGATGTGCAGAAGGAAAGTGGATAGATCAAGGCCACTGGAGATGTCGATTGACGTTACATTTAAATAGTTGGAGATTATATTTGTCAGGGAAACAGGAATAAGGAAGGGAGTTCCACAGGCGAGAGGTGCGAGACATGAAGCTGTTGGAGTAGAAGAGACGTCTACATCTAACAGTTTCAACGGTGAAAGGGTGGGAACAGGATGCCAGCCTCGTGGGACGTTTAAATTCATGAGGCCTAGGAAGCAGCAAAAGCAGCTCCTCGGAGCAATTACCGTGAAAGTATTTATAAAAAAGACAGAGCGAGGCAACATCGCGTCCGTGAGAGAGTGACTGCAGACAAGATGACAGATTGGGACCAATTACATTGCATATCCGTCTCTGGATCTTATCAAGAACCCTGAGGCAAACAGCAGGGGCTCCAGACCATATATGGCAGCAATACTCCATGCAAGGGCGAATGGTCGATTTATAGATTTGGAGGATAGATTCCGGGGAGAAAAATTTCCTGGCTCGGCACAGGGTGCCAACTTTCCTTGTGGTGGATGATGCAATTAACTCTATGTATTTGTTCCATCTCAGATCAGCAGACAGTGTGAGACCAAGCAGCCGCAGAGAGGAGCTCTCAAGAAGTTGGTCATCAGACATTCTAATGGGATGCAGGGATGGATCCTTGTGGTGGTTAATAGAGAGCAGTTTAGTTTTAGAGGCATTAAAGTTAACCATCCATTTCTTGCCCCAGTTCACAACCGATTGGAGGTCCTTTTCTATCAGAGATGCCAGGTTAATTTATAAAGATGTTCAGCTGTTTCTTGTTCAGTTGTTTACATGTTTACACAACGAGTAGTGTTACTAATGATACTTTTATTTATTTTTTTAACTTATCTAAACTAGAAGATGGGATAAAGAGAGATAGGAAAAAAGGTTTGACTATTGTAATTTGATTTCTCAAAAATGACGCGGGCAGAGAGGGGGTTTGGCACAGCCTGAATCATAATGCGGCCTCAGGGCTGCCCACCGGAGATGACTGCAGGGACACCTATCTATGCGCGACATGGCACTACAGACACCCCGATATTATGCAACTGTTGATCAGAGCGGCCGCTCAAGACACTACGCAAGAGTTAGGGCTCCTAACTACCAGTCGGAAAAGGCAACCAAGGAACTGTCAACCGTGTACCCTCAGAATGAACAGGCAATGCCACAGACTGCATGCATCACGGGAGAAACACAGCAGCACCAGTACAGAGACCAGAGAGAGAGAGAGAGCGAGAGATCTGGGAACCCCTTCCTAGACACGAAACAAAGTTTGAGCCTCTAATCGTGTCCAATAGAGGGGGGGGGGAGTGTAGACCGGGCGGTAGGAAAGCCTACCTACTCCTATTACATATAACATATACAACGATGACAACAAAACAATAGAGGGAGATGTAGTATGGATAGTCGCAGGGCTGATACTAGTTGATAGTACCAGGGGATGCATGATATGATGCAAGATAGTGCATTACATAAGTATAGCTATTTACAGCAACAACGGTTCACTTTGGTTAATATATCATATGTACGTGAATAAAGATATAGACAATTATTTATCATGTAGCGATATACAGATTAATTCTTCTTCTATGTGCCGTGTCTCTTCAGGACGTGGATGATCATGACTCTCCGCGTCTTATTTGGTCCTGACCGGGCACCTTTACTTCAGTCACTTTCCCACCGTCTTTTCTATGAATATTTTCATGGCTATTGTCTTAATAAGCCTTCCACTTTGGTAACTCAACCTTATGAATTTAACCATACTACTGGCTTGGCAAATAAGGTCTCATATGTCTTGTGAGTGTTAAATTCTCTAAACCCTCTTTTCTCATTAAATTTCAACTGGCTCTTTCTGATTCTAAGGATAAGTATGCTTATGTTTCCATTTTCCTTGAAATTTTCTCATTGGTCATATGACATTCTCAGCATCCTTCTGTAGAACCACATTTCTGTTGCTTTAAGTTCTTCAGTGAGATTTTTCAGCATTTACTGTTTTTGAGGTGGACAAATATTACATTACTACAGTGATTCATCAATTTCTTGAATAATAATTTATTCAGATACTCTTTTGCCCCAGCCCCTCAACATCCGACATCTTACTCTCTGGGTTGAGGTGTCTACTTGATCTTAACTGAACTTAAGGGAATGACCGTAGGTTCCCTGAGCATCTGTAGATCATTTGACTGGTCCACTGGTTTAATCCTGCTTCCTGCCCACGTTGTGTTTGGTTTGATCCAGAAAGCAGAAGTAATGTTCGTCCATTTACAGTCGACTGAAGATGTAGACATGGCTGGAGAGTCTGTGCTAAGAAATTTAGAATGCACCAAAAAAAAAAAAAAAAAAAAAATATATATATATATATATATATATATATATCTCTGCAAGCCAGACAAACAACTATTCAACGGTTGAATTTTTAATGTCTTTTATATAGCAGAAAAGAATAGTATAGAAAAGAAATGGGTTACAGAAATGAAAATAATTGATATAAAAACTCATACACTGGATTCTAGACAGAGAGAGTGGGTTGTTGTGAAATCGTCTCAGACGATATGCGACTCTTGATTATTGTAGCTTGTTCGACGTTTCCGGCGGTAGTAATAATAGTAGCAGTCTTAGATTGTTGGAGGCATAATTCGCTTCTTCGTATTTATATCAACAAAATATGATAGTGGATGTTTGGTTCCAATTCTCTGACGTTACTCCCTCTCACCCTCGAGTCTCCAACTTGACTCGCAGTCAACAACAGACTAGCCAAACATTCTTTGCCTCTTCTGCCTGGCCTGCAGCACCATGACCCGTAACAGTTGCCTGCAGGTGCTCACGCATGTGATGACGATGGGCTGACCGATCGGTCTCTCCTGTCTGCCTTGTAGCACCGCGGCCCGTAATGGTCGCCTGCGGGTGCCCACACAGTTGACAGCACACAACGACATGCCGACCGATCACGGTCTCTCCCGCCTGCCACTTTTTTCAGCATAACTACGCGTTTATATAGATAAACCTGACTGATCATAAATCGACACTTGGTCCGCACACGATTATGAGTTTCAAAGTTCTCATAGCCTGAGTAAGCTCTATTTCAAATTTTAACCGAAAAAAATTCTCGATCATCTTCCATTGTCTTCCTAATGAGCCAATTCCATATGGCCTAGATCAGATTCCCATCAGTAAACAAAATTGTTCTGATCTAATTTTGCTGTTCAAATCTACTCCAATTTCAATAAAAAATATATGTGTGTGTATGTTTCCCAAACTCTCTGTTACAATACGTAGTTTGGATTAATTTACATATAAAAACTTATGTTGCATAATAAAACCAGACACTGTCAAAACAGGTTATTATCAATATTTTTTTTTTAATAAGGGTAGCTATTATAAACAATGGTATGGTATACTAACCATCTAAATATATCATGAACGTTTTAACAGCATTGGTTAGTCAATACAAATTGTGCAAACATTGACATGCATCATAAATTCTTATACAGTGGACACACCGGGTGTCATTGTTTTATGAGGTCTGGTGAACATATCTACTATTGCTTCAGTGAGTTAATTGCAATATATGATACACGCTTGACCGATCAGGTCTCTTAATTTATGATTGATTAAGCAGAAGATTGTACGTTATTATTTCTTTCGGCGGTAGTGGGATTGTCAACCAAGGCTTTTATAAAACCCAGTCTTTTGTGCTATCCAACCGATAACTCTTGCTAAAAGGAGATGGACTCATTCTTTTCCCAAGGGTATTCGTGTATAAAAAAAGTAATAAACTAGATTTCCTGATTTTTCATTTGGAGCTGATATCCATTAGATGGCATAAATAAAAAATGAATAAATACTTAGTACAGTATTTACATTAGTCGGACTATTGTCCTCGTCTTTGTCGCCATTTTTGTCACAACGTTTCGGCCGTTGTACGCTCCGGCCTTCTTCAGGTGGTTGGAATTTCGAACCGAACCCTTTATTTCGATCACTGGGGTAGACTGTTCTAGTTCCACGAGCCATGTTTTTGATGGATGTCAGGTATCAGTTATCTCCTGCTAATTTTCCCTCTGAAAGTTCTCCACTGCCTGAACCGGGTATTGAACTCACACTCTTTGGGTCTGTCACTGGATCTAACCAACGCCTTTATCCACTGTGCCATGTGTCCTTGAGGACCTGAAGAAGGCCGGAGCGTACAATGGCCTAAACCTGACAAAAATGGCGACAAAGATGAGGACAATAGTCCGACTAATGTAAATACTGTACATAATACCTCATCTCAGAAATATAGACAAATACTTAGTATTTACACTATTTAGATTGTTATTCTCATCTTTACCGTCACATTCACAATGTATCAGCTGTTATACACTCTGGCCTTCTCCAGGTGATATTGGTTGGAATATCGAACTGAACCCTTTATTTAGTACATAGCTTAGATCGTTCTAATTCAATGTGCCATGCCTTTTTTTGATATCTCAGTTTTAATTAATTTTAGATAATTCCCCTTGATAACACAGCTCTTCAAGTGACTTGACCCAAAGAGTTGTGAGTTCAGTCCCTGGCCACAGCAGAGAGAACAAAAACTTGGAGAGCTGAGTTACTAAAGGGAAATAACTGAAACCGAGATATCCTGAGGCATGGCATGTGGAATTAGTATAAGCTACCTTGGTGGACTAAACAAAGGGTTCAGTCTGAAATTCCAACAAATACCATCTGATATTGCTGATGTTTTGGCCTTTGTACACTCTGGCCTTCTCCGGGTGATATTTGTTGGAATTTTGAACTGAATTCTTTATTTAGTCCAGGGGGGGGGGGTGTTAGATTGTTCTAATTCCAAGTGCCATGCCTCTTTTTGATATCTCAGTATTAGTTAATTTTAGTTAATTCCCCTTGATAACACAGCTCTTCAAGTTTTTGTTCTCTCTGTTGTGGCCAGGGATTGAATTCCCAACTCTTTAGATCAGATCACTTTTGGATCAGTCAGCCAACACTTTCATTCACTGGGCCATGTGACTTGACCCAAAGAGTTGGGAGTTCAGTCCCTTTATTTAGTACAAGGGTTAGATTGTTCTAATTTCACATGTCTTTGGATGTTTTAGTTTCAGTTTATTTCCCCTGATAATTTTCCTGTTGTCGGCACTGAGAGGCTGGCAATCAAAACCTCACAGAGGAATGACAACATCATCATACTACGTACCAGTTGACAAAGGCAATGTGACTGTAGTGATGGACCAAACGGAATATACTGGAATACCTCATTAGAAACAGTAGCCATAGTAACAAAGAAAGATCCTTAGGCTTGGGCAGATGAGCTAAGATAGAAAGTGAGACAGATACTGGAGAAAGCCAAGTTGCCTAAATCAAACATTCCAAAACTGGAGAAGCTGGTAATGAAAACCCTACAGAGGAATGACATCATCATCATACTTCATACCAGCTGACAAAGGCAATGCAACTATAGTGATGGACAAAATAGAATATACAGGAAAACTGGAAGACCTCATTAGAAATGGTAATTATTGTAAAGAAAGATTCCACAATGAAAACAAAAAGAAATCTGTCAAAGATCCTAATCAAAAACAAGAACCACTTCCCACCTAAGACATACGGGCATTTGTCACAATATTACAGCAAGCTACCTCACATATAAGGTCTACCCAAATCCACTAAGATGGCATTCTTCTCAATACAACTGTTAGCTGCCAAGGCTCTGCATGCCACCTTGGAGTTGTTTTCTGGTCAACCTTTCAACTATTGGCCTATCACTCTTCTGTCTCTTTTTGAGAAACTCCTGGAGGTCCTAATCAATGCCAAATTGGTTAATCATTTCACATTGTAGGACCTTTTGTCAAACAAGCAATATGGCTTCCGTTTCTCCAGGTCAACTGTTGATGTACTGACAATAATTGCGGAAAGTATCTATCACGGTCTACATAAGAATGGTGAAGTTGGAGTTGTAGCTTCAGATATCTCAAAAGCTTTCAGCAGGGTTTGGCATACAGGTCTTCTCCACAAGCTGCAAAGTTACAATGCCTCTGGACAATTTTTTAAAATGATCCAATGTTTCCTATCAAATCATAAAATGAAAGGAATCGTGAACAGCCTCTCTTCCAGTTCCTTTCGTACCTAAGGCACCATGCTTGCTTCTACTTTGTCTTTACTTTTCATTAATGATCTTCCCGATTACATCAGATCTCAGCTTGGTATCTATGCTGATGGCACAACCATTTAACCCTGTCTTGATCCAGAGTCTGCTCAGTTTGATATAGTCAGAATTGTAGCTGATATCCAAAACGACCTTCAGTCTGTTGTTAACTAGGGCAAAGGATGGCTTGTTAACTTTAACGCCTTCATAACTAAATGGCTCTCCATTAATCTTTCCGAGAGACTCCGCTCTGTCTTCCATCACCATGGCTGATACTGATCTACAGGAGAGTAACTTGCGTCTTCTTGCTGACATGAAGTGGAAAGACTATACTGAATCCATTGCTAGGTTAGCTAAAAAGTGGGTTCACCGTGTTATGCCAGACAATTCTTATCGCCAGAAGCTGTCGTACATAATCTATGTCTATCATTCATCTTTGTTTAGAATATTGCTGCAACATTTGGTTCATATGGCAATAAACTACGTCCAACAGAAAGGCTGTTTTTGAAAAAAATAAGGTTGCCAGCTATACAATTTTGGAAAAATAGTATTACCAGCTATACACTTTGGAAAGAATAATCTTGTTAGCAGTGCGTTTTTGAAAAAAAAATAATATTACCAGCTATACGTTTTTGAAAAAAAAAAAATATTACCAGCTATACGTTTTTGAAAAAAAAAAAATATTACCAGCTATACGTTTTTGAAAAAAAAAAAATATTACCAGCTATACGTTTTTGGAAAAAATATTACCAGCTATATGTTTTTGGAAAAATAGGCGATATATTTTTGAAAAAAAGAAAGAAAAAAGAAAGAAAAATATATATTATTAGCTAAACAATTTTTGAAAAAAGGAAAAATTTTACCGGCGATTCACATTTGAAAGAAAATCATTACCAGAAAGACTTTTTGAAGGAAAATTTTTTTTACCAGAAATAGATTGAAAAAAAAAAAAAAAAAAAAAAAAAAAAAAATATATATATATATTACCAACAATAAAAATTTTGTCGGCATTAAATGACCCATTGAGGTTGATATGCTGGAAAACCAAAACAAACCAAACCAAACCACATTTGGTTCGGTGTTCCCACTATTTACTAAGACATCCAAAGGAATTAGAACTATCTACTCCCATGCACTAAATAAAGAGTTTCAGTCAAAATTCCAACAAATATCACCTAAAGAAGGCTGGAGCATACAACAGCCGAAATGTCATGAATATAGCAACAAAGATGAGGACAACAGTCAGAACAATGTAAATAGTTACAATGTCAGAAATACAGACAAATAATTAGTAAATAGAATTTTAAAGTTTAGGTGGAGAAATTGGAAAAGACGGAAACCCAATCCTAAACAGGATTTTTGCAGCAGTTTTTATTGCTTCCCAGAGATCCTTTGCTTGAACATGGCTTTCTATTATATGCGTCTCTTTGGGGCCCCTATAGTTTTCTATAAGATTAATAGCTGGAGAGGCTGGGAAGGGTTTCATTAATTTATTGCCTTTGAAATGTTTTTTTAGCAAGATGGACAATTGTCAACTTTGTAGAATATGAAAGATTTTTTTCTTGACCCACATGAAAAAAAACATCCAAGAATGGCAGTTATCTCGATACCATCATGAAATTTGAAGAATCCTATAATTTTACTGCCTACAATATCGGCCCAAAACATTAACCCAAACCCACCTTGTCCCTTGTAGTCTTCTAAACCAGGGGTCGGCAACCTATGTCACATGTGCCACACGAAGCAATTTCTAATAGCATGCAGCCACAAATGACATCATGAAGTCCGAACCAAGAACTACTACAATGCAAAGAAGATATTTATCTGTTTCAAAACTGCTCACTCGTTGGACTCCCGTTAAAAATAGAAACTTAAGAAAAAAAAAACCCCTTAAAAACAGTTTATTTCTATTAATGTGGTTTACAAAAGTATGCTGTTGGAACACTGAATGATTTTAAAATCATAAGTCGGCATATAGTCAGCAAAAGGTTGCAGACCCATGTTCTAAACTGTGTCGGTTAACTATTTGAAGGGCCCAGTCAGTCAATGCAGCTCTACATTCATCACTAAAATTTACTGTGGCGAATCTGCCTTTATGTAACCTTTTGCTCAAATAGCATAATAAAATCTGATAGTATCAAGTATCAAATATTCTACCAAGTATTGCATTGTAATCAACATTTACAACCTCCCCTGTGAAACTCTACAAAACAGGGGTCGGCAACCTTTTGTTAACTATGTGCCGACTTAGGGTTTTAAGATCATTCAGTGTGCCAACAGCATATGTATCTTAATACAAGTCAATGTCAATATGCCCATTGTATATTTTATATAGTAATATATAGTATGCGCATTTCATTGAAAACAACAGACAAGGTGCTTTTATTTATTTATTTTTTTTTTTTACAATTTCTCATGCAATCTAATCATTTCTTTTCGGATGCTATTATATTAGTGTTGTCGACAAATATGTTCCGAATAGTGTCTGGTAGGTTTCCATGAATATTTAAATGAGATCTAATTGAGCTATGGTCAGAAAGGTGTAGAGTGAGTGTGTGTCAAACATGTTGTGTGATTCAGTCCTTTTTGGACGTCTCACCTTTTCGGTCGAACTCTCTGCCTCTGAGGCAGAGGGGAACTCTCTGTCTTTGGGCGGGGAGGAATCCGGACGAGGTTCCGCCGAAGGGCAGAGCCTCGTTCGGGGTGGTTGACCGCCCCGATCCCGTTTATACGGGTTCTACGGAAAGCCCACATTAAACCGGCCTTGTGCCACATTTGACACACGTGGGCGTGTTAATGAATATAGTGTCAAACATGTTGTAGTGTGGCCTAATAGCATCATCTACATGCAAGAAAAAAAAAAAAAAAAAAAAAAAAAAAAAAAGGCTAAAAATAATGGAAGCCTTATTAATAAAAACAAACAAACCAACACTTAATAATATTAAGTTTGAATATGGACATAGAATCTTGACTGTATTTTGAAAAATGAAAACATAAAACGTACATGCAACAAACTATTTCTTATTTTAACAGTTAAAATATAATCCTTGAAAATGGCTGAATGTATAGCTGAAAGCGCTCGGATAAAAAGAACATTCGGACAGTTTTTATATAATTTATCATCCGAAAAGAAAAAAAATTATTAGATTGCATGAGAAATTGTATAAAAAACTAAATAAAAGCACTTTGTCGTTTTCAATGAAATGTGCATGAAAGAAGGATTGCTACCTAAATAAACAAATTTTAATATATAGTATATATATTTAGTATATATTAAAATTGAAACAGCTAAATATCTGTGTTGTAGTAGTTACTGGTTCAGATTTCATGATGTCATTTGCGGCTGTGTGCCATTGGAAATTGCTTGGCATGCCACATGTGACATGCGTACCGTAGTTTGCCGACCCCTGCTACAAAAGACTTCATAGCACAGAATGCACAAGTAGTTTCATCTTTTAGGTAAATAGCATCTAAGGCAGCAATCACCTTTTCAAGTCCATCATCTGCTAAATGAGTAGGACCAATGAACAGCTTCTCTGGTATCTGCATATATTCTGAAATAAACTGCAGAACCATGTCAAGATTTTTCATCCTTTGTAAATAATCTCCAAACTTCTACATCTGCTTTCCAGTCTGTAAATGAGTCACCATGGCTTGGGTTGAATACTGGTGGTTGCTTGAGGGAAGCCATCACTACTTACATCAGGAGCCACACTGCTACCAATGTTGAAGGGGTCTATCAGGGATTCACCAAGAAAATGAATGTACACTCTCTGGAAGAAATACCTTGGGTGGGCTTAGTGTTGTTCAATAAAAGTGACTCACCTTACATTTTTTTAATTTTTTCGCCTATTGTTTTTGGGGTCAAACTAATTTTTAATCTTACTAATATAAAGACCCCTTCCCGACCACCTAGTAAAAAAGTTTACTCACCCTAAGGTATTCTATTGATAATTATAATTTTGGATATAAATGAGATTCAGGGAAAAACTGAGCAAAAAAAGTGACTCACTTATTCCCTGCAACTAGTAATCAATAGAAACATAACCGAACAGCTTTAAATAAAGAATAATAGAGGTATAATTTATAATAGGTAATATAGTTCGAAATATTTAATAATCTATGGGTCTTCCTTTATTTTGAATAACCTTTTCAAACCTTTTTGGCATTGACTTGATTAGGTTCTGGCAAATCTAATCTCCAAGCATTGAATTCCATTCGGATATGAAATTCACAATCAAATCCTCTTTGTTGCTCAAGCCTGTACTTTATAATGCTCCATAAGTTTTCTATGGGGTTGAGGACAGGAGATTGGGGCGGCCATGTCATAACACTCATCTGCTTCTCATCAAAGTATTCCTTCATCAATTTTGATTTGTGACAGGGAGCATTATCCTGCATAAAAATGAGCTTGGTGGGGGGGGGTCGATTTACACCCTTTCAGCAGAAGGGAGCAGACAAGACTCTAAAATTCTCTTGTACTGCTCGTTCCTGAGGGTCTTTTCAATAGATTTTAAGAAACCAGTTCCATGAAAAGAAAAGCATCCCCAGAACATTATACTGAACGGATGCTTGACAGTACTTACTGCTAAATTCAAAGAGCTTTCAAAGCTTCTTCGGATTTTAGATCGCTTAGCCTTTGAATTTAGCTCAACTTTCGTCGGAGAAGAGAACATTTAGTAAAAGAAATCAGGTGAGTCACTTTTATCGAGGCCAATCCAACAGCAACAAAGCATTAGTTTCTTTTACCTGGTGGTTGTGAGTTTAATTCCTGTGCTGGGCAATACATAAGTATATAGAACAATAACAGTAGGCTATTACAAATTCTTTTTAGCCTCCTATATGTTGTACCATATTTTATGACATTGACAATTGCTCTAGCCTCAAGGATGCATCCAAATTTTTACATGTAAATAGTTTAAGTTACAAAAAAAAAAAAAAAAAAAAAAAAAAAAAAAGAAGCAACCTTTAGCCTGTAAGATGCATGATAAATTTTTGAGATTTATTTTGTGGAGGGAAAAAAAAAAAAAAAAAAAAAAAGAAAAAAAAAGAAGAAAAAAAAAAGCAACTAAGAATAACGCACCTGTAGCCAAGACATCCCCTTGAAAAGATTTTGACAGAACACGGACAATTCCATAACCAATCCCTTTGTTGCTTCCAGTAACCTGAAACAGAAAAGTCGGTGTTAAACGAGGGAGAGATGACGATCAGCATATTACTTATTCATCAAGCCTGAGTGCAGGGCTAACGAGTCAAAGTCAGAAACATTTAAGGACTGACATGGTAATATATAAATAATTATCAACATAAAACAAATATTAGTACACAACAGTAACCCCAAAATACTCATTAGTACCCAATGCAAAGGAAGACTCAAAACTCTAGAAGGTATTATTATACTAAATAAACAGCATACATTAAAGTATCATTCACTACAAGAGATGGTATCTTGAAGTGCATATGATATAATTAATGTGTGTGTGTATATATATATATATAAGTTAATTAAATAAATTGCATTCCTTTTGTGCAGCCTTGTTCCCAATAGCCATTACACATGAAATTATGCTTGACCATTTCAAACATCCATCTTCCCAAAGAATAAGAAAAAGCAATTAAAAACATAATTCACTGGTACATATCACTCAATGATTCTAACAAACACCTAAGATTTTTCATCTACTATTAAAAGTTTAATAAATCTAACTTAATTATTGCCAATAATACAGGGACTCATAAATAACCTCTATGTATAAATAATGTTGTCTATGAATTCTCATGAATTAAATCTCCAACACTAATAATCAGAAAACAACATTACTTATATTGGGCACACATGGACTACACTCTTGCATATTGACCTGTCACCTGTCAATACTCAGTTCAATCCTTGCACACATTGACCAGCACATCATGAATGACCAAACTGTAACTCTCAACATAAGATATTCGTAGACAACACCAAAATACTCTTCAGCAGCCAATGCAAAGAAAGACTCAAAACTCTAGAAGCTATTATTATACAAAATAAACAGCATACATTAAATAAAATATGATTCAATACAGGAGAAGGTATCTTGAAGTGCATATGATATAATTAATGGACACACATTAGTATTATTAGTGTTAAAAAACAAATTAAATAAAATAAATGAATCACATTTTTGTGTGGTTTTATTTCCACTTACCATTACACATTACGACATGTTTAGGTACCTTCATGAGATTGTTAAAAAAAAAAAAAAAAAAAAAAAAAGAGTATAGCATGACGAAAAAGACGTCAAACTTGACAAAAACAAAACTATCATCTAAATGTTTATGTTGTTATTAAGAGGAAAGATCAAAATATTTTGGGGGTATTTTTTTTTACTTTTTTTTAATCGTTCCTAGCACATCCAAAATTTTTGTTAACAATCTTGTTTTTTTAGTCATTGAAATTGACAGATAATCGATTATGTCAGCCATTTTTTTCCCAATTTATAAAAAAAATAAAAAAAAATAAAAAATAAATAAATAAATAAATGAATGAAAATGAAAATGTCACTTTGAAATTCTTTTAAAAATCAATTATAATTTTTTCAAATCTTATTTTAAGAAAATCAGAAATTATGTTTATTTAAAATATTTTGAACCAAGCTTAACTTAGCTTCTGCGCCAAAAAGATGTAATTTGAAAATAAAACAAAGCAGGGCATAAATTTTTGCGTCACTTGACAGGTGTTGAATGACATTGACGGATTACGGGAAGATAATTTGTTCTACAGAAGGTGAAAAGGGAAGTTATTTATCTTTAAGTGAACAAATTATTTATCTCGTTTTTTTTTTAAGGAAAACTTTCAGCACTCTACCTTTTTTGTGCTTACCTTTCACCTTTACGGAAAATATATTATAAAGAAATTAAAATAGGACTGTTGAGAGTGAGATTAAACTTCATAGAAAGGTATCTAATTAATTTACAGGTACCTTTCTTATGAAATTTTATCAGAAGTGTGCATAAAATACAAATTTAAATTTCATAAGATGATACTGATACTTGTAGGTACCCTTATCAGTTGAAATTGAAAAATCAAATTAACTTCTCCACACGTGTTTCGCAAAAATAAATCTATATCTCAAAAGGACATTTATGAAACTGAATGCAGCTTTTAACTACTTTTATAATATTTTAACAACTTACATGTAAAAATGTATTATAATTAAAGAAATAATTATATTAAAAATTCAGTATTTAACTTAAATACTAGACAGAAACTCAATCCATGTGACGTTTTTTTTTATTGCATCCATGACACTTCCGGTCTTCTGTAGATTTGATTTACAGTGTTATTATTGACACAAATTATATATTTTTTTTATATACTGTTGTTTGTTAGTTTGTAAGAAGCTTTGGAAATTATAATCTGGAAATATATATCTACTTAATAACAGTTGTTAAATTTTACAAACTTTTCCCTAATTTTAGAAGAATTAACAACAATGTAAAAATAATAAAATATTTCAGAAATAACAAATAATTGTTCTAAAAATTCATTTTTCATCAAAATATCTTTTTGCTTTCAGACAATATTGTCCATATTCATTAAAATAAATAAAAGCAATTAAAAGCTTTTGAAATTAAATAATTTTGTTTTATTGAGTTTTGTATGTTACAATTCAGAGATAATTTTCAGGTAGAGGTGGTCCAACAACAACAACAAAAAAACCCAAAAAAAAAAACATGATTTGGTTTCCTCAAAGCCTTGTGCTTTTAACTAATATAATCACTAATCTTCCCAAAATTGAAATTATAGAATTTTCGTACAATCAGTTAGGGGGGGGAGGGGGGTAATACATATGGGGGAAAAAAAAAAAAAAAAAAAAAATTCTGCCATGACTTCAAAAAAGAAAAACATGTTTATAATAAGTTCCATCATTTGTGAATAGTTTCTGAAAGTTTTATTAAAATCCGACAATTATTTTTATTTTTAAAAGATTTTCAAAATTAATGTCTGTCATACAGAAAAAAATGCGCTAAATTTTTATGTTATTTTACTAGTTCCGGTGACACAAAGAGAAACAAGGTTTTTTTTAAAATCAAGATTTAGAATGTTCTAAAAAGAAAATTTTTTTTAAAAATAATCAAAAAATACATTGATCTTTCCTTTTAATAATAACAAACATTTAGACACTAAAATTTTTTTTTCGTCAAGTTTGGCGTCTTTTTCATCATGCTATGCTCTTTTTTTTAGCAATCTCATGAAGGTACCTACGTCCTGTTAGACCATGTCAAAATTCCAGCTTCTCAAAGAATACCAGGATGCAGACAAAGGAATTATAACTACCACACAGACACCAAATCGGTTCTTCAAAATGACAGCAAAAATCCAAAGCACTTGCACAAAAATAACAAAATATGAACTTCAGACACTTTATCGATAACTTTGAGCATAATGTTCAACACCTTATCCAAAACTGGAAAAATACAATAAAAAAAATGAAACAGACAGACCGTATCAATACTTTTTAATTAAACTTCTTTAGAGACATATACATATATGAAAAGAAAAAAAATAACCACAATGTCCTACACATGTCCTCATACACAAACACATACTTAAAAAGAAGTAGAAAAAAAACCCCAACCTAACACCAATTAAAGAAGTGCATAAGATTTTTTTTACTTAATTTAAAAATAACGAAAATGAGAAAATTCAACAGAAAATGGGTGATAACTACTGACAAGTAGACTGAAAGATTTCACAGATGCTATCATCAGGGTTAGGGTTAATCAGCTCAGTGACAAATTTTATATTTGTATTAATTATATATATATATATATATATATATATGTATGTATATATGTGTGTGTGTATGCATTACTGGTTATGAGCCACCAGTGGTTTACCTCGCTCCCTTCCCAGGCTTGTAGATGCATGCCATAAGAGCATTTTATAGACACTGTGAGATTGTCTCCTTTACCACTCCTAGTTACAACAACCTGCATATTTTCATTACTCCAGACATTTTAGTGGATACCCATATCCGAGTAAATGCCCAGTTTATTTTGTTTACTGGCCTAAAAATTAATAAAGAAAACGTGCACTCCAGCAAGATTTCCTTTAAGTAAAATTGAGTGAGCAGACCAGTAGACAAAATAAACCCTGCAAAAAAAAAAAAAAAAAAAAAAAAAAAAAAAATAAAAATAAAAACCCCAAAACAAAAGTAGAAGATATGCTCAAATAAGGGTATCTCCTAGAAATAATGTTTGAAATAATAAGTTGGATTAAAAAAATAAAACCCATTAATTCTTTAGAAATGCACATATATAAATATTATGTTTTAGAAGCTTTTTTATTTTAATCATTTCACACCAAACAAGGCAATAAATCCACTAAGACACAAGGAGTTACTCAGTGCTAGACAGTATGAGAAAAAATACTATTAAGAGAATAAAAGAACAAGAATTAAGAAGGCAGAAGATAACAATTGACATCACATTTAAGTTTTTGAAGATCAACTTTGACGAGAAAAAAAAAAAAAAAAAAAAAAAAAAATTTATTTCCCTTTAAAAGTACATTTAAACAGCCCTTTGCATTTTCCACTTTCAAAAGAAATCATCAGAACTAGAGACAGAAAACTTATTGAATCCTTTTATATATTATCAGTGGGACTTCTGCTGCTGCATCACTAATGACAGAGATTTTATATCAGGTTTATATTTAGTAACCATAAGAGATATGTATGTACTACTAGTTTCATCTGTCAGGCCACTCCTGTTACGAGAGTTCACAAAACTCTTTACTGACAACAAAGATCCACAAGCAGACATGTAGATAAAAACATGAAGGAGTAATGATGTTGCAAGGTTTTATAAACAGACAAAATTTTGGAGAATCGTATTCAAGTCCTTAATACATAGTTTTTTTTTTTTTATTTCTCTTTGATATTCCCATCTCTATTCCTTTTCAATATTTTCCAACTAAATTTAATTCCTGCTTCCAAATTGAGCTAGTCTGAAATTCAATCAACTACATTTCAAAATCATTCATATCTATCCATGAAAACATTTGTTTAGTTCATCCAGTTGGATACAGTCTGGAAACTTAATGAATTTCTCTGTCTCTTCCAATTCTCTGAATTCATCAAATCTGTAAACAGCTCAACAATTATTTACATTATTCAGACTATTGTCCTCATCTTTGTCACCATATTTATTACGTTGTCTTGGATGTTGTACGCTCCGGCCTTCTTCAGGTGGTTGGAATGTCGAACTGAACACCTGGCATAGTGGATAAAGGCATTAGTTAGATTCAGTGACAGGACCCAAAGAGTGTGAGTTCAATACCTGGCTAAGGCAGTGGAGAACTTTCAGAGGGAAATTAACAGGAGATAACTGATATCTATTAAACATGGCACATGGAACTAGAACAGTCTACCCCAGTGAGCGAAATAAAGGGTTCAGTTCAACATTCCAACCACCTGAAGAAGGCCAGAACGTACAACGGCTGAAATGTTGTGATAAATATGGCAACAAAGATGAGGACAATAGTCTGAATAATGTAAATAATGTACATAATACTTCATATCAAAAATATAGACAGATACTGAAAGGATGAAACGTAATAAATATGGCGACAAAGACGAGGACAATAGTCCGAATAATGTAAATAATGTATATAATACCTCATTTCAGAAATATAGACAGATTCTCAACAACTGATTTGATGATGTTTACAAACAGCATTTGAAGACATTGGCAGTCTGTTCTGCCATTTTTGGGAAGTTATTGATGTACGTCTTTAGGTTTGGGAAGTATCTGAATCTTTCATTATTTATATCCCTCTTAAAAACTTCTAGTTTCATTTGAAAAAAGAAAAATTTATGTAACCAAACATAAAATCAAGTGTCTTACCAGAGTCCTGTAATTCAATATTCAAGTCATTCAAATGTTCACAAAAATATGCAAAAATCAGTTTGCAAACCCACAAAGTGAATCCTTGGTAAGACACTTGTTCATCATTCAAAAAGAGCTTTATCTCATCTATGCATTCAGCAAATCATTTCCGAACCACCTTTGACTAAGCCAACTGTAAGCAATCTGGGATTGCAAAGGAAATATTTGCCGCAGATTACTTCCACAACACAGAGAATAAATCATTAAGTTCAGACTCAAACATCAGGGACAGAAAGAAATGTCGAAAACTCGATTCGCAGGTGCTATCTCACAAATCACGCAACCAGTCAGAAAAATAACTCACTCTCCAACAACCACGGTAGCCAAAATACCTGACTTTTCTCCCTGATTTGAGAACAACTGCTTTTATTGGCCGAGCATTTTTTCCATTTGTCGACAGCTGGGAGAGGACGCTCAATTTTTGCATATCAAAATACTTTTATAGCGACTCCTGCGATGGAGTTGTTTTTTTAATTTAAATATTCCGTCATGCGGAATACGCTCCCCTTTTTTTTGGTAAGTAATTTTCTTTTTTGCCACATTTTCCGTCGTAGGATACATGCAACGCGCTGTCACTTGGTTTGACGAGGTAAGTCACCGTTTTCTTCACTATACCAACGGACATTATTGTACATTTTCAGTTCTTTATATACAGATTCTACCTCATTCAGTAAATTGTCTTTTATTTAAAGACTGAGCAGAAATGTAATGAACAACCTTGTTAACTGTTTGCATCGCTTCTTGAAGTTCCTTTAGGCCAGCTTTTGCACACAAAGCCTCTTCATGTATAATGCAATGAAGACTTATCAGTGGATGGCCAACATCTTTTCACAATTCCTACTGGGGGGGGGGCAGTATCTGTTGTGACAGATACTACTTTTGAAATGTGAATTTGTCAAGTAGATAATTCATTCACAACTGCTTTCCATATTTCAGCCTCAGTAGTATGTTCAGGTAGTGTTACAAGGGCAACCATCTTTTCACATACTTCATCCATCCCTACAATAGAGAAAATATGGCTAGCCTAGCTGATGATGTCCATACTTTCATCAATAGAAAAATCTTACATGAAGACAAATCTTTTATCAATTGTTCAGCCATATTCCCCTTTCTAACTCAAGTATCCTATCTTTGTGTTTTCTTACTCGCAGACAAATCTTTAATGCGCTAAATAATCTTTTCCTTTTCTGAAAAATTGTCAAAAAGGAAAGGTGCACATTATAGCCAAGCTTTTTTAATATACTCCCCATCACTGAGTGGCTTTACAGGTTGGGTAATAACTTCTAAAACCTCGAAACTAAGAGCAACTAAGTTGGAACTGGGCCAACCTGAAATAAAGTTCATAAAAGTATCTGTTTTTAGTCTTGCTCAATTCAAGAGAAATTAATTCTCTTTGTTCCTCGTCAGTTTTATTGCTCAAGTTCTTAGGAACACTTTTAAAATGTCTCTTTACAGGATGGTCGTTTTGGAACAGAAAATGCATATGGCTTTATTCAAAGAATACTTGACTGAAAAATTTGGCATGATTAAGAATCATGCCAAATTTTTCAGTCTAGTATTCTTTAAATTCTCTAATATCCTCTTCATTTGAATGACATTGTCTCTTAGCTGATGATTGAGACACAATGTGTAAAGGGCAGAAAATCAAAATACACGAGATAATGATATACATGAAAGAGGAGAAAGAATAAAAGTTGAAAAAGGAAACTAATGAATAAGTTTTGCATGGCAGAAACAAGTTATTGGCGAGCCAAAAGTTGACCACTCCTGTCCTAGGGTATATGAAACATTTTCTTTACACGGTTTTGTAATCTATTAAGTGTGCTATAGCATTAGGTTTAAAACAAAAAAAAAAAAAAAAAAAAAAAACAACAATGTAGCAATTTCAAAGATAAAAATTCTAGCTATAGATTTGATTCATGATTTTGTAGCCTCATTTCAAAATAATGAAAACGTTTTTTTAAAATTTTGTGAAAATCACTAAAATCTGACACAAAACAGAGATCCACTGTTTCCTGTTTAAGATTGGGTTTCTGGTTCATTCAGTTCATATTCTCTTTCACTCCAAGTAGTCTCTTAGCGACATTATCACCATATTTGGAGTGAATTGATAAAAAAAAAAAGACATTAGAATGGTACTGGTCAACTTTCTTGATATGGATTTTCTGCAAACTTTCAATTTTCATAAAAAGGGTTTCCTTCAAATCAAAGAAACATTCATACATTCAAAACTATGATTTTATCAGAATTATTTTTAACATTTTGTACTTCATATACATGGTTACTCATTAAACAGTTTAAAGATATACTTACTATATAGAATGAAATAAAACCTTTTCTTGGTGTGTATTCATTTTGGGGTGGCAACATATTTTATTCATAATACCTGCTAGTATCTGTTTGGCATCTATTAATGTTACACAAGAAAATTCAGCTACTAAATCTAGCTTAATTTTCTTTAACATTATACATTTAGAAAAAACAAAAAAAAACAAACTTGTTTGGATTTCTGGATGAAGAGTTATTACTTACAATATTATGATGATAAAAATGAGAACATTAGTCAGAATGAAAATAAAAATGAACTTTCTATAAAAAATTGTGATACATGTATACTCATTTATGATTTTTTTTAGTCATTTCCTCTCAAACAAGGCAATAAAGCTACTAAGATGCAAGGGGTTACTGAGTGTGAGAGTATGAGAAAAAGAGATAGATTAAGGTGAAAGAATAATAAAAAGAACAAGAATTAAGACAAAATAACAATTGATACTGCATTTAAATTTTTGAAGATCAAAGTTGATTGGGAAGCAAGAAGCTGGAAGATAGAACCACAAGCGAGAAGTGTACTAGAAAAAACTTAGTATAGAACTTACATTTAGTCATTCCAACAGTTAAATGATGAGACCTAACTGCCAATCTAGTACTGTGGTTGAATTCATAACGTCGAGGTACCAAAGAGGACAGCTCATCAGAAAAATTACCACAAAACCATTTTAGAAAAGCCAGAGGAAAGTTACATTATCATGGTAGGAAAGTGACTGAAGTCATGATGAAGGGTCAGAGCTAATAACATTGCAGATTCTTCTTTGGATTTTACCAAGAATCATTAAATACATAGCAGAAACACCAGACTAGATGTGACAGCAATATTCAACAGATGGACCAACAGCGAACCAACTTTCTTTGTAACAGACCTAGCAATTTATTCAATATAATCTTTCCATTTAATGCCTGCAGTAAACGCTAGCCCCAAAAGGTGAAAATGAGTTAAAGGGACGTTAGCATCAACCATATGCTAATGTAAGACGAAAGAGCATCTCTAAATGACCAGTTTACATTTTGGAGGCATTAAATTTAAAGGAGCCTTTTCTTGCCCCAATATGATATGGTAAGGATATATTACATCACTTTGTTAAAATTTAAAAAAAAAAAAAAAAAAAATATATATTTTAGGTATCACCACGAGATCGCTGGAAAATGAGCATAGCAGGATAATAATGACCTTAAACTTGATGAAAATAATTTTTTATCGTCTAAGTGTTTCTGTTTTTATTAGAGCATTCTAACCTTTGATTGAAAAAAATCTCGTTTCTCAGTATCAGCAGGTGTCCTACTAAATAACATTGCAGATTTGTGTATTTTTATTTTTTTTTGTTAATGGCAGTCATTAATTTTGAAAATCTTGCAAAAATAAAAATAATTGTTGGATTTTCATGAAACTTTCAGAAGTTATTCACAAATGATGGAAATTTATTATAAATGTTTTTTTTTTTAAAGTCATGGTAAAATTTTTTTTATATTTACCCCCCCCCCCCATAATTAATTTCATTGAAATTCATGAAATTTTAAATTGTACAGTTATAGCGATTAATTAGTTAAAAGCACAAGGCTTTGAGGAAAGCAAATCATTTTTTCTTCTCCCTTAAAATCAGCTCTGAATTGTAACATACAAAACTCAATAAAACAAAAATATTATTTAATTTCAAAAGCTTTTACTTGCTTTTACTTGTTTGTATGACGATGGATAATATTTTCTGAAAGCAAGAAACGTTTCCGATGAAAAATAAATTTTTACAATTATTTGTTATTTCTTAAATTATTTTATTGTTAAATTTATGTTTATTGCTTAAAGTTGTTAAATATTTTAAAATTAATCAAAATCAGGTACACGTTAGTCCATGGTGTTATTAAGTAGATAAATATCATTTACAGATTATAAAATAAAGCTGGTTACAATCAGAAAGTTGCCAATAACTAAAAATCTAATATAACATGTTTTTTTTGTGCCACAAAATAGCTAAAATTCAAATATACGGAAGACTGGAAGTATCATGAAAACAATAGTCCATCACGTGGTTTGTGTGGTAGTAACAAACATTTTGACGATAAAATCCTGCTTTCATCAAGTTTAAGGCCGTTTTTATCATGCTATGCCTACTTAAAAATAATGAAGTAAATAAGTTGTTCACATAAAGCTAAACTGTCACTTGTGACCTTCCATACTCTAACTTTTCCTCCCGTAAGAAGAAATCACGCACGTCACTTGTCAATCTCACCTCTGTTAAGCCCGGCTTTCTATCATTTGAAAGTACATTTTTTTTTTCAGTGCAGAAAGTAAGTAATGTTTGTTTCAAAATACATTAAATAAACTTTATAATTTCTAATTTTTTTAAATTAATTTAAAAAAAAAAAAAAAAAATCATAATTGATTTTTTAAACGAATTTTAAACGTAAAATTTAACTTTTGTAAACAAAAGTTAAAAAACGGCTGACGATCGATTTTCTGTCAATTTTGCTGATAAAAAAAAATTGAAGATTTTTAACGAAAATTTTGGACGTGCTAAAAATTATTAAAAAATGTAAAAAAATATTCAAAAAATACTTTGATCTTTCCTCTTGATAATAACAAACACTTAGACGATAAAAAATTATTTTAAGGCCTTTACTATCCTGCTATGCTCATTTTCCAGCGATCTCGTGGTGATACCTATAAATTCCTTTGCAACTAATTTATGACCACTGAATAAAAATTTAGTAGATAATCATCCAAAGGAGGTAACTCTTATTTTATCAAAATGTGAATTATGTCCCTTTTAACAACGGTCGTCAACATTTTTACCGATTGTTGCCCACTTTCGAGATGGTAAAATGTCTGTTACCACTGGTTAGTTTTTGAATTAAAAAGGAAAAAAAAAAAAAAAAAAAAAAAAAAAAAAAAAAAAAAAAAAAAAGGGGGAAGTTAACCGTTAATTATCAGTATAATTAATAACATTAAATTAAAATTACAGTAAAATATTACAATTATCATTATTTCAAGGGAGATAACTTTGGTGACTGAAATGCCGTTAGGCCATTTAATTTTAAATGGTTAGATTAGAAATGATTAAGTACAGTTTAATTTCCGGATAACTGTACACGCTTTCCAAAGTATACAACATTTTTATCCTATATTTAGACAATGAAAATGAAAGCCACTCTTTTTGTTGGCAATCTTGATAGTAATGCAATTGGCCAGGGGAAACAAAAAAAAAAAACAAAAAAAAACATGGATCTTTATTGCAACACTTAAACAGATAAAGATGAAAAAGAATTACTCTGGTCAAACTAAAAGGCAGTCATTTTCTTAAATGAATATTGGACATAAATGTCACTTGTAAACTTAAAAAACAAAACTAAAAAAAAAAAAAAAAAAAAAAAAAAAAGTAATCAATATATACTTATCCTCATAATTATTTTTTAATTCACAGAGTTTCTTAAAACTGGTGCTGGAGAACTTTTGAAAACTATCTCTAGTACAATTTTAGTAAAGAACAAGTAAAAGACCCTTTGTGTTTTGCGCAATAATTTCTTGGAAGAGGAGCCACAAGATACAAAGTTGTCAAATATACGAATTGTTTCCCACATATTTGGAGATAAGGTTTCAGCAGGCACCACAATTAAAATTGGATTTACTTCTTCATCCAATCTTGATTTTAACAATTCTTCTTGATAATTATATTTAACATTATCATCAACTTGAAGTTGCAAGATTGGATGGAGGGTGCTTTTATTACAAACTATCCTAGAAGCTGGCCTTTTGAGTGGACTTTACGCTAGCTCCTGTGGAGGGCTTTTGGGCCTTCTGGCCTTTACCTTCAGCATCCTATGTACGTAAAAGTTATAAGAATTAAGAAATAACATTTTATCTTTATTTGACACCCTATTTCGGCATAATCTTTCTTCGTATACACAACCGATCTCCATAGTTTGCATTTATTTTGTACACAATTTTTATTTTCGTTTAAAATCACCATTCTTTATCATCCTTTCATATAAAGTCACTCTTAAAAGACATTAGAGAACCTGAACTATGTAATATTTCAAATATGTCACAGCACATGTGCTAGAAAAAGAAAAAAAAAGAAGAAAAACATGAGCAATGTAGTGTGCCTTGCTTAAATTTTAATTACAGTTTAATTGCAAAGGAATGTGAAATTAAAGTTAAACCTTTAATAAAGAATTGTTTTTTAAACTTTTCACTGTTCAATAATTATTTAATTTTTAATTGCCTGTAACTACATTAGTAGTTACTACCTGTTACTTCAAGTTGTTTAGGATTTGCAGAGATCAAAAAATGGATGGATGCATGTACACAGCACTTTATTTATATAAAGATAATAGAAGTATGCCCCCCGCCATCCAATCAATCATCCAATATTGTTAAATCGTTCTTCCATATACATTTTAAGTTCAGCAATTACTGAATTGTGCAATTTTCTAAGCATTTACATCAGATTTATTTAAGGACAATTCAAGAAAACAATGAAATTCTTTCTTTAAAATTTTATGACGAAAAAAAATTTATTTACATTTACACTTGAACTACAGTCCTCATCTGTTATTACATCCTGTTATCACATTTTAAAGCATTGTGATATTAACAAAGAGGAGGACAATAGTCTGAGTGTAAATAAAGATAATTCATCATTGTAGAAGATGTTTTTTTTCAATAGAGTACATAGTTTTTGCAAGTGAAAAGTTATATTGCATACTTGAAGCTGCAAATTAATTTATTTTTTAATACCTACCAATTCAAATGCTTCATGATTTTTTCTTTTTTAAAAGGAAACTTATTTTCCAGAAACCAGGTAAACACATACCATCTATTACCCCATGTATAATACACCTTTATCGATAATATGCACCTGCAAAGTTATGCTGAAAGTGTGGGGAAAATGCTTCTACTTGTGCATAATATGCACCCCTTGTTGCCAAATCACAGTTCAAACGATAGCCCGTCGTAACAGTCCAACAAGCAATGTAGAAACGACAAAATGGGGGTCACATGTCCAAGCTTCACTTCTCACCAGCAAAAACGCATGTTCGGTTCACCAGCTCAGAAAATCTTCTGCCTTCATAAGCGAAAAACAACGGCTTTGTTTCATAGAGATATCTTTCCGATTGGTCACGCCATTCAGGGGAGAGGAGAACATTAGCATAGATTCTAGACGTTGAAGTAGATTTTTGCTAACTACTTTTTCGTAATTTTTCTTCAGATTGCACACAAAAACTTTTTTTTCGGGGTAACTGATTATCTCTTTCACTACAGTAAAATCAAACCCTATAAATTGTAGCTCTCCAATTTCATTATGACCAGTGTTTCCTGCTCTTATTCAAGCCATAATTGAAGATATTTATCAAAATTTCTGATTATCACAATTCTAAAAGGAAATGGAAATACTTATATTGTGCCAATAGCACTGACTCATTAACCTGTTTTTGTTTCAATAAAATGTGCAATCTACTGTATGTAGTTTTTCACAAAAAATGGTTTTAAACAGAATAATATTATTCTAATTCAGTTTTATGATATTCTTATTTTATTTTACATTTGTAAGTATTGTCACATACATATAATTGTATTTGATATCCTTATGGGATTGCAATCACTGAATGTTAGTGTCAAATTGCCGTATATTTCTGGTGAGTCGTCATTTCGCAACTGAAATTAACCTACGAAACGGCAATTTTTTGAAGATTTTTTTTGTACCTGTGCATAATATGCACCCCTAATTTTGCTTTTTTTTTATTTTTAGAAAAAAAGTGTATTATACATGGGGAAATTATGGTAATTGAAGAAATTGAGTCTCAGATAATTCATTTGATTGATTTTTTTTTTTACAGTTTATCAACCCTTTGTGGGCTATTTAAAGACAAAACAAGTTTTGGATTGTAAATATAATTCTTTTTTGGGGATATGTTTCACTAACAATTCTTTTTGGAGATAATGATTTTACAGATACAAGTCCTATTATTTTGTCCATAGCCAAGGTGGACGGATGGATTTATACCTTTCGAAGGGTACTTGTATGTAAGTGAATGCAACAAACACGACTGGAATTCAAACCCAGTTCTCCAATTTATCATTCTGAGCTGCCACCATTACACCATCTACAAACCCTGTCTCTCTTGAGTGCCAATGAACTTGTGTGCATAATTGTAACCTAATAAATTGTTTCTTCTTGTTTTGGTAGTTTTTTTTTTAAATATTCCATTATTTCTGAAATTTGATTTCCTCATATTTTACTGCCCTTAATAATAATAAACATGGGAACATCAACAATCCCTGTTGTAGTTGGAGCCCTTGGACTGGTTGGAAAAGATTCCAGTAGGCTAATTGAAGGGATCCCCGGAAGTCCATGCCTCAAAGAGATGCAAAAAAATTTTTCTCGCATGTACAGCCCACACTTTATGAAGGGCTTCATCTATGTAATTTTTTTTTTTTTTTCCTTTCTTTGCAGTGGAAAGTGTCATGATGCCATATCTAACCTTAGGTCCCTGGGCGGGACCCGCAAAGAAATGTGTAAATACCAGATATCAAAGATGATGATAATATACTTAATAATGAAAGGAGACTTGTACTCAAATGATTTCAAACAACATGTCACATACATATCACCGAAAAATGAATGTACAAAATGTTTGTCCCTTTGAATCATTAAATAAACAAAATCATTTACATTATTCGGTCTATTGTCCTCATCTTTGTCGCCATATTTATTACAACGTTTTGGCCGTTGTACGCTCCGGCCTTCTTCAGTTGGTTGGAATGTTGAGTTGAACCCTTTATTTCGCTCACTGGAGTAGACTGTTCTAGTTCCACGTTTAATGGATGTCAGTTATCAGTTATCTCCTGTTAATTTCCCTCTGAAATTTCTCCACTGCCTTAACCGGGTATTGAACTCACACTCTTTGGGTCCTGTCACTGGATCTAACTAACACCTTTAACCACTGTGCCAAATAAATATGGCGACAAAGATGAGGACAATAGTCCAAATAATGTAAATAAGGTACATAATACCTCATCTCAGAAATATAGACAGAAACAAAATCATGATAGGAACAGTGACGGTAGTAAAAGGTATATTCTTTTTGCAAAGCTGGTTTTCACAGAGATAAATATTGATAACCCTCTTGTATCAATAATAAGTCTAGCCTAGTGGATTAAAGTGTTGGTTTGTGGATTTGGTCATATAATAATCGTGAGTTTAATCCTCGTACTGGGCAGTGTTTACTTGAACTCAGTGGAAACAGAGCAAGCAATAAGTAGACAAGATATCCTCTACATATACAGTGGAACGATAACAATCAACACCAGTCAATTAAATAAAGGGTTCAATGTGCAGTTCCCTGTAGGTTACTGGGATTGACATACACCTGATGAAGGCTGGAGGGCACAATGGTTGAAAAGTTGTGATAACAACAAAGATGAGGATAATAGTCCACATATAATGTAAACATTGATAACTCCTTGCTCCCAAAATTCAGATAGAAACAAGATTTAAATGGAATAACATTTCTTTTTTTATTGTTTTCCACAGAGTACCATAGACGTCACCAATAAAATATTATCAACAATTATCCAGCAATATAGAAAATGGTGAGTTTTGAAAGAAGAGCCATAAATTTATTTTCAACATTTAATTGCCACGTTATCAATGTCTATCCTGTGTGACATGTCAATGTTTTAAAACTTCAGTTCAATTGCACTTTGACACATAACTATGATGGAGTGTATTATTAAAATTATTTCCATTCAGACTATTGTCTTCCTTTTTGTTATCAACATGTTTCAGCCATCGTGATCCTAGTCTTTGTCATGTGTCTGTGAATCAGGATTGTTGTATAAGTAAGTGTCGTTGCCGACATTGTGGTTTGAAACTAGATCGCCAGTGAATAACACAGGCGATTCCGATATTAAGTAGATCATGTGATCATAAAGGAAGTGAATAAATGGGAAGCAGCGTGATGATTATGCAATCACTGTTCACTCTTATCTATCAACTATTGCTATACGTTCACTCTCTCTACTATACGACTATATGGATTACGATTCTCTTCAGATCATTATACTACTTGAACTAGTATTACTAGTGCGGATATTATTGGAAGGCATTACCACTAGTACCGGCATCAACAAAATCTCGAATATAAGAAGCATTTTTGGAAGTGATAATGAGCTTTCGCTTGACGTGACAAAAGTGCCAAGCAAAGCCAACCAACATCACAAAAGTGGTGATGAGGATTCACAAGGAATCACAAAAAGGGTAATCTTTAACTATTTAATCTATAGGGCAGGGGAGGTGATTGTTCTTGTTCCATTGTCCATAACTAGGGATATTTTGACATTTTTTTTTGTACTACTCCATTATCACTCACCCTGTTTCCACTGAAGTGTATGGCTGCACCATGTTGAAACACCAGTTCTTATATGATCACCTAAGTTAAGCAACATTGAGTCTGGTCAGTACTTAGACAGGAGACCATCTGGGAATACCAGGTTCTGTAAGCTTGAATGTGCAGGTGGTGTAATGGATAATGGCTTAGAATTGTTAATCAGAGAGCAGAGTTCCAATTCCAGTTGGGTTTGTTATATTCACTTATATGGGCAAATATCCTTGGAAAGTATAAATTCACATTTTCTCTCCCTCAGCTATGCGTTAATTAGTAAGACTGGTCTCACTAAACCATTATTATCTCCCAAAAATAAAATAAAATTGTATACAAAATATTTAGATTTCAGCATTAAATAACCCATAGAGGTGTTGATATACCACTAAACAAAAAACAAGCAACCTGTTTCCACTGTCTACCAGGAAAAAAATAATATTAAGGTGTTAACTGAACAATGTCAGGTTAAATGCTTTTCACTCGTGACACCATGAATTATGAGTAAGCAGATGTAATATATATATATTTTTTTTTTTCAGACAGCTGATAAAACAGACTGGAGGCAAGTGTGTGAGTGGAGAAGTTATGACGATGACTAATTAAATGATTTGACAAATTTATTAAAAGGGCTGAGGCAAAGGTACATTATTTCCTTGTTCTAAAGTTAGTTTGATTCTTTTATCCTCGAGTACAAACTACTGGAAGTTTAAGAATAAATTTTTAATAAACATGCTCCTCATTTATATTTAATGGTAAATGTTTTTTATGTCAAATGCGGTGGGTCAACCTTTGTAGAAGGTGTGCGTTAGAAATGTAAAGAATATTTCCCTGAATTTTGATAATGATCAGTCATCATTCCTATTGTCTTCATCTTTGCTGTTATCACATTATTGGCCTATGTGTCCTCTAACCTTCATCAGGTGCTTGTTGATTTGAGTAACCTTCAGAGAATTTAGAACTGAACCCTTTATTCAATCTAAAAGTTAAGGGATATCTTAAGTTTTTTTTAGTACTGCTTGGTTATTGCTTATCCCAATTCCACCGAGTCCAAATACACAGTGCACAAGAGCAACCTAATAAATTGGTGCTTATATTGATTGAATTCACAATTACTATTTCACAAAATTCACCAACTAATGCTTTAATTCACTAGACTATTATCTTGTGGGACAATTCCGAGTAAATCCGCCATTTTGAATTTCGTCCAACTCAGTAAAAATCCTTAGTCAGGCCACAGTGAAAAGTCCACCACAAAATTTTGTACATATCTTGCCATAAAGCAGACAAATTTGTTAAATTTAAAAAAGAAAATTAAAGAAACGTTTTTTGAGAAATTTAAGGTCAAATTATCTTATTTGACCTTAAAACAAAAGAATAAGCAGATCACCTTTTAGATTTATCCAAGCACTTTATAATGGTATATAAATTAACTTTATAAGTAAAAAAAAAAAACAAGTGAGATATTGATATTTAAACTGTCTATTTTCCAACATTCACCTTTTTGGCAAGGGTCAAAGGGTCATATCTAGGGAGCCCTTTGACCGTAGAGATTTAAAATGTCAGTAATGGTCAGACCTTTGCTGATTGAAATGGAATGACCCAAAGGTGAAAAATCAACCTGCCCCACTCCTCAGGGACCAGTGGAGCAACTTGGCAAATATATGCTCTACTGGAGCAGGTCTGTGGAAAAATGGGAAATTTAATTTTGTTAAAACTTTATAAATAAATTATACAACAAAAAAATATCAAAAACATGTTATCTAATACGAAGGCAAATGTATAAAGGAGTGAGAACAAAAATAAATATTGATACGTTTCTTATGTGAAAGCAGTTAGGTTCTTCTGATCTTGCTTTTAGTGAAAACAATGCCATATGTAATTGAGATTGGATGCCCACTGTATTTTGTTTTAATTACACTGATGGCTGAGAAGCCAGTCTTGTAGAATTATGTTAAAAAGAACAGCAGATGAGCTTTGAAAACTATTAAGAGTCATTGCATGAGAATTTCATATAGATTACATGTCCTGAAATTCCGTCTTTCTAAAGAGCCAAACGTAGAAGTCATTAAGTTTAGTTAACCATAAAGCGTTATTCTATACGGACTGTAGATTATGGAATTTTGACCTAAGTTACTTGTCCACTGGATCTACATGCAACCTGCTGAAATGGATCTGAAAATGATCCTCCTTAGATCAGGAATGATTTTCAGGTTGTAATATTTCCACTTAGCCAGGCTGCTATTCCAGAAGCTCGGGGATACTCTGCTTTTATATATATATATATATATATATATATATATATATATATATATATATATAGAGAGAGAGAGAGAGAAAATAAAAGCAGGATATGTTTTGAAAATCATCATCCATTCTTTATCAGCAGTCAGTGTAGCATTATTATTCTTCTATTTGCTGGAGGTAGGTGATCATGGCTCTCCACGATTTCCTGTTCTTTATAGTTCTTAATAAATTTTGTCTTTTTGTTATCTCTACTAAACCTTGCTCCGCCATTTGCTCACTAGGTAGTTTATGCATTGTTTTCTTCTGTTCCTCTTACCTTCAACCTATCATATACGTGTCAAATTTTCCAAGCCCTCTTTCCTCATTATGCGCCCTGGACATTTCAACTGTCTCTTCCTGATGCTAAGTATAAGTGTCTTTTTTGTTTCCATTTTCTCTCAAACATTGTTATTGCTCACATGTTCTGTCCATAGTATTCTCAGCATCCTTCTGTAGAGCCACATTTCTGTTACTTCAAGTTTCTAGTGTAGCATTTTGTCAGGTTTACTTCAGAGTAGCATTACAGAGAGTAAACAAGACAATACAGTTTCGTCAGCAAAAGGATGATCACTAGAGACACAGAAGCTTCTCCCAGAACAAAAACAGTCCACAGGGTTACCCTGTCACTGCCAATTTTACTCCTTCACTTTTTCTATGACACTCATTTCACGTGGTTAGATGACAGTTTGAATGCATGTATGCAAATCCTCTAAGCAGTAAATCCGGGTTATTCTCTCGAGCTTTACCGTTATATACAATGGAATGAGTTTGCCTCAGTTTCATAACCGAGATATGCGGACTTCCTTCATTGTAAAGGGCATTGGCAAATCCACACGGTAAACTAGTAATTTTTGCAATCAGCTCCAACAATTGATTCTCTATCATGATAGTTTTCTCAATGGCATAAACAGATTTCTCGTCCAGCCATGGAAAGGGAATATAATCTTTTGGTTGAAAGTAATGTAGAAATTTCATTGCCAAATTGCACAATAAAAATCTGCTAATTGTTGGAAATTATAACAATCTGCTGACACATGATTCATTGTTTTTATTGTCATGTGTTCTTAAGACAAGCTGTTTACTTACATCTCAACCAACAGGTCTGACAAGTACATGAAAGCAATACCTGAAATTGTCCAGTTGCCACAGGCATTAACCACACCCTCCTCAAGTGTGTGTGTGTATGTATATATATATATATATATATATATATATATATATGTATGTATGTATGTATGTGTATATATGTAGTACAATGAATCATTCATTATCCCACAACAGAAAAATAATCTAAAATTGTCATATTAATAAAAAAACGCACTCTTAAATTTTCCAAAAAATTCAACCATAACGTTGCGACTGCACGCTCCAAAAGTTTGTATCTGTTAACAATAACACATTTAAAAAAAAAAAAAAATTCAATATTCGCATTTAATTTTTTTGTCTCATATCCTACCTGAATTTTACCAAAAACAAAATAATTTTCATGCCTGAGGATGACTGAATATACAGTTGAAAGTACTTGCGTATTAAAGAAAGACCGTATACAGTTTATAATTTTAAAAAATAAGGATCATAACATTCGTGTGATTAGTAGGTTAATGCTCCTTTAAAAATTTTGTTTGCGAAAGGATTTTGCAATTTTATATCATTAACTTTACTAATCTACTTTTTGTATGAATGATTCATTGTAATATAAATTGAACTGCACCACATATATATATATATATATATATATATCTGGTATATATAATGGGTAAGATGTAGTCTAGAAAAGGATGGCCTTCTGGAACAGGACTTGTTAAAGTCAACTCCCATAAAGTGGTCAAACAGTAACGTTATTTACTAAGGGTAGCTTAGTTTGGCACAAGGTTACAAATACAGAGCACTCAGTATAGGCCAAATTTGCTACTGTGACTAAATTGGCAAACATTACCCATGCTAAAGTATCCTTCCACTGTAAAACAAGAAGCCAGACTTCTCTGCACAGACAATTCTACAAGCCAAGCTATTTGCATTATTAGCATTCAGACTCGTATCTTCATCTTGGTTGTTATTATCACAATTGTTATCTTATTACCATTGCTTAGTGCTGCTCAGTTATTGCTTGCACCGTTTCCACTGAGTTTAAGTGGCCCAGTGATTAAACTGAAAATCATATCACCAAATTTCTGAATGAACATTTTCATTCACTAGGCCAGTGGTTCCCAAACAAGTGCAATGTGCCTCGTACGTGTGGCAGAAGAGGATAGCAGGTGAGGCAGAATGATTGGGAGACAATCAAAAATCAGTTTCAAAAATTCATATTTCAAAAATAAATATGATTTCAAAATTTACAATATTATTATGGATTACTTGCAATTGCTTGCATGAGTCCCCGTATAAAATAATTATTGACTGATTTCATCATTGTGATATTTTTGCGTTATATTAAGTATTAAGAATATAGTAACTAGGGTCTGCAAATTGGAAGAGAGAGTTATCAACAATAATATTCTGACTTCAAATCCGTGGTTATCTCCCTTTAACCCGCAGTTTTCTTATTTTTAAATGTACTTTTTATCACATAAAAGTTGGTGAAGTATAAGCAAATTTTCATGTGGCCCAGAGACGTGGAGAGCAGAATAAGAACAATCGATACCTGTAAATTAAAGGGCTCAGTTCAAGATTCCTTGAAGCTTATCCAGATTGACAGACACCTGAAGAAGGCCAGATGGCACAACAGCCAAAACTTTGTGATGACAACAAGAAAGATGAGGATATTAGTTTAAATGTATACAATGAGAACACCTCATCCTAGAAATTATGGTACATTTAAAAAAAAAAAAAAAAATGTAAATGACCAAATTAGTTTTCTTTATTAAGTCTTCAACAGTGAGAATCATTGATTTCTTTGGAGATCAGCAGATATCATGAATTGATTTAAACTTTTTCCAACAAAATGGGCATTGCTCAGTCATGATTTGAGTTGAAATGATTAGCAACTCTAGGGGTCATCGCAACCATTTGTTTTCAAATAATGTTAGAAGAAAAGGCGCCAAGAGACTACTATGTTTGCATGCATAGTTCTGGAAGAGGAGAAAAATGGCGACAATTGGGTGCAAATAATGGAATGTCTCAGTTAGTATCATACTGCTAAAAACTTACATTTAGAGAATTTTAATTTTTTCTTGATTCTTATAATCTAAAAAGTGAAAAATATCCTTTTTATAGTCTTTTTTATATGCAGAAAAAAAATCTAACGTTTAAAAAAATGAATTTTACTTGTTTGGAAGGCACATTCATGCAATGAGAATAATTTCTTTTTAAAGTAATCTCTCTATAAATTTCAGAAAAGCAAATGATATCCAGAACGCAGAAAGAAGTCACTATGGACACCTTAATCTAAGAGAAAAAAAAGATAAAATGTCGGCCTTTTTGAAGATTTAAAAATTTATTTGATTTTTTTTTTTGTAATTTTCTCTATCAATTTAATTTGATATTCAGTTATCATTCTTGCACTCGCTTTGTTGCAGATATGGCATGCTCCTACAGGACTTTCAAAAGAAATTTCTATGGTATTTGTTGAAGATTTAAACAATATATTACAAAGTGATATTGTTGGTAAGGCTATCTAATAGAATATAGACAATTGCACTATGCAGTTTCCAGGACAAACTTTACAATCATGATCATTATAAAATACTTTATTTCATAGAAGATGAAGACGATGAAAACTATGCACTTGCAGGGCTAAGAAATAAACATCAAGACAGTCAATCATCAAATGACAAAAAAAAAAAGTTTTGAGTTGGAGGATTGACACATCCTTCTGGTTAATAAATCCTTTGAAATTAATTATTTAACATATTTCAACCAATTTGTTGTGTTCCAACTGACAATAAAATGCATGCTTTGTGATCCCTTTAGAGAATAAGCAAAGTAACTAGGCCATTCAAACCAGTGACAAGAAGTAATAGCAACATATGGTAAAAGATTCACAACACCATGGCTTAACAGAAATTCCTTTACTCATTCACCAGTTTTCCTCACCAAGATATGTGACGCTTCTACTTACCTTCTCGCTTTTTCTTTGCCTCTTTTTCTCTCTCACAAATACATGCAAAAGTCATTTTTCTTTTTATCTTAAACAACTACAAACAAGGACTGTAAAAACACCCATACAGGCTATGAAAAATTTGGGCACTTCGAGGTGGTGTAAGGGTTAGCTTGCTTGCCTCGCTAGAACAATTACGACCGAGTAGTGAGTTCGATCATCACTGGGTGCCCCATACATTCGGCCTTGTGCCACATCTAAGCTACGCTTGGAAAATCACTACATGCTATGAAAAATTTAGTTGTGAAAACATGAAAATAAAAATATTTCCTATATCACCTAACTAGGTGACATGTAGACTCTTCCTCACCAAGCTACACGACACACACTTCTTCACTTTGTTCCTTGCCTCTATTTTCTCACACACACATTATATATATATATATATATATATATATATATATATATTATAAAGAAATCACATTTTTTTTTTTTTTTTTTCCCCTAACAAACAACTACAAACATGGAACTTTATGCACAGGAACTTTTATACTTATACACACTGAGAAAAATTCAGTTGTAAAAACACAAAAATAAAAATATTTTATATTTAAAAATCTTTCTCACATTTTGTTTTGTTGTGGGTCGATTCAAATTCACAACACTTTCAACATATGACCCAGAAGTAGATTATTTAATTAAAGGTTTACTTTTTAGGTTAAATATTATAGATAGTGCATCGATTTCACATGTTTGCATTCAAACCAAAGAAATATTTTGTCTTCCATGCAAAACTTTTTCTCATTGCTTCAATGTAAATATTTTTCTATATACTTGTCTGAAATTTTTTCTATTTTGAAATTAAAATAATTTGCTTCCCAAGTTTCTTCAGTGAAAATTTTATATATATTTTATATATAACCATTTTCACCAAAAATATTTTATTACTTGAGACCAAAAAAAATTAGTAAATGTTTTTCTGATATTCATTATAATAAACATTTCATGTGACAGAATGTGTTTCAAAAGTAATGATTTATTTTTTTTTAAATAAAACAATCTCTACAATTTTTATTACACTTCATTTTATTACAGGCCACCACACTTACAAAGTGATGGGGTGGGGAATTTGCTTCACAGCTGTTGCACGTCTGTTGTCAGCCAGTAAAACAAATATCAACCACTCACCAAAATTAACTATTACTGACTGATGCGAGCCACTCATGTTATAAATATACATTTTTTAATATATTTTAAATAAACACTGGGAAATTTAGGGAATAGTTAAATCGAGTAAAGTAACTATTTTCCATAAAACTGTCTTGAAGTTACAATTATTTTTAATAGATTTTTTCATGTGTTTACAATATCAAGTTCTCTTTCAATAAGATAATGGCCGTTGTTTATTGTCAAAGAAAAACTTTGATTTTGTAGTCATTTAATTAAATTTCAATAAATTAAAAGCATTGTTTCTTTTCTATGCGAGTCACAAATTTGTGATCTTATGCTTCTTGTGAAAGTAAGAAAAGTCATAAGTCATTTTTAAAATTTTTGATATATTTGACAAGACATGATTTTTGTTGGCGTTACCTACTTAGGTTATTGGTGGTGATTCTGCACCAAGATAAAGTGTCTCAGTAAGACCCTCTCCCTCCTTCCTCTCTCATCCATGGCTTTGAGTCCTGTACCCTTCGGACAATCGAGGGGGTGCACTGTTTGAATCTTGTGTGCAATGCAGAGCTCTGCCAGAGGACCGGTCAGCCAAGCATCCTCCGCATCATCGCTCAGCATTGCGTTTATTGGCTCAGTCACATCCTGCAATGACTTGATGACCACACCCTACTAGAATCATCTGCAGATTGGAGACAAACTTACAGAAGATCACACAGCTGCAGGAAGGACATCATCCATCAGGGCCTACTATAGGTAGATCTGGCACGGGGGGGAGGGGGGGTTCTGATGCTCTGCCAAAGCCATGAAAGCTGGAGGGCACAAGGCGTCTCTTGGGCTCAACGTCTTTATAGCAGGAGATTCAGTCAGTCGGTAGTCATACCTACTTAGCTATAATTATCTTGATAAGACTTTTCGTATTTAGAGGCAATATACATTAGCATGTAACAGAAATTGCTGATGATCAGTTCCCATATGATTAAATAATCAATTCTTAAATTTGAACTTACAGGATTTATGACAGAACATTTGTTGGTAGGGAAGCAGAGGGGGGGGGGTTCTTAAGTCTGCCTTGTGTTTGAAGTACACATACATAAGAATTGTCATAACTAACGTCTGCACAATCATCAGGCTGCAAAGAAAAAGATGTTCCTAACATAACCTGTTCTATGAAGTGTGCTTCTATATTTAAAGTTAAATTATGGATTTGTCATGATAGAGCAGCATTTTGCTAACGTTTCTAACCTTACATAAATCTTGAAATAGGTTTGGTTTACAGCATATTACCATCAATGGGTCATTTAATGCTGACAAGATTTTTATTGCTGCTAATATTTTTGTCCAAAAAGTATTTCTGGTAATATTTTTTTTACAAAAATGTATTGCTGGTATTAAAATCTATTTTTACAATTTCATAGTGTTTTGACCCCAGTTTGGGGGTTAACTATTTGCCCATAGCTGGGACCCTAACAGGTGCTACTACCCCAGTTTAGGATGGACCTGGGAACACTAGCAATTAAGAGGTCGTTCCACACCCCCTCAGAACCGCCTTATCAGAGGCCTTGCTGTTGGATGTTGTTTATCATCATACCCAGGACGGGAAATAGTTTTCATGTTTCAGGAAGCACCTGCATAGAAACTATTATATACCATTACTAATAGCGCTTTTATATTTTTATTGTAGTTTACATGGTAAACATAATACATGCATGTCACTCAATGATACACGGATCCATCATGTACAGGTCCTGTCCACTAACCAGTAAAAGTAGTTTCATGGTAATACTATACAGACATTTTTATTTAAGCTTTTCAGCCCAAGCAAGGCTGGAAGCCACTAGCACGGAAGGGGTTAAAGAAGATTTGGAGCAAGAGCAGATAGGAGTGAAAGAGAAAAGGATGTGGAGAAGGATAGTGGATAGATCAAGGCAACTGGAGATGATTATTATAATTTTAAATAATATAAGAGGTTGAAGCCTGTATTATAATAGCAAAGGATTTTCCAACAATATGCTGTATGTGTATAGTGAAATTATGAATATAAAATTAAACAAAAATTAAAAAATTCATTAGCATATTTATGACTTTTTTGTAGAACCCTATCAACCTGTTGTAGAAAATTAGGGTTCTGGGGGGGAATACTGGTTGAGAAACACAGAGCATCAACAGAAAGTGGCACTTGAGCCACTTTTCAATAATTTTTTGCTCCACAATTTTATCAACAATATGTATATAGACTTTGACCCGTGTCTCACAGACTGTGCATGGCTTTTGAGATTTAGCAATTTGAAATGTTACTTCATAAGAAAGACATAAAACCCAAGTCTTTATATGTGATCTTTTTTCTAAAGAAGTAATGCATTACTTTATTTGTTAATCTAACAGATTTTATCACAGTTATTTTTAGTGAATATTCAAAGATACGCATTCTCTGGCAGGAGTTGAACTTGTAAGAAAGATGCTGAGGATACCATGGACCAAACATGTGAGCAATGAGGAGGTTTTAGAGAAAAGGAAACTTATACTTAACATCAAGAAGAGGCAATTAAAATTTCTGGGGCATATAATGAGAAAGAAGGGCTTGGAAAATCCGATACTCACAGGACAGATTGAAGGCAAGAAAGACAGAGGAAAACAATGCATAACTTACTTGACGAGCTTGATTAAATGGTTGAACGAACAGTGATTAGGAGTGATAGCAAAAAGACAAAATGCATAAGGGAATGTTTTAGAGAAAATGGCAAGAAAAGGTTATTTATACATAACATCAAGGAGAAAGAGTAGAAATTTCTGGGGCACAAGGAAAGAGGGCTTGGAAAACCTGATACTCAGAAGACAGAGGAAAGCAAGATGGCAGAACAGGGTTTGGGAGAAATAACAAAGACAAAACTTATTAAGAGCTATAAGGGATAGGAAGATGTGGAGGGCCATGATCGCCAATGCACTGAAGGGACATGGTACATAAATGAAGAAGTTTCATTGGGTCATCACTAGCCAACATTAAATAAAGGATTCAGCACTGGATCGACTAGCACCTGATGAGGGCCGGATGGCTGAAACATTGTGATAATATCAACAAAGACAATAGACTGTGTGCAAGTAATGATAACGCCTCATCCAAGAAATTCAGAGTGAAATCACTAATGAATATATATCCACAAATACTGCAGTAATGGAGCACTGCCCCCATCATTTATAGAAAGTCTGATGAGTTCAATTTCCTTGTAAAGGTAGAAAAAAGTTAATTTTCTTCAGTATTATTTCAGGTTCTGTCTATATCTCCGAGACGAGATATTATGATTACTTGCATTATTCGGACTATTATCCTCATCTTCATTGCCATATTCACAATGTTCTGGCCGTTGTATGCGAGTTCAATACCAGGCCACCGTCGTGGTGAACAAAAAGACTTGTAGAGTTGAGTTAAAGGGAAATAACTGAACATCTGGAAGAGGCATGGCACATGGAACTAGAACAATCTACCCCGATGGATTAAATAAAGCGTTTGGTTCGAAATTCCAATCACCTGAAGAAGGCCAGAGAATACAATGGCCAAAACGTTGTGAATATGGCAATGAAGATGAGGATAACAGTCTGAATAATGTAAATAATAGTAGTATTTCAGGTTCGTTTAAAATTACTATTACCGGATTCAGAATTACTCAGCTGGATGTATCGGATTGGTAAACATCTACACTAAGCTTTAGTTTATCATCTTTAAATAAGAGTTTGGCAAAAAAAAAAAAAAAAAAAAAAAAAAACCTTTTATGATATTTTTCTCGTATAGATAAATTAAAAATTTAAGTTATTTCTCATGATTATAAATAATATTGTCTTAGTTTTATAGACCTGGGTATGATAATAAACTACATCCGGCAACAAGGTCTCTGATTGGGAGATTGGTAGTTTTGAGGAGTGTAGAATGATCTCTTAATTGCTATTGTTCTCATGTCCACCATGACTCAGGGGTGGTAACACATCTTAAGATTCCAGCTATGGTAAAACCCAAACTAAAACAAAACACTATGAAAGTATAAAATTATATTTTTATAACAAAAATACCAGCAATACATTTTTATATAAAAAAAAAAGTTTCCAACAACACCTATTGATAGTAACATTGTCTACAATATATTTTATACATTATGAACTGGACAAAGTCCGACAATTATTTTAAGACATTTTCATGTTTATACGTTCTTTTATAGATACAAATATTTAAGTAAATGCTCTGTTTATAATAAACAGGATTAAATAACATTTACCGGTCTGAATGTTCGAGAAATTGTCATGGAAAAACAAGAATCGAACCTGTATCCTATACAGAACCGTCATATAGCCTAACGTGCTTTTACCGATTGAGCCACAGAGGAGCGTTACGGTTAACAAGGTCGATTTCACTGTTTTAAACTACAATTTCCCACGATTCTATCTCGTACATTCATATCTGCTCGATGCGTATCCAAATGTAAACAAATGACGTCACGCATTTTGAGATGGACAAAGTTCGACAATTATTTTAAGACATTTTTATATATATATATATATATTATATATATATATATATATGAGAGAGATATTGTAGTTTAAAAACAGTAAAATCAACCTTGCTAACCGAACGCTCCTCTGTGGCGAAATTGGTAAAAGCACGTCAGGCTATATGTCGGTTCCATATAGGATACAGGTTCGATTCCTGTTGGGTGGTGCGTATTTTCTATGACAATTTCTCAGACAATCAGGCCGGTAAATGTTGTTTAATACTGTTTATTATAAACAGAGCATCTATTTAAATATTTGTATCTATAAAAAGACTGTATAAACATGAAAATGTCTCAAAATACATTTTATCTGTAGCTGAAATGCATTCAAAACATTTAGATTTCGGCATTAAATAGAGATTAATATGCTACTGAACCAAACCAACTATTATGAAAGAGAACTCTTTCCTGACATTAATCCATATAATATCATACATTTTTTTTTTTTAAAGAAATCAAACTGCATCACCATATCACCAAATCTAAGTAATTATGCCCACACAAATGTATATGCACAAAAGCTGAGTATTATCTACCATGTAGTCAATTGTGAAAGCAGAATAACATATATAATTTTATTACTTCAAAGCTCCCAAGAAAAGAAAATTTTGGCATTAAATGACCCATAAGGAGTTGATATGCCGATAAACAAATGAATCAATCTTAGTTTTAAGAGAGACGACATATTTGGCTGATTTGATTAAAACATTATTGCCCAATATAAAATCCAGGATTTAATTATAGGTTTCTTCCTGTAACACATTATTTCCCATTATTTATTCAGTCGAGTTACTTCAGACATTCATGAGCCTATGACACCAACCATCACGGTCCTATATCAAGGTTGGATGGTCATTAGGGTGGTATTCTGTATCATAACATAGCTAGTCAATCTAATATGTTGCTGGGCGACCAACCGGTCTTGCTCTAAGACTAGGTGTCCAGAGCAGTAGATCACTTGCAAGTTTTTGTTTTGCTCGCAAGCAGTGTCCTGCAAAGTGCATTCTGCTTTTGCATAAGATTATAGAAATATCAGAGATGGTGATTTAGTTGGAAGTTGTCTCCAAGAGATGTTAAGTATAGTTCTCAGCATCCGACTGTAGATTCCATCAAAGCTTAGACTCTAGGGTCTTAGTGAATGTCCAAGCAGTGGCACCATACTTTAACACTGCCTCTATAGTAGCTCAAGAGAATCACTAGTTGAGGTTGTCTGGTAGATCAGATTTCTGGATTACATCCATTTTATTCAAAGTAGCTCAGGCTTTAGCTAGGCGAATTTTCACATACTTTTCAGTAGAATTCATTTTGCTTCCTAAATTTACATTATTTTCCAAAATTGCCTAGATTCAATAACATTATTGCCAAAAGTTCCAAAAATGGGACCAAAACTGGGCATTAAGGGGTCAAGAGAAAACAATAACAGCTATTCGAGTAAAGAACTGAATGGAAAAAAAAAAAAAAAAAAAAAAAAAAAATTACTTTATTTGCATACAAAATTATACAGAGTCCTAACTTTCAGCTCCATTTTCTTAAGTATCAAATTTTATAAGGTACCAAAATCAAAAAGAACCTTATTTAAGTATGACAAGTTGTAGAAAAATATGATTTAAGCCTAGCCAGAAGTTTGCCCACAATACGAAACTTTTATTACATGGTCTTAAGACAAATAAAATATGTAGTTAAAATATAGATTTTTTTTAAAACTGCCTAACTTTATATTTTTTTTTGTAATCTACAGTAAGTATTAACTATTGCTACCAAATTTCAAATCTGTAAATGCAATATCCTTGGAGCTATAAATGTCAGAAGTCAATTGAAATTGAAATTCTTATTTAGCAAATGCAAAAAATGCAGTGAAATTTCGAGATACTTTGATTTCTATTATTTGACATTTATCAATAAATTTGATCAAGGAACATTTGTGGATTTTCCCAGATTTTTCTGGCAGGGTCACCTCTGGTTGATTCAAGATGAAAAGATTTAGAATAAATAAAATTTTAGTTAAATAAATCAAGGGGAATAACTATTTTTATTAAGTAAGAGTTACGACCCTTGCCAAAATTTATTATTCGACAGTAGTCGTGATGAAAATCATGGGCGTTTCATCACAGAGTAATGATTACCAAGACGCTGACCATTTAAAAACAAAATAAAATTTCACTAACTACAAGGCACGAGAGTCGCTCAATGTAGAGGGTTACAGTTGGAATGGCAATGATGAATGAAATGTGAGTGGAAGAAGGATAAGGAGGGGAGAGAAGAGATCAAGATTAAAATGTTCATGGGAACACACAGGCTGGTGTTGGAGAGTGTTCCACAAAATGGTAGTTCTTGAGAAGAAGTTGAGTTGAACTTACATAGAGGAAATAAAGATGGTTCGAGTCTGAGGAAGTAGCAGGACATGACCGAGATACAAAGGCCTGAACTGGTGGAACTAAAGAAAGAAGCTCACCTGAACGTTTGCCATGGAGATCGTAATAGGGTAGTGATAGGTTTTGTTATGTTGTATATGTGGGGGGAAAAGGGTGCAAAGTGGATTGCTTGGTAGATTTTGTTTAGTGACATAGCAAACTGGGTTATTTAATACTGAAATTTTAAATATTTTGAATGCAAATATATGTCTTCAATTACAGATAAATGTATTACTGGTAATTTTACTATATAAAAATGTATTTTTATACTTTCATAGTGTTTTGTTTTTTTTTGGGGGGGGGTCACTATTCTCCCATAGCTGGAACCCTAATAAGTACTACTACCTTGGATCCGGGTGGACCTGTGAACAATAGCAATTAAGAGGTGGTTACACACTCCTAAAAACCTCTAATCTCCTGATCAGAAGCCTTGCTGCTGGATGTAGTTTATCGTCATACCCAGAACTCTCTGAAAAGTGGAGAATAAGTAATTCCAACAAAACTGTAAACAATTTTGAACCCCATTAAGGCTGGAAAGTGAGGTCTGAACAGCTCCAGCTCAGGTATGGCAGTAATGCTCCAATCTGTCTGGATCTAACTTTTGGTAAAGGTAAAGCACGTTGTTGATTACTTCTTGGAGTGCTATAGAGAGCCAACCATTTTTCTAGTTTCTTTAGCCATGATTTGGATATACGAGTTTCATTTGAAGTTTTGCGTGAACTTTAGATCCAATTGACATTGAGAGTGAAACCCCACCATCCTGACTGGAAGAAACTTGGGGTCTTATTGGCGTTGAAAAAACTATACTAGCTTGGTTTTTGAGGGACTGAAAATTACAAGCTCATTAATTGCCCATTGAGCTCTCAGAAGAAGGATCAGCTTTAAGGCTCTCAGCATCTTGCTACTTCTGTATTACGTTTCATTCTCACTGATTTATGGGCTGGTGCCATAATAAACTTAGCATACGTCACTAATTATATATTAAAATGCACCCCCCCCACCTAATAAATAAATAAAAAGTGAGCATTCATGAAATTTTCTTATTTGGAAACTAAGCTTTGCTAGAGTCGAGCACAAGGCAAAATATCAGTAGGAGGAATATAGTTTCCAAAGGGAGAGGATATACCTGGCTTGAAAGTCAGAATTTCAAATTTTGACTTTTACCTGTATTCAATGAAAGCAATCCAGCAGCAGTCATCTAAATTTAACTGGAGTATGGTATAATACTAATAATGAGAACAAAAACAAACATTATATCTGAATTTCATTTGTATCTTATTATCTTGTCTTAATTCCTGTTTTTTTTATTGTTCTCTCTCCTTAATAGTATTTTTCTCATATTCTACCACACTCAGTAATCCTGTGCGTCTTGGTGGCTTTATTGCCTTGCATGGGTTGAAATGATTAATAAAATATCTGTTAAGGAAAGTCAAAAGGTAATCTGCAGTGATCCATCAGTAGACATTAGTACTATTGTTCAATACATTGATTATTCATTTCTTTGTAAGACAAAGCCAAGTAGCACTATATAGTTATGGAAAGCATACTACAACACCAACCACAGAAGCAAGCAGGCATTGCAATGAGCAACAAAAAAGAAAGAATGAAAAGACAAAAAATAAAATGAATCTGTGTCGGTCATTGCTGGGAGGTAATATCTAATTGACGGTTTACTAATTTCATTATGGTTATAATAGGGCGGTGATAACCTTGGCTAAACATGGCTACTGCATGAGGGGATATAAGAGAGTAGTAACCCAGCTCAACATTTTCATCTAGAAGAATGCCTAATAATGATTTGAAGGAAATAATTAAGATTAATTTGGAAAAAAACTAATTAAGTGTTGAGAAGAATAAGGAAAGAAAGAAATTAAAGAATAACAATTAGATGCCATAAAATCAGTTTGGAGAATGGCTGTAGGAAGATTTGAAACTGAAACCAAGTAGAATGCATTAAGGTTTACTAAGACTTCCCCCATCCTACCCAGGGTAGTATGACATGCTTCATGAACTTCTAAAATTTACCAAATTCCAAAGAAGAATTTTTGCTATATTTAAAATATCCCACAAAAATTTGTATCATTACCAAAAATTAAACATTCGCTGTTTAGACAAAGAAATGACATGAATAGCTTATTGAAAAACATGTAATGCCAGAAGTGCTCACATTTCCTTACGTAAACAAAGTGCTCAGATTTCCTTACGTAAACAAAGTGCTCACATTTCCTTACGTAAACAAAGTGCTCACATTTCCTTACGTAAACAAAGTGCTCACATTTCCTTACGTAAACAAAGTGCTCACATTTCCTTACGTAAACAAAGTGCTCACATTTCCTTACGTAAACAAAGTGCTCACATTTCCTTACGTAAACAAAGTGCTCACATTTCCTTACGTAAACAAAGTGCTCACATTTCCTTACGTAAACAAAGTGCTCACATTTCCTTACGTAAACAAAGTGCTCACATTTCCTTACGTAAACAAAGTGCTCACATTTCCTTACGTAAACAAAGTGCTCACATTTCCTTACGTAAACAAAGTGCTCACATTTCCTTACGTAAACAAAGTGCTCACATTTCCTTACGTAAACAAAGTGCTCACATTTCCTTACGTAAACAAAGTGCTCACATTTCCTTACGTAAACAAAGTGCTCACATTTCCTTACGTAAACAAAGTGCTCACATTTCCTTACGTAAACAAAGTGCTCACATTTCCTTACGTAAACAAAGTGCTCACATTTCCTTACGTAAACAAAGTGCTCACATTTCCTTACGTAAACAAAGTGCTCACATTTCCTTACGTAAACAAAGTGCTCACATTTCCTTACGTAAACAAAGTGCTCACATTTCCTTACGTAAACAAAGTGCTCACATTTCCTTACGTAAACAAAGTGCTCACATTTCCTTACATAAACGTGTCATCAGAAAGTCAGGATGTCTATATTTCTGAAATTTCTATATTGTAACTATTTACATTGTTTGGGCTGTTGTCCTCATGTTTGTCATATTCACAATGTTTCGGCCATTGTACACTCTGGCCTTCGTCCCCAAGGACACATGGCCCAGTGGATAAAAGTGTTGGCTGAAGTAATCCAGCAACTTGACTTAAAAAGTTCTGTGTTCAGTACCTGGCCACAGCAGAGGTGAACAAAAATTTGGAGAGTTACTAATAGGCAAATAACTGAAACTTAGATATCCAGAGAAGGCATGGCACATGGAACTAGAACAATCTACTCTGGTGGGTAAAATAAAGGGTTCAGTTTGAAATTCTGTCACATCACATGAAGGCCAGAGCATATAATGGCTGAAATGTCATGAATATGACAAAGAAATACCAGAAATCTTTGCAGAATAACAATGAGCACTAGGCATAATTCTGTAGAATCTAATTACCCCCTCAGTTTTCGGATATTGATATGTGCTGGCAGTGAAGCTAAAAAAACAAAAAAAAAAAAAAAAAAAAACTGCCAAGTGACAATGTCAAGAATACCACATTTTTGGTTTGGTTTACGGCATATCAACCTCAATGGGTCATTTAATGCCGACAAATTTTTTTATTATCAGTCTATATTTCTGAGATGAGATATTATGTACACTATTTGAACTATTTTCCCCATATTTATTACGTTTCAGCCCTTGTACGCTCCGGCTTTCTTTAGGTGGTTGGAATGTCGAACTGAACCCTTTATATTCCACGTGCTACGTTTAATGGATATCAGTTATCTCCTGTTAATTCCCCTCTCCAAGTTCTCTACTGCTTTAACCGGGTATTGAATTCACACTCTTTGGGTCCTATCACTGGATCTAACCAACCTAACCTACTGTGCTATGTGTCCTTGAGGACATCTGTGTATGAATTTCTGGGTATTATAAACCTAATGTTCAGCAACCATTTTTTACCAGTGCTCATATTGCTATTTTTGCCGTTATCAGTATGTTTTTACCAGAGATCATATTGCAATTTTTGTTATCGCTTTTCTCTGGCACTCCTCATTACTGGTTCCCATATTGTATTCATTTCTATGCTTGGTCAGCTCAGGAGATTTTTGTGGCCTAGCATCTGTGGTGATCCCTTAAGATTACAAATTTTCCAATGGTGTTCTTTGTCTATGATCTCAACCTGATCCCACAGAGGGCAGTGATCTCCCTTTTCTCTCCATATGTGGTCAGCCAAGCCTGATTTTTCCACTTCCCCTCATGTTACAGTTGTCTGGTGTTATGTTCTCCTCTATGGGGGGGGGGGGTCTTGAGAGAGATATCTGCAAAGTGTTGTCCAGCTTTTGAAGGTTGTCCTAATGTTATATGGACTGCAAATACATTGTATTTTCTCTGATAACCCCTTCACATAAGGCCAGAGTGTATAACGACTGAAACGTAATAAATATAGCAACAAAGATGAGGACAATAGTCCAAATAATGGAAATAGTGAAAATTTTTATTACTGGTAATATATTTTTTTTTTTCCTCAAAAATGTATTGCTAGAAATAATGTTTTGTTTTACAATGTATTCCGGTATTAAAACCCATTTTTTCACTTTCATAGTGTTTTGACCCCAGTTTGGGGTTAACTATTTGCTCATAGCTGGGACCATAACACCAGCAATCAAGAGATGTTTCCATGCTCCTCAAAACCTGCTGATCAGAGGCCTTGCTGTTGGACATAGTTTATATCATCTTACCCAGGATGCAAATGGAGTCCATGGTCATACCCATGATGGTATGTTTTTGGTAGTGCTGGGCCAGGGAATGACAGACAGATGAAACGAAATGAGAGGGTGAAGCAACAGTTCAGTGACAAACGGGTTATATGTCTAAAGTTAGTGATATCTGGTTGCCTAGGACAGTATCTACATTTTGCCGAAAAACTTTGGAAACTATGAAAGAAAACTGTATCTGATGGCCAGGGATTTGCTTTTGCATTCTTCTTTCAAACTGAAAGGTACACGAGAAAATCCCAGCGGTTATGACTTTAGAAAGGTTTAGTAATTGCGACCATAGATGGAGCATGTGACAAGAAGAAAAAAAAAAAAAAAAAAAAAAAAAAGATACAGAAAATCAGAAAGAGTTAAATTTTCTGGCACACACGAGAAAAGAAGGTCTTGAAAATATGACACTCACAGGACATACTGAAAGCAAGAGTAACAGAGGAAAGCAGCAAATAACTTACCTAATAATAGGTATCCCAACACTCAGCTTACAGCCGATGAAATTCTTAACTAAACACTAAAAAAGGCATATATTCAACTGTGTGTTATTTCATTCAATATCTCCATAAAAACATAATGCATACCAAATAAAAGCTGATTTCATGAACTTTGTTTTTGTCTTATTTATTTTTAAATGTACTACAGTGTGCGATGAACATTACAGTTTGAAAATAGACATTTTGGTGATTTCACAAAATTTTGGCCATTTTTTTCACTGATGGCAGTTTAGACTTCCTCAAATTTTGTAATACGCGCACTCCGCAGGGTTTACTACAATTTTGGGAACACGTTAGTTTGAAAGTTAACATTCTAAGCTTCATTTTCATATATTTTAGATTTTTTTAATTTTAATAAGAAGTTTGTAAACAATTCAAATGAAAAGTTTGATCGTAAAATTCAAATGCTTCTTTTAAAAATAAAAAACAAAATATATCATTAAAATGCTCATTTAATAATCTATGAAGCTAAATCAAAATCAAATATGAAACGATAGCTTCATTTTGCACGTGTGCAATTATGTGTAACCATGTGCGACTTGCTCGGCCATCATTTCAACTCCACGCAATAGTCAATACACAGTATCAACACGGACTCAAAAGAATCGACCAGCATGTTTTCTATGGACAAAATTTTCAAGGAAATTGGTAAGAATTTGTTTTAAATATTAATTTTCTATGATATTTAAAATGTAAATGGGATTTAAAAACCATTTTCGTCAGAAAAAACATGAAACAAAAATCGATCTGTTTACTTTACGCTAAGATTCAAGTCACAAAAAAAAAAAAAAAAAAAAAAAAAACACAGGACTTATTGATCAAAAAATGTTCATATTCAAAGCATGAGATAAAAAAACATTCTACAAAAAAATTCTAGAATGTCTTATGTTTTTGCAGTATTCTCACAATAATTATCAGCATTTTAATTACCAAGTAACATTTTGTTTAAAGTTCCTCCTTCAAACAATTTTCTTATTTTTTAAATTATCTAATGAATGGATTTTTGTTACAATTTATTGCTATCTAGATACAAATTTATGATTTAATATTCATTTTCCTAATTTATTATTTCTTAGTAATATTTATTTCATACGGATTATGATTGTTTATTTTATTCTAAAATATTTTAATGTGCCAGTTTTAAGGACCACTGTGGAAATAGGTTTGTTGAGAAAATATTTTAGTGCTTCCTTATTTGTTACTCAGGTGTATGGATGACTCTAAATTTATATTTATCCCTGATTGTATTTAGTGCAAGTTTTTAATGAACTGCAAATAAACTCAAATTCAGTAAGAAAATGTAGACAATAATTTGTAGATGACTACTAAGTAGTACTTTGACAACATGGGATAGGATTATAAATTCATTTTTCTTTTCTTTTTGAAGATGACGATGTACAGAACCAGTTACAATGTTTTATGACAAAAGGACGTTGAAGGAAGATGTCTTTGCCTAAAGTGGAATGTTCCAAGAAGGTGCTGCTTCAAATATATTCATTGAAAAAAAAAGTATCAGGAAACCCGGGATTCTGATATTACTTGGCTACATAAATTGTTTCCAATCTTTTCTAAGAACAGATGGGTACACCTTATTGAGAAAGTTGTAGAAGTTCAGAGATGACCAAAAGCGGATCGTCCTGCATTGTACCATGAGGTAACAAATTTGGGATTCATAGGTGAAAGATGTGAGAGTATTGGATTGACTCTCAGTGTTTTGTCGGATCCAACGCTGGGTCGTAAGCTTTTATGTGCAGAAGTAACAAATGGGCTCATACTTGAACTATACACCAGCAAAGATATACTCGTCAGACTAGAAGAATTTGAGTAGTGCCTGAATTAGATTATCTGGAGGGATTGTATGAAGAGCATGCCAAGACTTACTTTTGACTACTCAGTGAAGAGGTATCCCAACACCCAGCCCACCATTACTGAAAATTTCCAAATAAACTTTATTTGATTAGTTTTATGTCTGTGTTGTTTATTTTTATGTGCATAATGTGAGAGGAACATTACAGTTTAAAAAAAAAAAAAAAAAAAAAAAAAAAAAAAAAAAAAAAAAAAAAAATCGAGAATTTGGTGATTTCATACCGCTTATGTAGTGATCGGAACTAACATGTATCAGAACTTCAACCTTTTGATCAAATTGTGACATAAAATATTTTTATTTTAATGATTTCAGTTACAAATTTAGTGGTTGAATGCCACTTCATGATATGGTGAGTTTTCTGTTTTCTTATGGTCATTAGTGGTTATTGCTTGGCATGTGTTAAGCTTCTCTCTCTCTCTTACTTTATAGTCCAGAAATTGTACATGTTGAGTCAGGACTGTACTTGTTCAGCATCTGCTCTATATACATTCTAATCTGTTGGTTTTAGGTCATTTTAACCATGATAAATGGAAAGAGCACTCCCAGAAATAGCTAGATATGAAATTTGGTGTTTCTAGTGTAAGTATTCATTTTATGACACAATTCAAGCAAGTCTCCTCTTCAGTCTAAAATCGGCTTTTCAAATACCTTGTGACAAAGGGTTAAAAAGCAATTCTTTTCAATTTTGAAGTGGAATAATCCAGAATATATCCATTCTATCACTCCCCCAAAGATTAGTGATATTTGAAATTTGGGATGAATGTGGGTCTTATTTCCAGTTTTATGAAATGTCAAACCTCAGGTTATGAATTGTTTGCATGTCATTGCAGAGGGTTCGATTTATAAAATTTGCATATTCAGACTGAATTTATTTAAGAAATATGCAGTGATACTATCTGTAATTTTATTATTAATTTCTTTGTTATGTACCTAACAAGCTAGTATAATTTTAACTGTTGTTCTTAATTACTTTTTAAAATATGAGTCCAAATATGGTATTTTGTCCTAATTCATAATAGACAAAAAAATGACAAGCACATGTGTAAAAATAAAAATAAATCTGCCAAAATTAAGCGGTTTGAGATATTTTGATAAAATAAAAACTGCTAAGTTTCATTAATCATGTAGATTAAGAAGATGCAATCAGATAACACCTAGTACCTGTTTGAAATTTTCATCTGTGATACCTACTAATAAACTTGTATAAATGGATGTCGGAACTGTGACGAGGAGGGGCAGTAAAAGATAAACATTGCTAAGTGTTACATAGTGGAGAAACATGATCATCCATGTCCTAAAGGGACATGGCAAAATCAATAAAAGTAGATATGTTATCCTATTGTCCAGATCACACTCCGACTTTTTTGAACAGGTGTAAAGGTTATCCCTATTTCCTGTCTAGGATTCAGTTCCTTCTAAAGTCTTCTCACTCTTTCACTCCCAGTAACCCCTTGTGTCTTAGTGGCATTATCACCTTGCTTAAGGTGAAATGATTAAAAAAAAAAAAAAAAATGTTCTCTTTTCCGTCAGATGATGAATTTTTCTTTAAGATCTGTTCCAAGCTTAAAATCATACATAGTTTTGTAAAAGGGGTGACTAAACAAATTGAAAGGATTTGCGGACATTACAATATTAGAGTGGATTTTAGAATTGTAAGAATTACTCTTCACAATTTCCGGATGAGAGTTGGTCCTTCAAGAGAAGAACTTGATAAATAATTGTATTCATAACATCCCATGCAGATGTGGAAAAGAATATAAGGAAACAAAAAACAAAGGTCTTCTGAAAAAGTCACATTAAAGGAACAAAGATATTTCCAAAAAGGAAGGAGGGAAACCTGATATGACAGACCATATCTGTCTATATTTCCGAGATGAGGTATTATGTACACTATTTACGTTATTCGGACTATTGTCCTCATCTTTGTCGCCATATTTATTACAACATTTTGGCTGTTGTATTTTCCGGCCTTCTTCAGTTGGTTGGAATGTCAAACTGAATACTTTATTTCGCTCACTGGGGTAGACTGTTCTATTTCCACATGCCATGTTTAATGGATGTCAGTTAGTCAGGTGGCCTGTCTCGCCTTTATATTTCTTTCCGCAGCTGCACGGGATAGCGTACACACAGTCTTTAGTCATGTCCTACTCTATGAGGTGTCTTACTCGGGAGAGATATCCGCGAAGTGTCATCAAGCTTTTGAAGGTTGTCCTGATGTTATACGGACTGCAGATCCTTTGTATTTTCTCTGATAACCCCTTCACATAAAGCAGGCAGACTTTTCCGAGTGTTGTTGTCCTCCTCCTCTTTTACCCGCCAATCCCAGGAGAACATGACTAAAGACTGTGTGTATGATATCCCATGCAGCTGCGGAAAGAAATATAAAGGAGAGACATGCCGCCCCCTCAAGGTAAGGCTTCAAGAACACCAGAAAGCTGTAACACGAGGGGAAGTGGAAAAATAAGGCATGGCTGACCACATATGGAGAGAGAAAGGAGATCACCGCCCTGTGGGATCAGGTTGAGATCATAGACAAGGAACACCATTGGAAAATTCATAAACTTAAGGAATCAGCACATATGCTAGGCCACAAAAATCTCCTGAGCCGACCAAGCATAGAAATGAATACAATATGAGAAACAGTAATTAGGAGTGCCAGTGAAAAGTGATAACAAAGTTGAAATATGAGCTCTGGTAAAAAATGCAATGTTAACAGCAAAAATTGCAATATGAGCACTGGTAAAAATGGTTGCTGAAGACATTAGGTTTATAATACCCAGAAATTCATACACAGTGGATGGCACAGTGGATAAAGGCGTTGATTAGATCCAGTGACAGGACCCAAAGAGTGTGAGTTCAATACCCGAGAACTTTCAGAGGGAAAATTAACAGGAGATAACTGATAACTAACATTCATTAAACATGGCACGTGGAACTATGTGAGTGAAATAAAGAGTTTAGTTCGACATTCCAACCACCCGAAGAAGTTGTAATAAATATGGCAACAAAGATGAGGACAATAGTCCGAATAATGTAAATAATGACAGACCATATTTATTTATTTAGAGAGAGAAAGAGAAGAAAAGGGACACATAATATCCTTAGAACTGAGAGTAAAACAAAAAAAGGGAGAGAAAATGGAAATGGTTTACATCAATCTATTGGTGAGTTCAAGAAAGATTTTAGTGAATACTGAAATTTTGCTTAAATGAATTTATAAATGAATTTTTTTATTTTTCATAATGTTCAGAACATTGCCACTTCTGAGGTATAAGTATTAGTTGCAAATGAAAATTTGGGGGTAAGAATTATTTTAGAAATTGTAAGGTACTGCAGAGTGGAGGATATAAGTTGATAAAACTGGATTGACTTTATAGTTTTTAATTTGACAAACATCCTTGTGACAATTGCTAAAATAATTCTCACTCCCAATTTTCACCCGACAAGAAGTAATATTCTGAACATTTTAAAAAGTCAAATAATAAAATAGACCTATGAATTTACTTATCGCATTAACCAAAGTCAATCTGCCTAGTTTATGAAAGAGTTATATGATGCAGTGACTCATTTATTTAGGGTGGAACAAAACTGTCATCTTTAAAAATTTTTTTGTATTTATTAGATATTATGTAATATACAGTCTGGTGTGTCACCTGATCCCATTGCCGCTTAAAAAATCATGAAGATTGGTAACCTAAAACTGTGTGGTAAAGTAAATAGCAGATCGATACAGAAAGGGTCCCCCCATTTCTTTTTTTTTGTAACTAAAGAACTTTGGAATGTACCATAACTTTGCTGATTAAGACTGAATTCCATTTCTAAATAAAGATCATTTAAAAAGGGAATTAAATACGGTTACAGTGAAAAGAAAAGAAAAAACAACACAGGTAGGCTATAAACTGTACGAGAGGTAGAGCCAACCACTTAATTAGACACCTAGACACCCTATTAAACAAACAAGCAGAAACACACTGAATTGAAAGTATTTAATGAAAGTCAAATTACTGAAACACTAAAACTGGGACAAAGAGGATTATATCAATTCTAAGAATGTGAAGAGGTTTTTTTTTAAGTTACTACTTTCTTGATTTGACATGGACATTTTCTTTTTCTTTTGTTATGCTAAGTAAGTTAGGTCTGGTCCAAATTTGTATTTTTCCAGTTTCAATAGAATGCAGTTAAAACATCAATATGGAAATTTTTAAGTTAAATAAACAAATAAGAAGTATATCTATAATGTTTAACTCACATCCAGCATTTGTTTCACTAGAGATACAAGCTATAAATATTTTTTGTAGGTTGTGGGTGTCAACCCTGAAGCTCAATGGCTGTAGGGTCATGAGAACTAAATTAAGAATTATCCTGAAGAGAGGAGGAGAGAGGGAAGGCAGTGGGCCCTGCCACTGACAAGCTTGGCAAAGAGACAAACAAGGGCCACAAGGGGGGGGGGGAGGTTCTGGAGAGACATGGTCCCCTACAACCTGCAGGGACATGGGCACATAGAAGATATATCTATAAATAACTGTTATGCTGGGGTGTCAAAGAAAGAAATGGCCACTAACATAGATAAACAAAAGAAAAATAAGCATAAAGTTTTATCACTTGACCTGGATATCCTGTTTTCTCACCCGTGTCGCCTACCACCTCTCTTTACGACCTTTTCATTTAGTGAAGTCAATAATAAAGTTTTTTTTTCTTTGTAATTATCCTTTTTCAGTGGTTCACAAAAGACAATGTTGAAGGGGAGATTTGATATTTTTTTTTATATTCTATTTAGCGTAATAAAATCAAAATAAATACTGATGGTTGACTAAGAAAAATCTCTAAACTTAACTTAGCCAATGAAGGACTTAATAATGATGCTAAAAAAATTATTTAATGTTTAATATAGAGAAATAAGATTAAGAGCAAATGGGAATGACAGTGAACCTGAAGTTTTTAAAGCAAATAATCTTAGATACACTTCTTCTATGTGCTGTGTCTATTTAGGATGTGGATGATCATGGCTCTCCACAACTTACTATCCCCTGTGGCCCTGTGCAGTGTTTTTCCCTTTGATAAGGCTCCCACACCTTTGTTCTACCATCCATTCACACAAGCTCGTCTGATAGTTGGGACCTACTGCCTTCCCCTATCTCTCTTGTCCTCTGAGTGTTAAGCTTTCTGAGCCCCCTTATATGTCCAAGATATTTCAGCACTCTCTTTTAACCATTTTCTTTAAGTCTTTCTTGTTGCTTACTTGCTTCATCCATCTATCCTAAGAATATCTTGTTGGTTTCTGCTAACAATGTAAAAATAAAGTGCTTTGGACAGACTGAAAACCTTAGGTAAAAAAAAAAAAAAACCTTAGGAAGAACTTCACATGAACATTCATTGTGACTAACTCTATAAAACCAGTTTTGGGATATGACTTCCTAAGTCAGTATGGACTAAAAGTAATGTAAAAATAAGTTGATCGACACAATTAGCAATCAGTAAAGTGACATCAAGCAGTCAACTTGTGTTTGACATATTTCAATGAATGAGAATAAAAATGTGAAGGGAACCATACAAAAAAATTATAGAAAGCTACTCTAATCTTCACCATATACAGCAGTGATAGGGTCTAATGCATAAATTCTGAGACCATTAACAGGCCCATGTGACAAGAGTAATGATGAAAAATCAAACTTGACAATAGGAAACCTGGTTAGTGAAATGTGAACATTTAACAGAGTATCAGTTCACTTGATGCTTACATTCATCACCAAAACCCTATATCTCGAAGGACCTAAACTACTGTAAAATTTGTATGGCTAAGGACTGAGAGTATAGCGAAGAAAATGGTGACTTACCTTGTCAAACCAAGCGACAGTGCGCTGCGTGTATCCTACGATGGAAAAGAAAATTACTTACCGAAAAAAAGGGCACGTATTCCGCATGACATGCTGAAGACGGAATATTTAGGTGAAAAACAAGTCTGTCGCAGGAGTCTCTATAAAAGTATTTTGATATGCAAAAATTTGGCGCCCTCTCCCAGTTGTCCAGGGAAAAAAAAAAAAATTTGTTGTATTTTGGCTACCACATTCATCAGAGAGTGAGTTATTTTTATGACTGGTTACATGCATTAGGATTTGTGAAATAGTACCTGCAAATTGAGTTTTCTGCATTTCTTTCTGCCCCTGATATTCGAGTCTGAGCTTACAGTGATTTGTTCTCTGCATGTGGAATTAATCTGTGACAAACATTTCCTTTGCTTTCAGAACGCATACAGCAGAGTTTGGAAATCTCTGGAAGCACTGTACAGTTCAATATGAAGTAGTTAACTGCAATAAGTACTTCACTATTACATCTGCAGAAAATGTGAATAGCAATGTTTCCATAGACAGATTTAAAACAACAGTTGACTCAAAAACTGAAAATATTTAATATTGTTAAAGCAATACCAGCACAAGGAAATACCTCACCAGATATTGACAGGACTATGGTGATGAGATAGCAAAACATAACCAAGTCTGACAGATCAGTTACTCGGAAAAGAGACTATACTTACCACTATTATTAGAAATAGATGCATTGGCAGTCACATATTCAGCAAATCCGGATCCCAGACAGGCAAAATACATCCCTCGTGGCCACATATTGAAGGTCTTCCCTGATAGTGGGGCCACCATATGTGTTGGGGGGGGGGGATTAAGGCATTTACTAAAGATGGGACTCACACAGAACAACCTTGCTTGAACCGTGGGGAGGCTTCCCTCTCATACGTTAAGGTTGGTTGCCTGTGAGATTCGTGGTTGGAGGAAAGACAACTAAACAAGATGTCTACATATGTGAAAAAAATTCAGCAGCTTTATTTCAGCAAGGCAGCCTGCATTGATGTGGGAATATTGCATGAAGATTTCCCAAACACTGTTGTCACAGTGTCAACCCCAGCTAATGTTGCAATACAATACAGTAGAGTACTGGTCTGTTCGTTCAACTAGATCCTACCTGGCGCTGTGAAAAAGGATTTGAAAGGACATCATCAAATCTGGGAAGGAAAGAGATGCAATGAGTGAGAAATAATGAACCCCCTTCATCCACTCTTTTCAAATTTGGAGGACTGGTGAAGAAGGAAATAAATTTGCAAGCTTATGTAAAGTTTTCTCTGGACCAATGAAAACCATGCCTTTACAGAGATTTACCAGCAAACTGAGGAGATGAATGAAATGAATTTGCAAGCCTATGTGAAATTGTTTTGGACCAACAAAAATCTGGCCTTCACAGAATTTAGCCGGTCAGCCATGAAGGAAAAAAATCTAGCAAGCCTACGAAAAATTCTTTTTGATATAAAATGAAAAAATTAAATTAATAGGAGTGTCTGAAGTCATGTGAAAGGTTTTGTTTCTGTTCCTTGTGACCAGTGTTGAAGTACTTGTGAATTATATTATCAGCCTCCAACCAGCACTTCGAAGAATTTTCTCTAAACAATGCAAGAAAGGTAACTATTTCAAACTATCTATTTACTTTTAAATGTATGAAAACCATATATCCATTCAGTGAGCTACAAACTCTCTAATCTTTCTGTCAAACATTTTTTAATATTATTGTAGCAGGCTGGTGTTTGCGTTGAGTGATAAACACATGTGTCTTCTGAAATACTCACAACCAAAACGGAGGACAAACATGATAACTTACTAACAATAAAGGGTTACATATATAATTGAATATCTTCTGCGAGAAACTTACATGTAAAGTAAGAAGAGGCTGCAAATAATTATTATAGAGTATTTATAGTACCAGAAAGCATACCCATGTAGCCGTTTCAAAAACTAGGAAGAGGTAACCTGAAATTATTTTTTTTGTGTCAGATCATTTAATCTGCTGTATGAACATTTCCCTTCATGACAATTCATTAAAACTACGGACTTTAAGAATTCTGATTTATTTTGTTAAAATTACCCATGTATTTCCTTATTACCATAAACTTTATGGCATGGGTAGATCAACTATTCATTTTATCCCCTAAGCCACATGGCACTTATTTTCATTAATTTCCTTATTGTCTTACTTTTTAAGTTTTAGAGATTGCAAATGTTTTTTTTTTTTAAATATTCAACACAAGTTAAAAAAGAGAATTATTTAAAATCTAAATAAGATTTTATGAAGAAGTTAAAATGATTTATTTTAAATTCCGTAATGAGACGATCCTTGATAATTATTTTAAAACACGTACGACCGAGAAAATTAGATTAGAAATCAACCTGATAGCGAGAGTAAGTAATTATTATTTATGGGGACTAAATAAATTTTAAAACTTTCTTTTAACCTTGATAAAGTCAGATTCTAGAATAGATAATGTGATTGAAAGAGCGGAGATTGCTCAAGAAAAGATAAAAACAAAAATACTTCACTGAGATTTATTATGTAATGAATGCTGGGCGGGTACAAACGGGTGGGTTTTTCAGTTCTATTAAAAAACCAGACTGACAAAGAAAGAATTAAAGATGATATGAAATTTTTTGTTTTTAGCAACAGAATGTTTTTCAAATCAAATTAAAAAAAAAAAAAAAATTCAATTTGAAATAAAATATGTCGTCACTTGAGTCTTGAGTGAGAGGGTTAAGGTTAAAGTAAGACATTTTTAAAATGCGTACTTTAAGTAACAAAAATTAAAAAAAAAAAAAAATTAAAAATAAATCAGTAATACAACTTTTAACAATTTAGGAAGCTGAAAAATTTTAAAAAATTAGTTAAATTAAATTTGAATAAAAGAAAAGCACCTGAACTTGTTCTGTATTACTTGTAAGAATAAAAAAAAAGGAAAAGATAAAAAAAAAAAAAAGTTATTTGCTTGCATCATGCGGCAAATTCTATTTTAAATTAAAAAAAAAAATTTTAGTCGAACATTTGATTTAGAATCTATATCTTTGGAATTTATTTAAAAAAAAAAATTAAATGCATAATATCGCAAAACCAAGATACGTACAAAAAAAAAAATTATAATACTTTGCTTTGCAAAATAGGTTCGTAAGATTAACTGTCGATCGCGTGAAACTAATTTAGCCTTTAATTAATGAAAAAGACAGAAGATGGTCATTAAAAAAACAATTTAATCAAGACAAAAGCATTACTACTCTACATAAACAGACTTCAAAACAATGCTCCCCACCAAAAAAAAAAAAAAAAAAAAAATCTAACGAATGTCTGGATAGTCGACAAAGTTTTTTTGTCAAAGTAAATTTACTGAACGAAAAATAAATGACATCCATTAGCTGATATTTCAGACAATTATTAATATATTACAAAATCATTACTACCAACAGACAGACGAGAAAAAAAAAAACGTAAAATTAAAATTAAGCGAATAATAAATTGTATTGAATTAATGTCAAGACAAGAAAGGCCCCATTTTACCCCGCCAATTTAAACAAAGTGTAATCAAACGTTGGGACATTATTACTAATATAAAGAATTTAAATTTCTATTTATGAACAAAGACTAATCCAAGCTTTTCTTGTGGACAAAATATTAAATTATTTCTTTACAAATGGCCGCTGATGGTTAAATCTGTCCCAAATCATCGCGCGCTTAAGAAAACCGACAAACAATTGGACTTACCACAGCTACACGTTTTGTCGCCATCTTGTCACATTAACCACAATACCCGGTGCACATTTATAAGTCCCTTGTGAGACAAAGTTCCGCTTAGTCTAAATTTTCTTTGTAAGACTACGATTATCAACACTTTCTCGCAGTGCAATGATTATTATTCAGATCGATTTTAAAGAATAATATGCTGTTGTTTTCTTCTTTTATATGCTCTGTTCCTTCATGACGTAGGCGATCATAGCCCGCCACATTTTCCTGTCCCTTGTAGCTCTTAATAAGTTTTGTCTTTTTGTTATTTCTCCCAAACCCTGTTCTAACAGACTAACACCCATTACTCAAGCCTATCAAGTATGTTACGCGCTGCTTTCCACTGTCTCTCTTTTCTTCAATCTGCCCTGTGAGTACCAGATTTTCCAAACACTCCTTGGAAATGCCGATATTTCACGGACGGAGCGGAATGACTGAAACGAAAAAGAACGACAAATATGCTTTGTTTTCAGAAAGACTTTCAATTTTTTTTTTTTAAGCTTATCACCCCAAGGAAGGCTGGAAGCCACTAGCACGCAAGGGGTTACAGAAGGTTTGGAGGAAGAGCAGATAGGAGTGGTAAAGGAGAGGATGTGGAGAAAGATAGTGGATCGATCAAGGTAAGGGGGTTACAGAAGATTTGGAGGGAGAGCAGATAGGAATGAAAGGTGAAAGGATGTGGAGAAGGGAAGTGGATAGATCAAGGCAACTGGAGATGTCGATTGACGTTACACTTAAATAGTTGGAGATTATATTACTAAGGCAGACAAAAATGAAAGTTCTTACATGTAATATGGAGACATTCCTGTATCTGGAGAAGCCATTTTTAGTCCAAATTAAAACGAGCCGGATTCATCTATGTCCCAGATGAGGACATATTCCACCAACGGGAAACAGAGAGCCTTGGATTTTTCCAAATTGAGAACTGAGAGCTGGAGTTTCATTTTATATCTGGGAAAGATATATTCCCAAAGGGAAACGCCACCATGAACTTGTAAACTGCTGGAGAGACAGATTTAGTCTCTGCCCGGGCCATGAGGGCGTCCGAGCTAAAGAAGGCAAGCTAACCGTTTGGTTGCTGTAAACGAACAGAAATTGACTGTCGCATTGGTCACTGTATGGAGTGATATCATTAAGAGGCCGTCGCGTTATCCACGTGACTTATCTCCATCAATGGGCGATAAGCGCCTTCTGCATCCCTACAGGCGCCTGAGAAATTTCAACTGCCTCTTCCTTATGTTAAGTATAAGTTTCCTTTTTGTTTTCTTTTTCTCTAAAACATCGTCGTTGCTCACAAGTTGGAAATCTTATTACCTTCTTAATTGAATTTTGAATACCTTCTTCCTTCAAATTTGAGTATCTTCTGAAGCTTATGTGTCGGCCCTTCTCTTTATATAAGAAATAAAGAGGCTCCAGATAGACCTTAATTTCAAATTTACGTGGGCGTAAACTTACGCTTTAGATTAGATAATAAATAGAAATAGTATTTTTTTGTTAATTTAAAAAGTGAATTTGAACCAATCCACCTTGATCGAAATCATTTTGGCGGTTCTTCAACAGTCAATTCTAAAAATAGAAAGATTTACATACAAATGTATCAATTTTTTTTATAAACCGTCTGGCTTTCTTTAAAATAAACTTCTCTAAAAAATACGTATGTAAGACAAAACTAGATATTTATAATATTTATTTACACTTTTTTAAATTATTATTTTTAATTATTTTGTACTATTAACTAATAACATTTTTATAGTACGAATATGGACATTCTATATACTCCTTTTTAATATATACTTTCTATTTAGATTGCTAAAACAAAAAATTCTGTTAATTGTACAATATCATTTGTAATTACATTCCTATTGTAGCAACCGCTACACACTGTTTTTTTTAAAGCATTTCACCCCAAGCAAGGCGGAAAGCCACTAGCACGCAAGGGTTGCACAAGATTTGGAGCGAGAGCAGATAGTAGTAATAGAGGAAAGGATGAGGAGAAGGATTGTGGATAGATCAAGGCAACTGGAGATGTCGATTGACATTACATTTGAATAGTTGGAGATTATAGCTATCAGGGAAACAGGAATAGGGAAGGAAGTTCCACAGGCGAGAGGTGCGAGATATGAAGCTATTGGAGTAGAAGAGATGGCTACATTTAACAGTTTCAACAGTGAAAGAATGACAGCGGCATGCCAGCCTCGTAGGACGCTTGAATTCATGAAGTCTGGGAACCAGCGAAAGCAGCTCATCGGAGCAATTGCCACGAAAGTATTTGTAAAAAAGACAGAGAGAGGCGACGGCGCGTCTGTGAGAGAGCGACTGCAGACGAGATGCCAGGTCAGGGCCAATTACATTGCATATCCATCTCTGGATATTATCAAGAACTCTGAGGCAAACAGAAGGGGCTCCAGACCATATATGTCAGCAATACTCCATGCAAGGGTGAATGGTTGATTTGTAGATTTGAAGGATCGATTCAGGGGAGAAAAATTTCCTGGCGCGGCACAGGGAGCCAACTTTCCTTGCGGTGGACGAAGAATAAAACATATTTGCAGATGACCTTTTAACTTCTTCACCCGTCACGCATGGCTAGTTTTTCAGGCGGTATCATTGATCCGAGATGGAAATTGGTTGGAGTAAAGAAACAAATTAGACACTGGTTTGGAGGAATGACCAAAGATTTATTTTCATTTACAAGATATGGAAATGTCTCTTGGTAAACCGTATCGTGTAGCATTCGAATGTAAGGTGTACAAGGTGTGGAGTGAGAGTGTGGAAAAGGAGGAAACATAAACCGGCTGACTTCATGTTGACTATCAGTTTGGGCTTGTCGTGTTGATAGCGGAGTCCGTTCTCTTTCTGTGTTCACAGGAGGTCGTTTTTATAGCCTAATGGCCGAGCGAGTAGTCAGCAGTGCTCTCGGGTAGTCTCTTTGGTTAGCGTGTGTCTCTCTCTGTGTGTGTAGGCAGTCTCTCTCTCTCTCTCTGCTCTTTAAGCTGTTCGGCTTCTCTCATAGCCTATATAGGGGATATAGTTGTAGACATCTGTGGCAAGCGAGAGTTGCATCGATAATGGTATATTTGTGTTTGTTTTAAAATTTGTTTTAAGTAGAGTGCGACGTGTGCATGACTTAGCTAGACAAAAATAAGTATGTAGTTAGAGATATATGTTTTCTAATACTTGGCTTTAATTTGCTATATCTATGTGTAAATTGTGTTTTTTTGCTACACCTTCTCTTGTTAAGGTTTCTCTTACGGTCCTGTCTCCTGTCTGGCCTAGGGCTGTCAGTTTATATACTTTTGATTAGCGTCCCAGATTACTGGCACAAAACTTGGTTTCGGCTAACATCAAAAGTTTCTTTTTGTTAATTTTTTTGATTGGCTCAAATTATTTTACTTTTCGGCGTTCCTTTCTTTATCATTTTTGATATAGCGGAAGATATTCGTCAATCCTCTCTAATTTTTGTTAGTTTTTAGTCACAAACGACTAGACTCTGGTCCAGAAAACAATTTCACCGTTTACTTGCTCTTTTTATTTGAGGGTTGCCTTCTCGTAAGTTGAGGAAGAAGTATAGAAAGAGAAGTATATAGAGAGAAAAAGATAAGGATTTTAATAGAGAGCAAATGTCTTATTTTAATTTTAATTCTTCCTTTTTTATATATTAATTATATATATTTTATTTTATTCTATTTTTATCTGGGTTCACTACAATTTCTGCTAAACCGTGTTCGGCCATCAGTTTAATCAAACAGGTTAAGCAGGTTATACTTTGTTTTCCGCTGTCCATCTTGCCATAAATCTGTCCTGTGAGTATCAGGTTTTCCAAGCCCTATTTCCACATTATTAGAAATTACAACCGTCTCTTCTTGATGTTAAATATGAGTGACCATTTTTTCATTTTTTTTTCTAAAACTTCGTCGTTGCTCACATGTTCAATCCAAGATATGCTAAGCATCCATTTGTAGAACCACATTTCTGATGTCTCACGTCTTCTTTTCATCTGTGAGGAGATTGTCCACCATTCAGTGCCATATAGGAGGACTAGTATTACATATAGGCTTGTCCAGAAAGTTCATGACGATTTTTAAGGGAAAATAAAACGCAAAACAAAATTATGCCATTAAATACTTATTTAATAAAATATGAACCATTTTGTTGTGCAATCTTTCTCCATTTTTTTCTTCAGCTTAAGATTCCAGCTTCCCACAATTTTGGTGTTTTCTCGGCAAAGAACCCATGAAGATTTTTTATGTCAACTAAAGAATTAAAATTTTTACCATTGAGATTATTTTCAAGGAATAAATGAAAATCCGAAGGAACAATGTCTGATGAATATGGCGGTTGGTGTAACACATCCCAGTCAAGCTGCGACATTTTTTGCCTGGTCGCCAAAGAAACACGAGGTCTGGCACTATGATGATGGAAAACAACACCTTTCCCTTTTTGCCAATTCTGGGCGTTTTTCTTGAATTGCTGTCCTTAATTCGTCCAGTTGTGAGCAATACTTTTCATAATCAATTGACTGGTTACTTGGCAGAAGCTCATAGTACAGCATACCTTTCCAATCCCTCCAGATGCTCAGCATGACTTTCGGAGGATGAAAACCTGCTTTTGAGGAAGCTATAGTTGGCTCATGTCACTTACCCCAGGATCTTTTTTTTGTTTTTTTTTGTTTTTACTTCAACTTAAAGATTCAATCTTCCCAGAATCTCGGTTGTTTCTCGGCAAAGAACACATTAAGGTGTTTTTTTTATATGTCATTCAAAGAATTAAATTAATATCTATTGAATATGGCTGGTGGGGATAAGCTGCAACAATTTTTGCCGGGTCGCCAATGAAACTTGATGTCTGCCACTATCCTGATGGAAAACAACAGTGTACGCCAGTTCTGTGCGTTTTTTTCTTGAATTGCTGCCTTCAATTCGTCCAGTTGCGAGCAGTACCTTTCAGAATTATTCAACTAGTTACTTGACAGAAGCTTATAGTACCAGGTTCCTTTCCGATCCCACAAGATGCCCAGCATTAATTTTTTAGGGTGAAGATCTGCTTTTGAAGTGGATAAAGTCGGCTCATGTCGCTTACCCAGGATATTTTTCACCAAAAGATCCATTTCTCATCATCCGTCATGATTTGCTTCAAAAAGGTTGCATTTTCATTGCATTTATACAGCAAATCACAGATGAAATGCAATCCCAAAGATTCTTTTCACTCAGATCATGTGGTACCCAAACATCAATTTAGTGTTTCTGCCAATTCCAGCGTTATGTAATTCGCGTTATTTTCAATCAATGTCTTGATTTGACCGTCATCTTTAGTGGAGGGGAGGGATGCCTGGGCGTTTTCCATCAATATGGTTTCATTTACCAACTCTAAACTTAGCGAACCACTTCTGTACAGTTCTGTCAGCCAAAGCACCTTCACCGTGATTGTTTAAATTTCTTTTATTTTCATTTCCCAAGTGCTTTCGATCTTTTTCCTTCTTCAGGGAGTGCAAGTGGTACAAAACTGTATGTTGTTCATTACTACAAGTATTTATATAAAGACGTGCGTTGTTATCCATTACCGTAATTTTTTCATTATGCTTTTAAATGCAAAACGGTTGACAATGTGCCGAGCGTTCATTAAAACATGAAAAAAAATATCCATTATGGAATTTTTTCTTCTATGTTATAATGTCATGGTCAACTATGAATACTGCAGTAATGTTCTTGTTGTGGACCCAGAATAGGTCTGAAAGAAAACTCGAACTCAGCAATTTAGTGAAAACATTATTAAACAAAAGAACGAATACAAAAGTGTTGCACGTCCGACTGACGGCAAATTACAAAAGTCAACTCGTCAACTGTAGACAGCTCGATATTTACTCGCCCCACCCCACGAGGGAAAGATGTGGCACAAGGCCGGGTTTCACGTGGGTATTCCCGAGCCCGTAGGCTCGGCCAAAAAATGCCCGTAGAAACTGTAAAAACAGAATCGGGTTGGTCAACCTCACCGAACGAGACTCTGCCCTTCGGCGAGGCCTCGTCCAGGTTCCTCTCTGCTCAGAGGCAGAGAGTTCGACCGACTTGCTGGAACAAGTCGCAGCAAGGCTGTCAACGGTGGACAGTTCTGCTGAGAGCCATAATCTCCCCGTATATATAGTAATAGGACGAGTCCATTTAGTCTATATAGGTAGGTCCCATAACAGTTCTAAAATGCTTGTAAAGAAACAGTTTTTTCCTGCTTTAATGCGCGCGTGACCAAAGATCGAAAGTACTTGGGAAATTAAAATAAAATAAATTTAAACAGTTGTAGCACATTTCTCTTATCCTTTAACATCAATACACAGAAGGTTATTCGTGAGTATGAATGGATTTTATTAAAAATTAGCAGACATGATGTCTGTAATTTATTCAATCAGACATGTCTAAAAGAGAATTTGCTGCCTATATACACACATTTTTATATTTGTAATTTGTTTGAGATCCTTTCCGACTTTTAGATGTTTCGGCCGGCTGATGATGGTCATGTCTCAGCCCCTATTCGCAGCTTAGTGACACAACGCTTTGGCCAACAATCGAATTGTCCCAAGCAGCGCTGCCACTTCACACCCCGCAGATTGTAGGCGTCTTGCGAGACATGAAGACAGTCCCGAGTGCGCCATCCAAAAAAGGGGCAGCTTCAGCTGCTGCTTGGTACACTTTGTACCTCTGAATTTTCACCTGTTCCGCCCTCACGCTGCTCTTATCCGAAGGTACTGCAGGATCCGTTCATAGCTGTCATCAAGGCCGGTGCTTACTGCCCCCGAACTACTGCAAGCCTGACTGGGGGTCCTGGATAGTGCATTGTGACATTTTATCAACATTTGCTTTTTTCTACAAACATTTATAGTAATTTTCTAACTGTAGCTTAGATGTGGTACAAGGCCGAGTGTATGGGACACCCAGTGACGATCAAACTCACTACTCTGTCGTAATTGCTCTAGCGAGACAAGCTAGCTAACCATTACACCGCCTCGAGGTGCCCAAAATGATTTTCTAAGCGTAGCTTAGACGTGACACACGGCAGAAAGTGTGGAGCACCCACTGAGGACCGAACTCACTATTCAGTCGTAATAGATCTAGCGAGGCAAGCTTGCTTACCATTACGCCATGTCGAAGTGCCCTCTCTACAAACATCCCGAATTAATCAGGGAAATTAACATGCTTCAGAGGTTTTATATTTTTCAAGTTGAGGGAGTTTGTGGGGGTGTTAGTTAGAATTTTTCTACCCGGGCTCATATCAAGTCCGTGATTTGGCTAAGAAAACGAAATTTACGGTTCCATAAGTCAGCCTCTGATTCTAAACAAAAGCGAATATTTTGAAAATTGATTTCAAGGCAATCCCCTACCCTATTTGAAAGACAGACGTAACTCAGTCTTCCTATTCACATCTATCTTATTTGCCTAATATTACGTTGCACGAGTTTAACACCTTCTTCTTCTTCTTCTTCTTCTTCTTCTTCTTCTTCTTCTTCTTCTTCTTCTTCTTCTTCTTCTTCTTCTTCTTCTTCTTCTTCTTCTTCTTCTTCTTCTTCTTCTTCTTCTTCTTCTTCTTCTTCTTCTTCTTCTTCTTCTTCTTCTTCTTCTTCTTCTTCTTCTTCTTCTTCTTCTTCTTCTTCTTCTTCTTCTTCTTCTTCTTCTTCTTCTTCTTCTTCTTCTTCTTCTTCTTCTTCTTCTTCTTCTTCTTCTTCTTCTTCTTCTTCTTCTTCTTCTTCTTCTTCTTCTTCTTCTTCTTCTTCTTCTTCTTCTTCTTCTTCTTCTTCTTCTTCTTCTTCTTCTTCTTCTTCTTCTTTCTTCTTCTTCTTCTTCTTCTTCTTCTCTTCTTCTTCTTCTTCTTCTTCTTCTTCTTCTTCTTCTTCTTCTTCTTCTTCTTCTTCTTCTTCTTCTTCTTCTTCTTCTTCTTCTTCTTCTTCTTCTTCTTCTTCTTCTTCTTCTTCTTCTTCTTCTTCTTCTTCTTCTTTCTTCTTCTTCTTCTTCTTCTTCTTCTTCTTCTTCTTCTTCTTCTTCTTCTTCTTCTTCTTCTTCTTCTTCTTCTTCTTCTTCTTCTTCTTCTTCTTCTTCTTCTTCTTCTTCTTCTTCTTCTTCTTCTTCTTCTTCTTCTTCTTCTTCTTCTTCTTCTTCTTCTTCTTCTTCTTCTTCTTCTTCTTCTTCTTCTTCTTCTTCTTCTTCTTCTTCTTCTTCTTCTTCTTCTTCTTCTTCTTCTTCTTCTTCTTCTTCTTCTTCTTCTTCTTCTTCTTCTTCTTCACAAAACATGGAATTTAAAGCAAACGACAATTAATGCATGCATTGACACAAAGAAATTGCATTAATATGTACACAATTGAAAGTGACGGAAAAAATATTCAGAATTAAACGTGGATGCTTGTGGATGAATGCCATTTTAAACGACAGATGTTCTATTAAAATATTTCTAAAACTATTTTAAAAAGATTGGAGGACTTTTTTTTCAGAGGCATTTACACAAAAATTTGGGAAAGATAATTATTTATCTTAAATGAAGAATAAACAGATTTATAAATTATTAGTTTATTGCTTGTTTTAAAATATTTTCCTAAAATAAAACACAAAGTGTATCCGTTTGTTAATTATTTAAAAGGGATCCTTTTGTTAATAACATAACAGAAATCTTTCACCAAGACATATTTGTTGAGAATAGACCAACAGCAGTCGTACGTTGATATCAAAGACGTGAGCATAGTCTTTTAGTGAGTGTGAAATAATAATAACTCCTTCACCTACACCTTTCAAATTCGGATGACTGAGGAAGAAAAAGGAAATAATTCACGAGCCTATGTGAAATTTTGCCTTTCACAGAAATTAACCGGTTAGCTGAGAAAGAAGAAGGAAAGAAATTCGTGAGCCCATGTGAAAATGCTTTTCGGCCAATGTAAACCTTACCTTCACAGAAATAGGCCAAGAAGAAGAAGGAAAGAAAATAGCGAGTCTACGCGAAATTCTTTTTGCTATTAAATGAGGAGAAAAATTAAATTAAAGAGAAGTGTATTTAAAGTCATATGAAGTATTTCGTTTCAGTTCCTCGCAACCAGCGTTGAAGTACTCGCCAGTGTAATATTACTCGACAATTAAATTATCAGTCTCTAACTAGCACGCAGCACTTCAAAGATTTTTCTTTCAACAATCCAAGAAAGCTAAAATTTTCAAACTATCTCAAATAACCTTTCAGTGAGCAACGAATATTTTTTAATATTATTTTGTGTCAGATCATTTAATCTGTTGTATAAACATTTCTTCTACATGGCAATTCTTTAAAACTACGGTCTTTAAAAATTCTGATTTATTTTCTTGAAACAAGCTACTGACACTAAAGCGTGCAAATTCATCAATAAATTCCTTATATTGTTTCGTTAAAATTATCCGTGTGATTACTTATCATTATCATCCTTCATTAATCTTTTAATCCGTGGGTAAATCAGCTGATCATTTTAACCCCTAAGCCAAACGCCACTATAGTCTTAAACTTAGGATTTGTAAATAAAATGTAAATACAGATAACTTTATAAAAAAGTTAGGGATCAATTTAATATTATATTTATATTATGAACAAGATCCACCTTCTAAATTGATAAAAAAACAACAATATTTTTCGATTCGGATTAAAATCGTGGCTTGAGAAAGTTCTAGTGAATCGTTCCACCACCAAATCTTATTTACTTTTACGAGTGGACCAGTGAATTTAAGTAGTACCAAGGATCTTTCAATATTTTGAAGGTGATTTTTACTCAAGGATATCCTATCAACTTTAACAAACATAGCAAATCTTTATTACACTCCTTTCTACTAGAAATTTTACCGAGTACGACGACATACACTTGGAAAATTCCGGAGAGTACAACGACCGAACCGTTAAAAATAGTGAGTCTGACAATCAAGATGGAGATATGTTGGTCGATACTGCAAAACATTTTTAATGAAACAGAAGGAGATCTTATAACATACAAACGTGACTGAAAAGGCGACTAAATAAAGTGGTTGATTTTTTGTATATATATATTTGGGGATCATGGTTGTAATAGCATGGGCAGCATTAAAATGAATACCATTTGGAAGTGAATAATAAAAAATTCTCTAAAAGTACAACACTTCGGATCGATGGTAGAAACGGTCGTCTTATACGGATCAAGGAATTGGACATTAACAATTGACACTAAAAGCTCGTTGTTACGTACTGTTGAGAAGAGCGGTAAATGTCTGTTGGAAACAACAAATGTTGTAGTGAATAAAACAAGATCGAAATTTAAAAATTCAAATGCTAAGCACTGACTCATTGATTTTGTTAGAAATTAAAAAAGACTCGAATTTACAAACTTAACACACACGCAAAAACGAATCCAAAACAAAACTCGTGAAATTTCACACCTTGATGCGAAATGTTTTGCGGCCAATAGAAAACTAGGCAACATTTAAAAACAAAATTCAAATAATCTTCAATTCTCAGAAACAAATTCTTTTACGGACCTTTTCGCGAGTCGACGCGAAGTTTGTTCTTCCTCTAATGGAAAGGCCGGAATCATATCCGGGAGTGAATTCCCAAATGACCTTTTCAAGCCCCACAAACAAAATAAAAGACGGGCAAGTTCGCCTGTCACCAGAGAGAAGGAGACGAGTGTATTAACACGTCCCTTGACAAATGTCAAGCGATCGTTATTATTATCTCTACCTTTCTCCCTCACCTCTTTTATACTTGATAAACGAACGGAATAGAACGGAATATTTTAAGACTGAGCGATTACTTCAAAGACATTCCTACCCTAGGATAACGCTCATACATACATACATACATACGTACATACATACACATATACGTTCCAGCCTACGTACACATAAACTCATTCTTGCAAGGACTACTACGAACATTTTGACGACCTTGTATCAACCAAAATACATTAATTTTATTTGTAGAGGCCTTAATTGATTTATAGGTATATAAATTTGTTGTTTCATTTTACAATTTGATTTTCTTGTTTTATAACCCTCTTATGGTGGGCTATCTAACTAATAAGGGCAAATCAAACTAATCTGTTTCAACACTCATACACTTCACTATAACTGATAACAAACTATAATGTCTGATAATGTCTCGCAAGGATTACAGACATAACCTGTGAAAGATAAACGTGGTTTAGTGGCTATTGGTGGAGAAATAAAGACATTTTACATCACCTTCAACTATGAGATCCAAATTATAGGGAAAAATCAAGATTGATTGATCAATTTGTTTTTTAACGGTTTATCAACCCTTTGTGGTTCATTTAAAGTCGAAATTTTAAGTTCTACTATGTAAGTTTTATTATTTAACCCATAGCTGTGGTGTAGGAGATTGATGAATACCTTTCCTCAGGGGTATTTACGCATTAGTGAATATAATAAATCCGACTGGAATTAAAAGATCAAAGAGATAACCATCAAGAACCATAGACGATATCTCGGTGTCAGAAAGGAAGAACTGGGTACAGCTATGGATGCCAGAAATGGTTGGAAAATGGTCAGTTGTGTTCGTTTGCGAACAGCAATCTCAAATATTCAAAAAAAAAAAAAAAAGAAAGAAAAGAAAAATCACCAAGTCTTTTTCTGAATTTTTTTCTCATCAAAATTCTTACAGTCTTTTTCTATATAACATTTGACACACAATATTTCAATTTCATTTCACTCGAATGCTTTCATTTGTAAAAATGTGTTTGTAGAAACGAATTAATTGTTTTCTGCATTCAAAATTTATTTGTCTTCTCCCCTCCCTAATTAATCAGTGAAATTAACATGCCTCGGGGGCTTTATACTTTCCAAGTTGAGGGACGGGAGGTGTTAGTTACAGTTTTGGTACCCGGGCACATATCAAGTCCGTAATTGGTAAGAAAACGAAATTCATGCTTCCTTAATATTAATCAGCCTTTTAAAAATTGATTTCAAGGCATCCCCCCTTATTTGAAAGAAAGGCGTAACACAGTCTTCCTATTCACATCTATCTTATTTGCATAATATTACGTTTCAGTTCAGTTCTTGTTCTTCTTCAATGCGCTCACCTTACTAAGTGCAACTACATCTTGGAGAGAGAGAGAGAGAGAGAGAGAGAGAGAGAGAGAGAGAGAGAGAGAGAGAGAGAGAGAGAATATGCTTTCCTTTTTTTGGCGAAGCGAAGTGAGGTAACTCACAATGTTTGTAATGCGCGTCTAAGGTTTCTTCCTGGGTGAAGTGTTTTAAATTTATATGACTTTCTACTCTAAGTATTAATACTAATGTTTACTTCACTATGACTCAGTCAATTTAATGGCAGTGCAAGACTGTTCGGTGAGTGAGTAATTATTCAACAGTCTAGGACATTGGCATATAAGAGCATTCCTGAAAAATATCGTAAACGATACTACGGGCGATTGAATCAGGACACCCACATAGAAATGGAGGGTAAATGCTTTTATCTCTGACTGAAGTGATTTTTTTTATGAGCAGCAATAAAGTCTTCAAAGTGGCTACTCATTTGACCAATGATAACATTCGGGAACAAGTGTCATTTGGACCGAAGTTAGGAAGTTCCGGTTGCATGTTGATATTAATAGTTTCAGAGTCGTAGACATCCCCACGCGTTTCCCCATTAACCCTGATGGACACGCTTCTCTTCTCGATCTTTTTTTTTTACTTCTACCTCTGACTCCTGTCGTACTATACAGCTCTGCCCTCTTGGCAACTCTGATCATGCGGTAGTGTCTGTAAAAATCTCTTCCGCTCCCCACGCCCACCAGCCAAAATCCTTCTACCAACAGAATATCTATCTGTTATCAACGAGGAAATTGGGACTCGTTCCGTGATTTCTTTCGTAATGTCACTTGGAATGAAGTTTTTAATCATCCTGTTAAAAAAAAAATGCGCGTCTAAGGTTTCTTCCCGGGTGAAAGCCGGCATCGATGCTTTCCTTCCATCAAAGAAATATCAGGCTAAATCGTGTTCATTTCCTTGGATCTCACCTGCATGTTCGGCCGCTATAGCCCACAGGAATCACTTCTTCCAGCTGTACCGGAGCGACAAGTCTGATTGCACCAGACGTCTCTTTGTCTCTGCTCGTAATGAGTGCAGGCGTGATCTCAAAGAAGCGAAGTTACAGTTTGCTGATAGAATGAAAAACGTATAGCATCTCGCAAGTTCGACCCTAGAGATTACTGGCGGCTCTGCGTGCTGAACAACAACAAATCCCCAATCTCTCTTCTATTCAATCAATTCGAACTCCCGGCATCTACGGCAGACAAGGTTGAATGCTTTGCTCGGAAGTTGTCTTCCAACTCAACATTCGACACATCCGGGCTGCCCACACCTGACTCCCCACTAGAACTGAGGCTACCCTGAGTGATATGTACATAAACCAATCGATGATCTCAGACATCATTTCTAAATTAGACTCCCACAATGCACGTGGAGATGACGGGATACCAGACGTCGTCCATAAGAAGCGTGCTCCCGAGCTAGCGCCAGTTCTCTCCAAACTATACAACTACTGCCTCACAGTTTCCTACTTTCCAGCGGTGAGACGAACCTCAATTGGACGGTCCTGTGACCAGTCCGGAATTCTCACACTTGTAGGATTCATCAGAGGCTTAAATCCTACTGCAATATATACGTTCTGACCAGTGTGAGAATGTGTATCAATTTACATGTGTGTGTATGTGCGTGTATGTGAATTCACTATATCATGAACTCATGGGTCACATGTAAATATCTGCGTTGATTTTACGAAAGTGTTCAAGAAACCCACTGTCGGAGTTAGCGCCTCCTTAATTCCATAATTGTTCACTAGGGGCGCACTCCCTACACTATAAATACTGGGCAACTTCTTGCCTCGTTCTTTTTATTTATTTTGCATTTCAGCGGACACATTTAAAAATGTGATCTCTCGTAAAGATAGTGTTTTCCCATTTGTGGGAGACACCGTGAACATTAAACACACATACACGTTTACGTACGAACATTCACCAAAATACAAACTCTTTACGTTCACACAAACACAAATGTTGATGTCTTTGTCACTTGTAAATTTGTTGTTTAATACATATACTTGTTGACATATATATATCTGTCTGGTTTGCTTTCTGTTCATCTTCGTTTGGACAACTTGAGCCCGCCATTTTCTTGTAGATGGACCTTCTAGCAGGAATAAACGGCACGTGTTTCTAATTCAACAACACTCAAACCCACACGGTCCTCTACACCACATTTTTTTGTAAATCTAGTTTTCTTTTTTTTATTTATAGTTTTCTTATTCTAGTTATAAACACAAATCTAACTATTGATTATATTGTAAATGCTGGTTGCGTTGAAAAGGTTGATGTAGCTGCGTGTTGAATAGCATTTAACAATTATACATTTTTGTATCAAGGAAAAACAATGGAAAACCGATTTTTGTTTCAACGATAAAATATATATTAAAATCAACAAATACAAAACATTTTTTTGTAATGTGTGAAACAATAAGATAGGAGAAGTTGTTTCCTTTTATCTGTTAGCTGAAGATTAAATGTAAATAAACAAGTTTTCTGAAAGAATGTTCAAAGTTCTGTATTAGATAGAATGATGTTTTCAGAAGAACATGTAATAAATCAGTTTGTGGATTATATATAACTAACAGAGCTGTTGCAACTTGGCTTGTTACATAGAACTGATGGTGAATGATATTTAAGTTCTGCGTGCGTGCGTGCGTGCAGTGAGTAGAATGAATAGTCTGTGTAGACGCGTGTGAGTTGCTGAGTTCTACTGAGTTCTGCTTCTACTGTCTATTTTTGGAACAAATTCCGGTTTATATAACCATGGGTAGGCTCCCAGAACAATGGCGGGAGAAATTTCGAGAGCACGGGTCCTGAGTGAGATGGCGTGTGTTGAAAAGGTTGATGTGGCTGCGTGTTGAAGGGCTGTTCCCCACAATTATTTATTTTTGTTAGGAAAGGTGTGGAAATCATTAGCAATGGTGAAATACAAAAATGAACATGGAATTAAAAATATAACAATTGAATTTACTTAGTATTTAAATTACATGCATGCGAACTGAAAAGTGAGACTGAGTTGCGTCCCTTTGATTAGGTAATTGTTTGTACCTAGACTCATAACGAAAGAGTTGATTATTAAAATGCAGTTTAGAAGATTGAGTATGTTGCATGTTAGAGATTGTCTATTGGACAAGTTGGTAAGAGTTCAGAGATTGTACTTGCGTGAAATGTTGTAAAGTTCTTTAACGTCTGACTGCGTTATTCAAGACGGGAGTTCCTTGAGAGTCACATTTTGGAGCTTGGAGTGCGCGGTCGAAATTATCTGCTGCTGTTGCTGTCTCTCGCGGTGACGAATTCTGCTGTGCTGTCTGAATTCCTCGCTCCGTCACACGTGTTCTTGGGTTTATATATGGTCGTAGTCACGTGACAGGCTCCGGAAAGAATTGAGCCAAAAATTGCTTGTGCACCTGCGGGTGACTTGATTGGTCGAGAAGGACCAATCAATGAGCTAGATTGACGGTGATTAACCAATGAATGTCTGTTGATTATTTGTAAGTATGATGTTGGTAATAATGTAACAGGAAGCGTGCATTTCCTAGCAGAGGGTAAACTGTTTGTCGTGGACGAGTCCACAACACAAAAAATATCTGATTGTATGAAAAATTACCCAATCGGTGATTTTATAAGAAAAGCATGTTTGTGAATTAACAGTAGGAAAAATTCAATGTGGCGAATGCGATCAGTAAATTGTCCTGTGATAGTTAGTATTTATTATTTGACCAATCACAGTTGAGAAAAATGTAGGCGTGTCAAACATAGTAGTAATCGCTACAATATTTTCGTAAGATCTAAAACACCAATAAGAGGTTCATTTTTTATGGCTACTGTTACACAACAACATGAATAAAAAAAATGATTCTCTGGTGTCCTGGAAAACTTAAGGGAATAAATGTGATAACTTTGGTATCTTGTGGGGAAATTTTCAGAGCACAATGTTGGCGCACACAGAGAGGATCGAACACCGAAGTCGTAATAGATTTTGATTATCTCGTTAATCATTACCCCAAGCTGAGGCAGCCTTATTTACTAAGCTTAGTAGAGATATCCACTGGGATGTAACTCACTACATTAGGAAATTATTCTATTCACAGTTTTAGAATTTTTTGTTTTAAAAACAAAAACATAATCAAAAATATTTTTTCTGAAGTTTTCAAGGGAAATAACTCAAATATATTTAGGAAGAGTTATCTTTCATAGATTTCCTAACGAGTTATCAAACTTTAATGTCGATCGTACAGAGCAAGTCAGAATGTTTGTCTGTAATTTTGAAGCAGCTTCACTTAAAAAAGCTATTATAAAAAGAAACGGAAGAAAAAAGGAAAATGAAAGTGATGCAGAATTTTGAATTAATGGACATGACAATAAAGTGACAAAATATACTGCCAAAATCGTTGCTCCAAATCCTTAAGAACTCATTTAAAGTAATTTAAAGGTTTTCTTTTTAGGAAAATTTTGGTTCTGTTTGAAAGATAATAGTCTAAAGTTTATCTATAAAAAAAGGAAATAATTTTACGTATTTCATAACGATTTAAAACATTTTAAAACACTGTAAGAGTCAATTTATTGTTCCGCCCTTTTTATTTAAAAATTTAAAACACTTTAAAATCAAGTATACCTATAGATTTAATTAAAAGAAAATTAGGAAAATTAAGGATTTATTAATAGATTCGCTTAGAATATAGCGAAAATATATTTGAACACTGTATACTCTATAAGGAAGATAACCAAAGTACAGAAACTGGTCTCGTTTATGTTTAAAAATAATTATTTAAAAATTTATACAGCAAATAAGTTTAGATCAGTTTTAATCCAGGTTAATTATAAAATGGCAACCGCTTAAAGTCTTCTTTTTTATTTTCTTTCTTATATTATTAAAAACATATTTAGTGATTAGCTACTTCAATAATTAAATGTTTCTTATGGGAAAATTTTATAGTACATGAAATAATGGTGATTTTCCAATGTAAAGATAACATTTATTAAACAATGTGTTTTATGTGAAGCATTCACAGCCCTTATAACTTCAGCGTGGAACGTTCATGTCAGCAGTTCGAACGAGGGGACACGAAAAGAAGAAGGGAGTTACTTTAGGGTCAAAAGGTTTTTATATTCGAGTGCTGCTGCTGATATGAATTTTATTTTAGAGCTGCTACTGCTATTATGTTTAAGCTGCTACTGATTGTTTTATTTTAGAGCTGCTGCTACTATCGTTAAGGTAAAGCTGCTGCTTCTACTACCTTTAATGTTGCTACACATACATAAAACATTTATTAGACCAAAGAAAGCCATTTTATCATTTGTTAGGTGCTTCCTAAATAACGTGCACTTTTAACAGGTGAGGAAAAAAATAACAAAATAAAAAAAATTAATAAAATGTAAAAAACATTAACAAAATAAAAAACTAACAAAATAAAAAACACTAACAGAATAAAAAAAACTAACAAAATAAAGAAATTAAAAAAAAAAATTAACAAAATAAAATCTAGCAAAATAAAAAATTAAGAAAATAAAAAACACGAACAAAATAAAAAACAGTAACAAAATAAAGAATTAACAAAATAAAAAACACTAACAAAATAAAAAATAAAATAAAAAATGAAAAAATTTCGTCATGATGGGTGGACTTCAAAAAGTCTAGATGTCCAGAGCTTGGCAGCTGATCTTACCTCCGATCTATCTGAAATGTCTCTGTTGGGGAAAAACTAGCTGGTTGCCTTCAATGCGTTGCAAACCAAACTAGTTGAATTCCATCATCGCCGACTGGACCCTGAACTACCACCAGTCAGGATGAATGGATGTCCTCTCAAGGAGACCCTGTGCCTTGAGCGACTATTGGGCCATAAACTCAACCCAGACCTAAAGTGGAATTCGTACATTCGATCCATCGCTAAAGATGAAGAAACAAATTATCTTTTCTCAGTACTGTTCCAGTAAGTACATGACTCCTCCTGCTATCCTTTATTCTTACAAGAACGAGATCAGGCAGAATTTGCTATCATATTTGGCCAGGAACCGCCCAGTTCTCACTTTATAATCTTGACAGAGGCTAAAAGCGACTCCGTGTCCTTGTCGGAACTTCAGAAAACAGCTACTTACATAGTGGATCCTCGTCGATTAACAAGTCTCAGTCGTATAGAATATGCATTTCCTCCAGTGGCTGGCAGTAAACTTCGGCAGTGATGCTCTGGTTTCATTCAGGAAAACTGTAATGGATGACGCCAATGGCGGACCAGCAGACTATCACCATAATCTTCTGTCGGTGCAATTACGGTTTTGGAAAGTGTTTGGGTCTATCATCATAGTCGGTCATTGAGCCGATTGTTTATGATTATCATAAAGGATCCATTTCAAGTCACTATTCGATCAAGAAATGGATCATTCAAAATAACGTAAATGCAGCATTGAACACAGTTCAAATCGTTCACTGAGTTCATATGGAACCCATTTATCGAGTTACTTCCCCTTATCAATTACCTTCAGATTGTGCGGTCTTTCTGAAATGCTGACACCCATTATCTGAAACAATTCTCTGACACCGGCGTGGGTTTTGTTCGGCTTTTTCAGATATTCATAGCCAATTACACCTCTTCTTTTTCCATGTTCAAGGCGAAGTCTGGCCAATGTTTTCAGTTAATTTCTGAAAGCGATTGCTATGAAATCAACCAAGAGGATACTTACAAATGATTAATATATTTTTGTTCAAGTATTTTAATAATATATTAGAACAGAAACGGTTTATTCTAAAGTCGGATATAATTTTCGGAACAACCTAATAGTATACTTGTGTGTTATCTCCACATAGCTTAGCCAGTTACGCCAAGAAAGCGTTAGGTGGCGCTGTCCAACAACTATAAAACCAAGACACTTCCTATCCTCTTTCTCTCTTTTTCTCCTTTTTCCTTCTAGCATGCAGTAGAAGGACACTCACCGGGCTTTTGCCGGGCATGGATATGTCTGTCCTTTCAGTGACTGAAATTTCTCTCTCTCACTCTCCCCTTCACACAAACAAAAACACACACAATTCTTAATTTTTAATTTCTTCTTTATTTTGCATGCATTTTACTCCGTTATATAAAAGTGAAAAATATAAAATACTCCTCACACATACACACACACACGCACATATACACACACGAAAACACACACACACACACACACACACACACACACACTCACGAACGCACATACATGTAGAGGACCGTGTGGGTTTGAGTGCTGTTGAATTAGGGACACGTGCCGTTTATTCCTGCTAGAAGGTCCAACTACAAGAACATGGGAGACTCAAGTTGAGTCCAAAAGAAGATGTAAAGAAAACAAACAAGGCCGATATATATGTAAACAAATATACGTATTAAACAGCAAATTTACAAGTGACAAAGACATCAACATTTGCGTTTGTGTGTGAACGTAAAGAGTTTGTATTTTGGTGAATGTTCGTACGTACGTGTATGTGTGTATAATGTTCACGGCGTCTCCCCCAAATGGGAAGACGCAATCTTCTGCGAGAGCTTACATTGTAGATGTGTTTGCTGAAAATGAAGAAATGAAAAAGAGAGAGAGAGAGAGAGGCAAGAAGTCGCCCAGTATTTATAGAGTAGGGAGAGCGACCCCTAGTGAACAATTAGGGAATTAAGGAGCTGCTAACTCCGACACACACACACACACACACGCACACACACACACACAAACACACACACACACTCACACACACACACACACACACACACACACACACACACACACACACACACACACACACACACACAATTCTTCATTTTTAATTTCTTCTTTATTTTGCATGCATTTTACTTCGTGATATAAAAGTAAAAATAAAATAAAATAAAATAACGCCTTGTTGAAATTAATTCCATTTCTTTACACCTCTCATTGACATGTGCACATTTTGGTTTTCATTGCTTTTAGCCTAACTGGGAACCGTGCAACAAAATATATATTTTTTCTTTCTACAAGAATCTCTGATGTAAATTTGTGGAAAAATTAACAATTTTTACAATACGATTTTAAATCGCTTACAGGTCATGATCATTTTTGCAAGAATCTCTGATGTACATTTCTAGAAAATTTGACAATTTTTAGAGTACAATTTTAAATCTCTTACAGGTCATCATCATTTTTGCAAGAATCTCTGATGTACATTTCTAGAAAATTTGACAATTTTTAGAGTATAATTTTAAATCTCTTACAGGTCATCATCATTTTTGCAAGAATCTCTAATGTACATTTCTAGAAAACTTGACAATTTTTAGAGTACAATTTTAAATCTCTTACAGGTCATGATCATTTTTGCAAGAATCTCTGATGTACATTTCTAGAAAATTTGACAATTTTTAGAGTATAATTTTAAATCTCTTACAGGTCATCATCATTTTTGCAAGAATCTCTGATGTACATTTCTAGAAAATTTGACAATTTTTAGAGTATAATTTTAAATCTCTTACAGGTCATCATCATTTTTGCAAGAATCTCTGATGTTTCATTTCTAGAAAATTTGACAATTTTTAGAGTATAATTTTAAATCTCTTACAGGTCATCATCATTTTTGCAAGAATCTCTGATGTGCATTTCTAGAAAATTTGACAATTTTTAGAGTACAATTTTAAATCTCTTACAGGTCATGATCATTTTTGCAAGAATCTAACAACTAAACTGTGTAGTGTTTCGAAACATTGAATTAAGTAAACTCTGACCCCCCCCCAAAAAAAGGAAGAAAATAGTAAGTAAATTAAAAATAAGGAAAAGCAGAGGTTCATTTAAAAACATCCATTAAAAATATAACCACCGTATTAATATTTTTTAAATATGGAAATCCGCACGAATCTTCGGTGATTGACCGTTTTAAAGAATATTTCACCCCCAAGCAAGGCAATAAAGCCACTAAGACGCAAAGCCTTACTGAGTGTTAGAGGTTATGAGAAATAAAGAAAAGTACTTTTAACGAGAGAGAACAATAAAAGAACAAGAATTAATAAGACAATATAAAGATTGACATTGCATTTAAATTCTTGAAGATCAAACTTAAATGGAAAGTAAGAAGCTGGAAGAGAGTTCTACAAACAAGAAGTGCGAGAAAAGAAACTGTTAGGATAGAACTTGTAAATGCAAGAACGAAATCGGTAAAAAGTATTTTTTTACAATGATATTCACCCGTTAGAAAGCCTAAGAGACCCTCAAAGTAGAGCAAAGTGATAATGCCACCAAGACGCGAGGACCAACCTGAAGTGAAAGAGAAGGAAAAGACTTAACAGGGAACCGGAAAGCCAATCCTAAATAGTAAACAAAGGATAAACCTCTTATCCTGTTCAGAAGATCGTGAAGGATCGAGAACCGGATGATAGGCAACCGTAACCTTACACACCCCTTATTGAGGGACAAAATATAAATAAACAGTAAATAGAAATCCAGAGTTTGAGACGGAGACGTTAGGAGCGTGGATTTGAAGTAGATTTTACAAGGAACCGGAAATCCAACTCTAAACAGGAAACAAAGGATAAACCTCTCATCCTGTTCAAAAGACCGGGGAGTGGTATGAAATGGACGATATGGAGAAGGTAAAAGCATGTCAAATAGAAGAGAAAACCACTAATCAAAAGCTCTTCTCTAAAACCGTATAGAAATTCTTTGCATTTATCATGGCACTCTCATCAGTGTTGAAGAAACTTATAATTGTGTTGCTTATAATACTTGTCCGACATTTCACACACACACACACACACACACACACACACACACACACACACACACACACACACACACACACACACACACACACACACACACACACACACACACACACACACACACACACACACACACACACACACACACACACACACACACACACACACACACACACACACACACACACACGTTTCATTAAAGACGACAGACAAGGTACTGCGATTAATCTTTTTAATTTTTCTTGTGTTCTAACTAGTGTTTTCTTATCTGGATACAGAGTATGTGAAAACTGCCCAAATGCCCAGAAAGGAAAACACTAGTTAGAACACAAGAAAAATTAAATAAAAAGATTAATCGCAGTACCTTGTCTGTCGTCTGAAATGAAACCTGTATAAATGAGGTATTGCTGTCTAAATATACAATTGTATATATATATATATATATATATATATATATATATATATATATATATATATATATATATATATATATATATATATATATATATATATATATATATATATATATATATATATACGTGAGAGAATCATGGAAGATTAAAGTTTAAAGACAGTAAAATCGACCTTGCTAACCGAACGCTCCGAACGGTTAAGGCACGTCAGGCTATATGACGGTTCCGTATAGGATACAGGTTCGATTCCTGTCGGAGGACGAAAATTTTCTATGAAAAGTTTTCGGACATTCAGGCCGGTAAATGTTGTTTAATATTGTTTATTATAAAACAGAGCATTTACTTAAATATTTGTATCTATATAAAGAATGTATAAACATAAAAATGTCTTAAAATAATTGTCGGACTTTGTCCATTTCATAATATATATATATATATATATATATATATATATATATATATATACTTACACGCTGATCAAAAACACGTACACATAGCAGCAGTAGGTTTTAAGGCTCTGCCTAGATCTGCTGAAAGCTAATATATATGGGAGTTCTGGATTGGTAAAAAATCGCCCAATCGCAGCCCGTCTTCCTACGACTTCAGATGGAGATCTTTGGTCTCTTTTCGCTTCCAGGACTTGAACAGAAACCAAGGACTTATTTGTCCCTCTGTTGACACCCAATGCCGAGTATTTTTGGAAGCAGATTTGTTTTTATTGTTCTATAACAAAATAAAAACGTGCACAGACAGTTAAATGTTTTTGTAAGCTTTATAATGTACTTTATAATTAAAAATAATTATTCTTAATGGTTTTTTATTTGAAATATAGGTTTGCTTATCACCCGGTTAACACACCTTCCCGTTTTTTTTAACATTAGTAGGGGTTTATGCTCTGTTTCATGTTTAGGACTGGGTTTTCAGTACCGTCTCCTAAATTCTTCTCATTCTCTTCCACTTCCAGTAACCCTTTGCATCTTAGAGGAATTATGTAGATTATGTAGATTGTTTCAGTTCCACGCGCCATACCTCTTCCAGATTTCTCCATTTAACTCAATTCTCAAAGTTTTTGTTCCACTGCAGTAGCACAATTATTTTGGTCAATTCACTGGATCCAACCAATGCTTTTATTCACTTGGGCATGTGTCCTTAAGGACATGAGTGTATGCATTTTTCTTTGGATTTATAAACTTAATGTCACAAATCTATTTTTTTATCAGAGATCATATAGTAATTTTGTTGTTATTATTGCTTTTCTCTAGCACTCCTTATTACTGGTTCCTATATTGTATTCATTTCTATGTTTGGTCGGCTCAGGAGATTTTTGTGGCCTAGAAATATGTGCTGATTCCTTACGTTTTCGCATTTTCCAGAGATTTTCTATGTCTATTACTTCAACCTTCCCACGGAGTGGGGGGATGTGATCTCTCTTTTCCCACCTTATATATATATATATATATATATATATATATATATATATATATATATATATTACAGGTAATATATATTTATTACAGGTAATAGATCCGTTGGTATATAATCCAGATGGATTCTAGTTATAACAATTATTAAAACTGATCCACAGAGAGCTCAATGTATTTATTATATTATTAATTGGTCCTAATGTTAAATCCCTCATAACTTATTAATAACATTAAATCCTTATGGCCTAAATACTATATACTGTGAATAGCAGGAATACACACTTGTTGCTAGTATACGAAGCACCCCATAGTGGGAACCGATATTTCGTTACAGACAACGAAATGCTCTCGCCATGAATAAACTCCAACCCCAGACCACTTAGCTCACGCCCTCCCCCAGTCTCTAACACAAGACCATTATCATAAACAAGGCATCTCTCGGAGGAGGACTGATATTGAAAATAAATTCAAATGCCTCCCTTCCAGACAAACACTTAAGAGCTGAAGACGGCTGGGTTCAGACCAGCTTAAAATAGACTATACTCATGTTGAGGTAATGTTGGTGTTTGCTGATATATATATATATATATATATGTATATATATATATATATATATATATATATATATGTATATATATATATATATATATATATATATATATATATATATATATATATATATAAGGCTCAAACACTAATATTCCATGGTTATAATTGATTACATTGGAATCGTAATCACGATCCAAATCATCAGACCTACAAATTATATTCTTACTCTGCCCTGGACATTGAGTTCTACCTGGATTCTATCCTCTTGGAAATTTATGCATGTATATATATATATATATATATATATATATTGACTACTAATATTATCTATCTATCTATCTATCTTGACCACTAATATTCTCTCTCTTTCTCTCTCTCTCTCTCTCTCTCTCTCTCTATATATATATATATATTGGAATGTTTACATTGTTAACATTGTTCATACTGTTGTCCTCATCTATATTGTCATATTCAGTTTGATGAGGACAAGAGTCCGAACAATGTAAATAATGTAAATACTTACAATATCTCATCTCACAAATATAGAAAGATATAGAGTGGTTAGTATTGAAATGGGTAAGTCAGGACAGTTCATTGCTCTCCGGCCTTCATTAGGTACATATCGATACAGGTAATCTACATAGAATTCTGAACTGACTCCTAGGAGGGAAGACTTTTTCTCGTCCCACTGGTCAACCATGTTTAGAAATATCTTGTCTAGTTCTTAAATTTAATACTATTCAGTTATTGCTCACCTTGTTTCCACCGAGTCCAAACTGTCCCGAGAAAAAGATGAATACTTTGCGCATGCGTATTCTATTAGCACCAAACTAATAGAAATCAATAAGTTAAACTAATATCCTAAATTTAATCTGATGCATTTGGCCTTAAAATACAACTGCAATTAACTGAGTCACAATATCGTAAGTTTGATTGATAAGTAAAGTCTCTAACTCTACAAAGCATGTTTTAACGAGAGAGAATAATAGTAATGCTAGTATTAGCTGTTTCCTTATAAGGAAACATTTGGCATTTATTAACCGAGCAGCCAGTACTGCTTTCGCTTAAAATTTATAAAATCATTCTCTTGAAACAATTTCTTAGGAAAACAGGTTTCTCAAGTCCAGGAATTGTTATCTCTATTTCCATTACTGATTGGGGTTTCCTTCCTAACCTTTTATTTGAAGTGTTGTGGAAAGTTAACATCTTCATTATGACATTATTATCTCTTCATGTTACATGTGCTATCCCTTTTAGTTTTTTCTGCCCCTTGGTAGTCCTCAAATGATATAGATTCTTTTATTTGGTACAGTTCTTTGTTTGTGATTCTGTAGCGCCAGTCCACAATGTTCAAAGAAATATGACCTTTGACAGGACCCTGAAGCTTTTTTTCATCATTGATTTTGATATGTCTCGGAAAGGGATATATTTGATCGAAGTAGCTAAGTGGTTTTGGCTACTGTAACCAAGTAGTACACGGTAGCAGTAATCGAATGGTACACGTCGTAGTCGCAGGTAATATACTTAGGCAATAGGTGTAGACCAATAGAATAACCAATGGCGTCGTCTGTATTTATGACGGACACCAGCCAATCATATTCCAGTGAGGGGGGACACAGTTGTATGCATATTCCATTATATCAGATTTTAAGAAGCAGTTGTATACAGCTACCAGTTTAGATATATATCTCACCTGGTTTAGTGCTATGCATGACACCCGTATAACAGTTTCGATTTGACGAGGCTATTTCAGAACATACCTCGCAATAATGGAACTTGCGAAAGTATATTTTGCTTCCCTCTAGTAGGCTCCGTGACTTGGGCGACTTATTCGTCCTTAAGGCTTTGAGCCCCGACCACCGCTTTACTGGTAGTAGAGAAAAATGACGTAATACTCAGCCACCGGTTAAACAATGGTAGTGAAAAATGACTTAATACCCAGCTACCGGTTGAACGGTGGGTAAACACTTGTAACTATTCTTATACATACCGTGAAACATTACATACCAATTATTTGCGAATTTTGACTCAGGAGCTCAAACAGGTTAAAATTGTTCAGGAATGAAGGGCTCAATGGGTTAATCTCAACCCAAACATCAATCGGAACTAGTACATACGATACATTGCTAAAGATGCTGGAAAAATGTTCGGTTCCCTGTAGCGCTCCAGTAAATACTCTTCGTGCTATCATCTATCTTGACAAGAGCCAGGTTAGGCCTAAAATGGAGAACTGTTGTCACATTTGAGCAGGGGCTGCTGTCCTCACATCTCAGTCTCGATATAATCCAAAAGCGTTTCAGTGTCCCTGTCGAGGACATTATTTCCCACCCTACAACCACATTCTCACAGACGAAAAGTCGCAAGCCTCTCACTGCGCTGTCGCTATAGAGAGTGCTAAAGATGAACTACATTCCATATATTCCCCATTTCTAACCTTCACAGCTAAGACCCACCATTGCACTCACATTGTAGCTCCCCCCACATTCCCTCCGTATTCCATTGGTGAGAGGAGAGTTCCACTCGAGCAGCTTCTTGCCGTGAATAACTGCTCCTTGGATCCGATTCCCAAAAGGATGTTTTCCTGATCACCACAATCTTAACCTGTTCAAGTCTACGCTTAACCGTTATCTTCCCCACATATCCGCATAAACTGTGCTTCTTACTCAGTAATACTCTACCTCGAGTCGCTCTTGGGCCTTGTACAGAGTGAATATCGCTGTAGAAAAATAGTAATAATAAAAAAAATAGAATACTGAAAAGACAAACTCAATTTAATAAATTTATTACTTTTCAAAATAACATGTTTCGTAGTTTTTACATATTCTATCCATTTCTTTCTTCTGTTAATGAAAGTTTTCTGTTTAATTATGATGGCACAGTAACCTCAACTTAGGTATTGGATTTAAAATGTTGACCTTTTAACACCTCATTTTAATTTTCACGAACAGACATATGTCTGACGATTCCAAATCTGGCCTGTACAGAGAACGTTCAACAACTGTAAATTTTAAGGTTTTCGACCTTTGCTGACCTTGCGTTGACGTGATATAAAATAAAATAAGCGTCCATAGTTCTCCTCAACTATCTCCATCCCTAGGTTAAGGAACTCTTGACGTAACGATAGGTTTACATTTTTAACGTCTTATTTTGTTCTGTTTAATCCGTGTTTGTTTCCAGTTTTTTTTACCGTTAACTACTCAAGTTGTTTCTATCGGTCTGTCGCCATCTTGCCATCATCCGATTTCTAACGTCAGTTTCCTTCCTCTTTAATTTTATCAAGCTGCGTTCTTCCCACTTCGCCATGTTGGATGAGATTTTTCTTTCGAATGTCGATCTATCTTTAACCTTTTGCGCACATCTTTTACATATAAAGCTAAATGTTCGCCCGACCGCCTTCCCCCACCGCACAACGCAGTACCACATTTCTCATGGGAAGTCCACTTCAATCTGGCAGACAGAATCGACCGAAGAGACCACCAACTCCTTCCCCGTTACTTCGCATCATCCTTAAAAAAAAAACCCTTTGCAGCGGCTAACTTTTTGTGTTACTCTCTAAACAATTTTCTCCAAACATCGCAGTCTTTCCTGATATTAAAAGCTGTCATTTATTACCACAGTTCTCACCTCGCCATCTCATGGACGATCTGGGTAATGAAAAAGCAGTCGTCTCTTTATTTCGCTATAAAAATAGTTTCTAATCAATGTAATAGTTTATAAATGTTACTTCACAATTGTTTTTGTATTCCCGCCAAAACCATGGGCATATTTTTATGTTTAATGTTCTATTATTTGCTGAATCAACTGTTATTTGTCTGAATCTACTTTCACTTTCATTTTCTACTTTCTACGTTTTCTTACATAAATAAGCAGGTGATCTTTTTTTCACCCTTTCTTGAGCAATAATAAGAATATTATTCAAATATAAATTATATTTGAATAATATTTGTTATGGTCCAGGTTCCTTGTACCACGGTGATGGTCCAAGGTAGAACCAATGAAGAATAACTCGAACACAGGTATGGAATAACACAGATATATTACAAACAGAAATATATACAAAGAAGTAGAAGTATTAGTAATGACTATCAGATTTGGTTAGAGTGAACTATGTTGTCTCGACAGGTATCACTATTCCAATGTTCTTACAATTCTCCCCTGTCCTCCCTCTTGAGGAGGCTCAGTGTTTTTAATGTCAGGAATAGTCCATTATTATTATGGGTAAGTTCGCATAACACCCCCCTTCCGAAGCTTTTGCGTAGCAGGGGTTTTTAATATTTTTTTTTCTTTGGATCTATTTCCAAAGGTTCTGTGAACTTTCTTTTTCTGGACGATCTTCGTGGTTCTGGCATTGTTTGCGGTGTTTTTATATCAAATGTATCGAAAATCATACCCATCACTTCTTCCTGAGGTGGACCGTTAACATCCTGTAACAGTCTCTTCCTTATTTGGTTTACGTGTCTTCTATGTGAGAATTTGTGTCCCTGTACTATGTAAACCATATTCCCGATTCTCTTGTCAATTGTACCTTGCTCCCAGTAAGATGTATTATTTTTATATGCTTTAAAAAAACTTTTTCTCCTGGGTGGAATTTTCTTTTTGGTTCGTACGACTGTGTTATTTGCTCCGTTTGTCTTGGTAGCAATTTATCAAATACAGATCTTATTTTTCTAGCGAACATCACTTCTGCGGGTGATAATGTCGATGGCGCAGCATTATTTGGCGTAATTCGATATACCTGAAGAAATTGTTGTAATGCTTTTCCGTAGGCACCTCATATGCTTTTCTTAACGCTCTTTTGAGTGTATCAACAAATCTCTCCGCTTGGCCATTTGATCTTGGGTGATATGGCGGGGATTTTATATGTTTGACTTGATAAATTTCGCAAAACTCTTGGAAGTCCGCTGATGTGAATTGCATTCCATTATCTGTGACTAGGAAATCCACTACTCCAAACCGAGTAAATAGCTCGTGGAGGCAATTTATGGTAGTTTCAGAATTAGGGTTTTTTGCAACGAAACACCTTCGGTCATTTACTATAACTATCCACTATGATCAAATAGTCGAACCCATCTATTGGACTGCATTTGCATATGTAATTAATATATTGGAAAACTTTCGTATTAGTTAATATTTATTTATTAAATTTTTATTTTTTTTTGTTCTTAACTATAAATGCCCCCCTCCTATTTGATGCCGCGTTCCTTGTGTATGTATTTGTAACTTCTTAATGTATTTTCAAAAGTTTTATTTTAAATTATTTATTTAATGTCTTGTTTTCGTTTTTTTTTTATTAATTTGTATTTCTGTTTTTTGCTTTTTGCTAACCGTCCTTCCCCCACCCGTCTTATTTTAGAAGTAACTATTCTAATGTAAGTGGTAATTTTTTTTTTAAATATAGGTCAATGGGACTTATACTAAGTTAAAACTTACTATTAGTGTTAAAACTCATTATTGTACACATACAATGGTATGTCATTCCTATCGCCCAGTACTCTCTCCCGACTACATCCCCCTCTTTTGTTCTGTCTTGTCGTCGTTGAATGTTATACGTAATAGGAGTAGGTATGCTTTCCTACCGCCCGGTCTACACTCCTCCCCCCTCTACTGGACACGTTTAGAGGCCCAAACCTTGTTTCGTGTCTAGGAAGGGGTTCCCGGATTTCTCGGTTGACAGTTCCCTGGTTGCTGTTTCTGACTGGTAGTTAGGAGCCCTAACTCTTGCGTAGCGTCTTGAGCGGCCGCTCTGATCAACAGTTGCATAATATCGGGGTGTCTGTAGTGCCATGTCGCGCATGGATAGGTGTCCCTGCAGTCATCTCCGGTGGGCAACCCTGAGGCCACATTATGATTCAGGCTGTGTCAAACCCCCTCTCTGCCCGCGTCATGGGTGTTAACCGTCGGCTTCCTGTAACTCAGGCCTTCTCTTTTTCCAACACCAATTACGCACCATGAAGTACAAAAACCAGAAATATAAACCTAAACCAGCCTTCCAAAAATCACCCAAACCTTTAAATATCTCCTTCTCCAACATCCGTGGCATCAGAACCAACTTCTGCAGCGTTGAGTCCTTCCTCATTGCTAATTGCCCGAATATACTGGCCCTGTGTGAGACCAATCTTGACTCCGCTATCCCTTCCTCTGACCTCTCGATCCCTGGATACCTTCCTCTCCTCAGAAAAGACTCTCTAACCCACATGCATGGCCTGGGGTCTACGTCAAGGACCATCTCCCTCTGGCTAGAGAGTGCTCTCTCGAATCGCCGGATCATTCGTTCTTGTGTCTCCGGCTATATCTTCTCAATGCTGTTAGCTATCTTTTCTTCCTCTACCTCTCTCCATCCTCTCAGGACTGTGGGATACTTGATGTCATTTCTGACAGCATAGATAGGGCCCTCTCTGCCCATCCATACGCTCACATATTTGTCTTTGGCGATTTTAACGCCCATCACAACCAGTGGCTTAAGAATGCTACTACCGACCTCGCAGGCATTCATACTCTCAACGTTTCAGTCTCTCAATCCCTCACTCAGATAATCGATTTCCCCACGCGTTTTGCCTACAACCGTGACGGTAAGGCCTCACTCCTCGACCTGTGTTTTACCTCCATCCTTGAGTCTTGTAGTGCCACGCAGCTCTGTCCTATCGGTAACTCCGATCATGCTGTAGTGTCCGTTAGCATCTCCTTCGGCCCCACCCCCTGCAAAGAGCCTCCTACCACCAGAACCACATTCTACTACCAACGGGCTGACTGGGACGCGTTTCGTGACTTCCTCCGCGATGTCCCCTGGGATGCTGTATTTAAGCTCCCCACTCATGATTGTGCTTCTGAGTTCTCTTCCTGGATTAAAGCCGGTATCGAAGCTTTCATCCCCTCCAGGAAATTCAAGGTCAAACCTCGCTCCTCCCCCTGGTTCGCAGCTGCGTGCTCAGCCGCCATTGCCCATAGGAACCACTTCTTCCACCGTTTTCGAAGTGATATGTCCGACTCCAATAGACGTCTATTTACCTCTGTCCGCAACGAGTGTAAGCGTATCCTCGACGATGCCAAGTCACTATTTGCTGCTCGGATGAAGGAACGCATTGCATCCCGCAAATTTGGCTCCAGAGATTATCGGCGCCTCTGCAAGAGCGTCCGGAACAATAACAAACCCTCTATTCCTCCCCTGTTCAATCAGTTTGAGGTCCTGACCACCTCTGCTGACAAGGCCGAATGCTTCGCTCGGAAGTTTTCTTCCAATTCTACGCTAGATTCTTCCGGGGTGCCCTTGCCCGATTTCCCTCCCAGAACTGAGGCCCTCCCGGACGGATTGCACATAACCCCGTCGTCGGTATTGGGCATTATTTCTAACTTAGATCACCACAAGGCTACTGGTGGTGACGGAATACCAGCCATTGTCCTGAAGAAATGCGCACCTGAACTGGCGCCTGCCCTCTCTAAATTGTACAACCGCTGCCTCAAGGAGTCCTGGTTTCCTGACTGCTGGAAGTCCTCAACCATTGTCCCTGTCTTTAAGAACTCTGGTGACCCCTCCGACCCTTCCAATTACCGTCCTATCAGTCTCCTACCCCTCTTCGGCAAAGTCTTCGAGGCCATTATCAACGCCGAAGTGATTAATCACCTGATATCCCACGATCTGCTCTCAGACAAGCAGTATGGTTTCCGCTTTGCCCGATCTACTGTCGATGTGCTTACGGCCATCACTGAATTTGTCTGCCAAGCTATCCACAACAACGGTGAAGCTCGTGCCGTGGCCCTTGACATCTCCAAAGCATTCGATAGAGTCTGGCATGCCGGCCTTCTCCGCAAGCTCCGGGGTTATGGTATCACAGGTCGATTGTTTGACCTAATACAATCATTCCTGTCAAACCGGGATTTGAAGGTTGTTCTTAGTGGTTTCATCTCCAGATCTTATCCCGCTAACGCAGGTGTTCCTCAAGGCTCCATCCTAGGCCCTAATCTGTCCCTCATATTTATAAAGGACCTTCCTGACGCCATAGACTCCCAAGTCGGCATCTACGCTGACGACACCACTATTTACTCATGCCTCAAACACAAATCTAGTGAGGCGGTCAAAGCTAACCTGGCAGCTCATATTGAAAAGGACCTCCAATCGGTTGTGATCTGGGGTGAGAAATGGATGGTTAACTTTAACGCCTCTAAAACAAAACTGCTCTCTATCAACCACCACAAGGATCCATCCCTGCATCCCATTAGTATGTATGATGACCAACTTCTCGAGAGCTCCTCCTTGCAGCTGCTCGGTCTCACGCTGTCTGCAGATCTGAGATGGAACAAATACATCGAGTCAGTTGCATCAGCCACCGCTAAGAAAGTTGGTTCTCTGTGCCGAGCCAGGAAATTTTTCTCCCCGGAATCGATCCTTCAAGTCTATAAATCGACCATTCGCCCTTGCATGGAGTATTGCTGCCATATATGGTCTAGGGCCCCTGCTGTTTGCCTCGGGGTTCTTGATAAGATCCAGAGACGGATAGGCAACGTGATTGGCCCTGATCTGTCATCTTGTCTGCAGTCGCTCTCTCACAGACGCGATGTTGCCTCGCTCTGCCTTATTTTACAAGTACTTCCACGGTAATTGCTCTGAGGAGTTGCGTTCGCTTGTCCCCAGGCCTCGTGAATTTAAACGCCCCACCAGGCTGGCATCCCGCTCCCACCCCTACACCGTGGAAACTGTTAGATGTAGACGTCTCTTCTACTCCAATAGCTTCATGTCTCGCACATCTCGCCTATGGAACTCCCTTCCCTATTACTGTTTCCCTGACAAATACAATCTCCAACGGTTTAAGTGTAGCGTCAATCGACATCTCCAGTTGCCTTGATCTATACACTTCCCTTCTCCACATCCTTTCATTTCTCATTCCTATCTGCTCTCGCTCCGGATCTTTTGTGGCCCCCTTGCCTTGATCGACCCACTGTCTTTCTCTTTCTCCACATCCCCTCCCTTGCCACTCCTATCTGCTCTTCCTCCAACCCCTCTTTAACCCCTTGCGTGATAGTGGCCTCCGGCCTTACTTGGGGTGATATGATTAAATAAAAAAAGTACATAGCTTGGCATCAGCGATTTTATTCTATTTTTTCCTGGATGGCCCCTGTAGAAATCCTTTAGGATTCGCTTTTGCAGTGTTTTGGGAATTACTACCATTTCGTTATAAAGTAGCACATTATCGCATAAAGAAATGCTGTCCGATATTTGCTTATTTTTTTCTGTTATTTTTGCTTTTGTTTCTTTTATGAATTCATCATTTATAGCTTCATTTTTTATCTCTTGTAGTGTGACGGGGAGGTTTCGAACTGTACAACATAATACTGTCCTGATATCTTCTTCATGTCGTAGGGCTGCGATTACAGAATTTTCCAATGGCTCTGTTTTCGTTGATATAAGTCTCGACAGACCATCCGCATGCCCGATTTTTTTCGTTGGTAGATACTCCAATCTGAAACCTATTTGCAGTGTAAACCGGTAGACCTTTTTTCGAACCAAATATTGTTAGTAACGGCTTGTGATCCGTCTGTAGAGTAAAAAATCTACCATAGATATATCTATGAAATCTTGTGACTGCGAAAATAATTACCAGAGCTTCTTTCTCTATATGTGAGTAATTTTTCTCTGCTGGTAGAAGTGTTCTAGAAGCATGCGCGATGGGTTTTATTGTCCCATCCGGCATTTTATGTAGTATACACGCCCCGACTCCATAGGCGCTCGCGTCACTTGCTACAATTATTTCTAATTTAGGATCGTAGTGTGCCAAAAATAATTCCGAAGTTAACGTCTTAATTATTTTGTCAAACGTTTTCTGGCATTCATCTGTCCACTGCCAAACGTTTTCTTTCAGTGGTGCGCGAAGTTTATGCATGTGAGGAATGAATTCCTGGTAGTAACTCACTAAGCTTAGAAAACTTTGTAATTCTGTTATATTCTTTGGAACTGGCATTTTTTTTTATTGCCGTTGCCCTTTCAGGGTCTGGTCGTCTTCCTTCTTGATCGATGATATGACCCAGGTATTTAATTTCCTTCATGAAAAAATCGCACTTGTTTTCTTTTACCTTGAACCAATAGCTTTGTATTCTCTTAAACACCTCTTGTACGTATTCCCAGTGTTGTTCAACACTTTCGCTATTTATCAATACGTCATCCTGGTATGCAATCGTGTACTCTAGACCGGCGAGCATAGTATCAATTGTCTGTTGGAATATAGCCGGCGCGACCTTAATCCCAAATGGTAATCTTTGGTATTTGTACAATCCTTTGTGTGTGTTTATGCACAATAATTTTGAACTTTCCTCATCGATTGGAATTGGTAGGTACGCTTCACTTAAATCTATTTTTGAGAAAAATTTTCCGCCATTTAATTTAGTGAACACTTCTTCTGGACAGGGTAGAGGATAGTGGTAATCTTTTATCGCTGCGTTCAAACCCGTTGAGAAATCAGCGCATACTCGAATCTCTCCTGATTTTTTTTCGGCGTAAACCGTAGGTGCGCCCCATTGACTGTATTCTACTTTTGTCAATATGCCAGTGTTTTCGAGTCTAGTCAATTCTTGATCTATTTTTCTATTGACGCAAACGGTACGCTCTTTTTTTCTTGAAGATAGGTTGAACGTTTTCTTTTATTTCGATATTTGCTGCCATTTTTTTACATCTTCCGAGACCTGCTGAAAATACTTCGGGGAAACTCGTTTTTAGTTTCTCTTTTAATTTGTCTGCCTCGGTTGATAAACTTTTTACATTTTGGCAGTACGTACTTATTGGTAAATCCCAAAGTTCGAATTTTTGCATCCAGTCCGTTCCGAATAAGTTTTCTGTATTTCTTAACACATACATTTTTAATTTTTTCGTCATTCCATTAAATGTCACGTTTGTAATCACTTCACCCTCAAATTTTATTTTTCTCCCCGTTACCGATCTAGCAATTTTATCGGTTTTTAACATGGCAAGTTTGTTCAGTTTTCTCCATGTTTGAACGCTAATAATAGTTAAGTCCGAGCCGGAATCCAACTGTAGTCTGACTTTTCTGTTTTGTATTTCTACTTGTACGTATTTTCTTATGTTAGTCTCATCCGCTTGGTCAGTCCTTGTGATTCTTATTCTGCTTTTGCTTTCTCTTCTAGTCCAACAATGAGAGCTTTTATGTCCTATTTTCTTTGCACGATAGACAAGTTTTAAAACGGTATGGACAGTCTTTATACCAATGCCAAGTCCCACAGCGATAGCATGGACTGGGTGGTAGTTTTTTCTGATATTGACTTTTAGAAGTAGAAAAATTTGTTTTACTTGTTTTTGAGGAGGGAAAAATGGTTTGGTTTGTTTCTGAGGAGGGAAAGTTTGTTTGTCTTCGTACTTTACGTATGTGCGCGATGCCAGCTTCTTCTATATCTTTTGAGTCTTTCTTTACACTGATGCATCTCTGACAATCTTCTGCCAGTTTTTAAAGTGTCAAATCTTGTTCACTCTCCAATTTTGTAAGGATTCTGCGTCTAATTTCCGCGTCTTTGGTTGAAACCAGGCCTTGGACGTATATCAAACACTTGAAATTGTCCGCGCTGAGTTCCGATAACTTAAAGTCATCACAATATTTGTTTACAATGGAAGCGAAAGTTATGTAATCTTCGCTGTCCTTTTTTGTTAGGTTCAGACATTTCCATCTTTTGTGGAATAGTGAGGTAGTTTGGCTGAACAGTTCTGTTAACAGTTTTATGGCTTCTTTGAAAGTTAACTCATTTTTTTTCCTCGGTAGGATGTAATCTACGAATTTGGTATATTCGCATGTGCGTAATTTTCTTAGTAATAGACGTACTTTTTGTGTATCTCACCAATCTCTGCAGTCAAATTCATATAGAATTCGGAAGTAAGTTGCAAAGGTTTTGGCTTCGTCGGGTGCATACGTGAAATCTTCGATTGTTCTCCAAATAGCGTCTTGTGAGAGAACTGTTTCATTCTCAGAATTTTGCCCTTTATTTGACATTACACGTAGCAATAATTCTTGTAATTCAAGATGTTTCAGTTCTTTTTTTTGTTGTTGTTCAAATTGGATAAGTTGACTTAAAATCTTCCATGTTAACGTAATTTTGTGTAAGTATTTTACCTTAGTGTAACCTGATATTCTAGAACCTGTGTACGCAACAAAAAATATTTCCCTTGTTGCCACAGTAAAATTGATGTCCAAAAAGAAAATTTTTTTTTATGTTCGCATAGAATTTTTTTTTTTTTTTTTAGAAATCTCTACGTAGAACTTGTTTTTTACAGTTTACTCGTCGACACTGTTATGTGCGTCGGATAGCAAAAAAGATATGTCCTCTGCGTAGAGAGTTCGTTTTTCTTTTGGGTTACCTTGTCGCCACTTGTTATGTGCGACAGATAGCAAAAAAAGGTATGCCCCTCGCGTAGAGAGTTCGTTTTTCTTGGGGTTTCCTCGTCGCCACTTGTTATGGTCCAAGTTCCTTGTACCACGGTGATGGTCCAAGGTAGAACCAATGAAGAATAACTCGAACACAGGTATGGAATAACACAGATATATTACAAACAGAAATATATACAAAGAAGTAGAAGTATTAGCAATGACTATCAGTGCTCTAACTTTATGGCCTTGTGTATAACTACGCTAAGCTAATACGTTACACACATTACCCTGGAGCAGCTTTTAGTAAAAGTTAGTTTTTGAACTTTACTACTCTACTGAATTCAATTCTCACCAGGTACTTCGCAGCTCAGTAAAAAGCTCGAGATCTTAGACTTGGAAAACTGATTAGTAAACTATTCTCGTAGACAATACTATAGCGATCATCATCACACACACACATACATACCTATACAAATTCAAATTGCAATAACAATCATTCATTGGATAGAAATCAACGCTACTGTCTTATGCGACAATTTTGAAATCGCTATATTTTCGTATAGTAGATTTTGTGCACTTTTGGGAGAATCAGCTCCCAGAAATCTCTCCAAAGCTCATTCACTGATTGGTCAGTGTTGACCAATCGGATTGTCTTCACGTGAAGATTGATTCTTCCCGCGCAGCACTTCTGATCCAATGATCACCGATAAAAGCAAGAAAAAAGTGAGACTTCAGCTGCCACAGAAATCCACGACAGTTGAAGCTATGCGCCGATCTTCTCACTCAACTCACAAACTGCATATTCCTTTACACTTACATAATTTTTCCTCTTGCACAGCAAAACTGTTAAAAACATTTATAACAAACTATTAACTCTTTGTTTTCAGAGAACTTTGATAGACTTTGATAGTCAAAGAGAGACAACTCACGACTTACTCATTGCATGCTTTTTCATACATATTCTTTATTGTATGCATTGTTGAATACAATTTTATTATATAATGATACCTTTGCCTTGTCCTTTCTTCACATCAGTTTGGTTTCCTAATCAAAATTAAATAAATGAGGTGGAATTCCGCCACAATACTACTGTAGTGAGTTCGATTCTCACAAGACCAGTTTTATGATATTTTGTCCGACTAAAGATATTTCACAATGGAAAGCAAGTAAGTTTAACACATCATTGTGTCTATTATTTACACTATTTACATTGTTCGGACTGTTGTCCTCATCTTGGTTCTCGTATTCACGACGTTTCGGCTGTTGCACACTCCGACCGTCTTCAGGTGATTGGAATTTCGAAGTGAACACTTAATTTCGTTCATCTGGTGAGGATTTTCGCTCTTCAGTGAATCTTGTGAACTCCGTGTTTCATGCCTGTATGAATTGCTAGGCAATTAGGGTCTTTATGGGGTTGATCGGGTTTCCCCTTTCATGATCTGTTCGACTCTTAAGTCTTAGATTTTCCGTCTAAACATCTTTGTTTTATATATCCTATTTTTGAAATAGGATTTAATTCCAACAACTCGTTCGAGCTGTTTGCTATGATATCTTTTTTAATTCGTCACAAAATAAATCTCTTTATTTCATTTCTAACCATGGCTAGTTCCAGATTAAATTCTTCGAATTAAACTTACTTTTCATTTCTTTCATACACACATAATATTACATTCTTTTCTGATTTTGCAGCGCGTCAGTCTATAGGGTCTGATGAAGGGTCGTCTTCTTTAAGATTCATAGGATTATTTCGCTTGGAGCCATTCCTTATCCTTGATCTGAGAAAACAGTTGTATGCAGACGATAGTTTAGATATCTCTGAATGTTGGACGCCATGTACACTATCCATTAATATTTTGGACAAAGACACTCCAATGCACACCACTATCTGTTGAACCTCCTCATTATTGATACTATTTATATTCGGACTATTGTCCTCGTTTTTTTTTATCGCACCGTTTCGGTGATGTCGATCTGGGTAACCTACAGGGAATTTTGAAGTGAACCCTTTATTTAATCTATTGGGATAGACTGTTCTCATTCCACTGCCTATATCATATCTAATTCTTATTTAGTACTGCTTGGTTATTGCTCGCTAGTTTACAAGTAAACACTGCCATACCCAGGGATTGAACTCGCAATCACTATGTCACCAGATTCACAAACCAACGCTTTAATCCACATGGGCGTAGGGCAATTCTCTGTAGTGAACAGGGAGCCTTAAACCTAACCTGACTGCTGATTACAGTTGCAACTGCTGCTGCTACTGGATGTCATGTTTTGTCTTCTGCTATTCCCCATGTTTTGATTGCTGCTGCGGTTGAATACTGGCTGTCATTTGTTTTCCATGTAAATAGTGTTAGCGTAGAGATCGGCTTATGCTATTAGGACTGTGAGGAAAGGGGCTGTAGAGTGGAAAATACTTGATCACCTATAAGGTCGCGAAAGGCTTTTGAAAGAGAGGATTAGGCAGCTCCAGCCCAGATATAGCAGCAATACTCCAATTTTAGTTTGACTTGTAAGGCCGGATAGTACGAGTAACATGTATAAGTGCATATTTATTTTTATAGTGGCATCTCAGTGACAAGACCTTGATCACAGGGATACGATAGAACAGAGAATTGTGGCCTCATGCATTTTGGTATCCGAAATTGGTTTGCCGATTCTGATTTCAGCCTCAGAAAACGTTATGTCAAATCCTGGATGAATAATATGTATTAATAATAACCATTAAACACTAACAATGGCTATTATACACCAATTCTTTCAGGCCTATATCATCATCATTATGCATCTTAATTTCTTGGGGAACTAATTTTAATTTCTCCAACAGACACGGTTCCGGGCGATCCTCTTCAGCTCAGCCCATGTCGTGCCGGCTGCCTTCCCAGGGGATTTTCACCAGCACGCGTCATACGCTCCACTTTGGAGGACTCTTCCTCGGCCATGTCGTTGTTAAGGTTTCTGTAACAATCTAGTTTTTGAGTAAGTTGTTAGCCTACTACACAATCTACAACCTCCAAAATCCCCACAGACCTGTTGAGCTTGGTTAGACCTGCTTAGGGTCGAAGCCTCCGCCCACATAGCTATGGGGTTCGTAAGCTGTCCTACCACGTCAAGCCGACACAACATCAAGACGGACATATGTTATAGTCTTGGTGGATTTCTAATCGTAGCTTAGACATGGCTCAATGCCGAAAGTGTGAAGCACCCAGTGAGAATCGAACTAACTACTCAGTTGTAATTGACGTAGCGAGACAAACTTGCTAACCACTACACCACGTCGAAGTGCCCCTTACGTTCAAGCCTTTGTTGGTTTTATTACGCTAGGAAATCGCCTCAGATATCTGCTGCGTCCTGTAACCTGGAGGCAATGTTAAACCGAACTCATTATATTATTCAATATTCAATTTGTTCTAGTTCTTGGCATTTTGCCATACTGGCCGTGCTTCTTAATGACTCCAGACACCGCAGGGGTCATCCCTCTTCATACGTGGTCCCTGCTTTCTCTGTTCGATACAAAGAAGTAAAGTGACAACGTCTAGAAAACAAGTTCCATGTTCCACAATGGATGAAAGCGTTTTCTGAACGTTGAGTTCAAAATCCCTCTGTCAAGAGATACAGGATTCAGGTCCTGTGAAAGCTAAACAGAAATGCAAGTAGAAAAGTGACAATTATCTATTTATAATCCCGTTCTACACATATATCTCACCGGCTGTTGTGATGCGTCTAGTCTGGTAGTCTGTAGTGGTAGTGCTTGTCGCCTCTCGCTTTCAGCTACCGCCGCTGGCTAGCAGCAATGCGAAAAGGGGAGCCGAATGCGTAAGTCTTCCCCTGCAAATATATAGCTTCTCCATCAGCAAGCCCTATGTAGTGCCTCCTCGTGGCGACACATGGCAACCGAGCACCTTGCGGACTTGTGCTAAACTACAGTGGATGGGGGAGAAGTTTGGCCCCCTTAACATGCGGCATGCAGGCCCACCGGAGTGTGGACACGCCCTGGTGCCCATGCTATGGGTTAAATAGCTCCACTGCCTTGTGGAAATCTTCGGGAGCAGAAAAGGCTAAGTAGTAAACCCTACACAAATCCGGAGTGGAGTCCCTAAGGCGGATGGACGGCACTCTTTGCTACCTTCCGGAAACTCTTGCAGCCGCGCTAGTACCAAACTGTATTGGTTCATCCTCTCCTTTGGAGTCTGCTAGCAAGGCCAAGAGGGGGAACTAGACGTCCGGGCAGCCCTAGTTCTCCATAAATCCCGCCCAGGCTCGTGGCGCACTGGAGAGGATGCGATGTAAGCCTAGAACCTACAGCGCTACTCCATCGTCTTTCGAGGCGGACGGATGCCGAAGACGACGACACATATATCTACCTACATACCTACCTACTTAGCATTTTTACGGTATGCGTCACGCTTCAAAAGTAAAAACATAAGGGCTTCACCCATTTCAAAATGTCCAAGTGGTAAAGGAGTAATAAAAATAAAGACGACAAGACTATATATATATATATATATATATATATATATATATATATATATATATATATATATATAATATTTCTTTTGCGTCCATTTTTCTACCTTTCCTTTCCGTTGATTTCGTTTTCTTCCAGCTTTTGTATGGTGCATAGATTCTAATGATCCCAGACAGAAACCGAAGTTTGGATCCTAAGCAAATCAGAAAGTTATTCTAAAGGTAGTACTGATCCAGACGTAAATAACATTGTCCTTTTTACGGGTATTATGCTACTGATTTCTAAATGCTTGGAAAGATGGCGTATTTGAAAAAAAAAAGACAAAGATATTAAGAATCTATCATGAAAAAGAATAACTGGTACAATTCGGCATTCCTTAAAGGTTACTAGATTCAACAAACACTTGAGAAATACCCGAGGATACAATTACCGAAGCATTGTAGTTAATTCAATGAAGAAGAATGATTCAGATTCGAAAGTTTTATTGGATAATAATAATAATAATAACAATAATAATAATGATAATAATAATAATAAGGATGGTGGTGATGACGACGATGATGATGATTATTATGATCATGATCATCATAATACAGCTCCTTTATGTTTCAGTTGTGTGTCAATGTCTGAGTCTTTGAATGATATTCCAGTTCACTCAGTGACGTTGTCAGACCATTTTTTTTCTGTCTGCCTCTTCTTCTTTTGTCTAAGGTGGTATCTTGTAGGATGGCAGTGGAAAGATTATTGGCTTTTATAACGTGTCCATACAGCCAACATTCTCGTTTTTACCATGGATATCAGGTCTTCCAACGTGTGTAATTCTTGTCTGATGGTGTCTCGCACCGCTTCATTTGGTCTACGTAGGAAATGCATAGTATGTTTCTGTAAGTTTCATTTAATTTGATAGTGTTGAGGTGTCTTCCCTCTACTGAGGCTATTGTGGACTCTTCCACTTACTATAAAGGAGTAGGAAAGTAAGCCTCGAGAGGAACAGTGCCATAATCATGTTCAACTGTCGAATTCTCTGCCTTGAGCAGAGAGGAACCCGGACGAAGCCTTGCCGAAGGGCAAAGTTTCGTCCGGGGAGGTAGACAGACCCTGAACCCGTTTATACGGGTTCTAAGGGAATATTTTTTTATTTTATTTTTTTGGCCGAGCCTACGGGCTCGGAGAACCCACGGTAAACAAGGCCTTGTGCCACATACATACCTCGAGCGGGGAGGGCTGTTAAATAGGAACGGTGATATAGACTGTTCTACTGAGTTTTTTCGCAACTCCTGTCGAACTATCTGCTTCTGGCAGAGAGGAACCTGGTCGAGGCTGTGCCGCAGGGCAGAGTTTTGTCCGGGGAGGTAGACAGACACGAACCCGTTTATGCGGGTTATACGGGGATTTTTGGCCGAGCCTACGGGCTCGCATGACCCACGTTAAACTTGGCCTTGTGTCACATATATCCCTTGTGGGGGGGCTGTTAAATATTAACAGTGATATAGATTGAACGCTGGTCAACCGACACACACTCCCAAGTCGTGTGACCCACTTCTGTTGTATTTACTGTTCAATACACTATTTATCTGCAACCTCTTGTTTTGTTATTCCTTTACCGTTTACTTGGTCACAACAGATAATAATGATAATAAATCCTACTTTTAGAATTTTGACCGAATTAGATAGAAATAGAATTTAAATGTAGTCACCAACTTCAACACGAGCCATTCTATTTTTCTATTTTGATCATTTCATTTTTCATTCGTTGATTATTTCTTTTTCCTTGTGGCCACATTCATATATACATTTATCCATCAATACAGAAGAAGCTTTATATTTTACTGATATACGAATCTTCCATTTTTATTTTCACTTTCTTTTTCTACTTTCACTTTCCTTTTTACTTTCACTTTCCTTTTCTACTTTCACTTTCCACATCTCTACTTTCATTTTCCCTATATATACTTTAACTTAAAAACATTTCAAGCATCAAGTTCCGCTTACTTTCCAATCATAATAACGTTCTCTTCCAATCCATTCTTATTCTGTTATCAACTTTATCCCTCAATGCAAACATAAAAATCCACTATCTCCATTCTTTCCCTCGGCTCGCACGATATTATTCTCGATTTCATTTGCTTTGACAGCACTTCCGTTCTGTCATTCAATTCCAGGGGAATGTTGCTGAGTTGAATAATGGCTCTGAAGAAGACCCAACAGCTGTCAATGTCGGCGAGAATAAGAGGAGCAAAACCGAGAATCAAGCGGCTGCTTGTTTCGGAAAGCACCAGTTCAGAAAGCAACACTGGAGTTTAAAGTTAGTCGTTCGTCAATGGCCGACAAAGCGCTTGAATAAGCCGAGTTGACTTCGCCCATCGCCGGGGTGAACATTCGGGAAGTGATGATTCACTGGTGAGCAAAGTATCCACTTAAAATTCTCTTCTCTTTGGGGTTACGTTCTCTCTTTCTATTCTTTCTATTCGCAGGTTATCTATACGATTCTATTACACGCATATACACATACACATATTTGTGACTGGCTCAATAAGAATGTAGATTGTCACGCAAGTATTAGACGAATTTTTATGTGAAATTTTCACTGTATAATGTTGAAGTAATATTTATTACTTATTTACGACAGTGTTCACGTTGTAAAATATAAACATTTGTGTAAAATAATTTTTCACTAATAGTTTACGGTTTTATTGAAGTACTTCACCTACAGTCACACACTCACACACGCACACACACACACACACACACACATGTATATATATATATATATATATATATATATATATATATATATATATATATATATATATAAAATATAGGTAACCCTACTTGTGTCGAAAAACCTTCGAATTCTTGATTTAACAATAGCCAAATCAATCACGAAGGGGAAAAAAGGGTTTTAAAAAAGAAAGAGCCAGGAACATGAAAGTCTGTCGAAAATAATCGCACAGATACAGATTCAAGGCCCAAAGAAAAAACCTCGATACGAGTAAACAACTAACTAAAGAGCTCGATACAAACGTACAGCAAACCTAGTCAGACCTAATGAGTCAGACAAACCTACCAAGGTTTCACTTAGGCAGATCGTCAGGGTTAGGGTTAACCCTAACCCTAACCCTGTATATATATATATATATATATATATATATATATATATATATATATATATATATATATATATATATATATATATACATACAGGGTGTCCATAAAGTTCGTGTGCAGTTTAAAAAATTAAAACTTTATTTGTAATTGCGATAGAAATAATTTGTAAAACGGATTAGAAAGAAGTAAATCTCTAATTTTTAAGGTGTTATTGAAATTTTATTTAAGTTTCCACATGTCCTCCATCATTAGCAATACAAAGTGTAATACGATTTTGCAGTTCACGGAAAACATTTGCCAACTGATTTACAGTAATGCCTGAAATCACATTAGTTATTTTAGCTATACTTAAAACTAGGTACATTAAACTTTATAACATTTTTTACAGATTATTTCTATCGCAAATACAAATAAAGTTATAAATTTTTTAAGTGCACAAGAACTTTATGGACACCCTGTATATATATATATATATATATATATATATATATATATATATATATATATATATATATATATATATATATATATGAAACAATCGGATGTCTAGCCACACTAATAAACAGTCCGTATGTGGATATATATATATATATATATATATATATATATATATATATATATATATATATATATATATGACAGCTGGCCAGTCGTATTCGAGAATATACGTCTAATAATAATAAAAAAATAATATATAAAATATTATTAAATAAAATGAAATGAAAAGAAAAAAGGGAAGGAAAAATGGATAAAAATTTTTGGATAAGAATTTAGAAATCTATTTTTAACAAAAAAATGGTACAGAAAATAAAAAAAATAAAAATAACAATTAATAAAAAATAATAATGGAAAAACTGAGAGGGGGGAAAAGCGTATACATATATAGATAAACATGTATACATAAGTGCACATAACTGTAAATATACAAAAGCCTTCACACAAACATGAATGTCAAAGATAAAAATGCATATACAAGATTAATATGTATCTTCAATAACATTCCCCACTCCTTACATAAGCTTATATGTAAAGGAGTCACTCATTTCATTTTATTAATATTTTATTATTATATATTCCATTGTTCCATCTCATTTTTTCTCATCACATGTTATTCTAACCACAGCCCATCTTTCTAAACTTCACAACTTGGTTGGGCAATTTTGGTTACAACTTGCGACACGCGAGACGTTTTTTCCTCTCCCCAACCTATAACTCTCTTCATCTATGTTCACAATATAACTCTTCCCACTAGTAATAATAGACCTGCCTATCGCCCTTACACCGATCAAAATTTTAAAATTAAGTTTATTTTTATAAAAAGTTTCGCACACCGTGGAATCAGACAGAGATCGGGTTTTTGCTAACAATATGATTTCCACCAAAATATACACAGTCTACAAAAACATCTGTCGGTGAGTAATTCCCATTTCTCTGTTTATTTAAGAAGGACACAGGCGTTCCCAAAAATTCCGAACTTAAAACCTTTCTTTCCCTGCTCCATTTCTGTCATTTGGTTAATAATTAATATTTAATAAATATTTATCGTACTGATTATATTGTTACTCTTTCTTTTGTCATCTTTTTTTTAAATAACCTATTTTACATGTAAGAAGCACACGTGGGCCCTTTTTTATATTAGATTTGTAACCTTTGTCAAATTTTCTTGATTATGCAGCGGCCCTTTTATAAACGCAATTCGCTTTTTGTTCCCCACGCCACCTCCTCCCACCCCTTTTCTCCTTCTTTTCCTCTATTTCTCTCATCTTCTGAGCTTTAAGATTATATCGTCTATTGTGTGTGTATGTCACCAAAGAAATGTATACACTTTTCCGGTGTATCTTTGGACATTTGAAAATATGCATGTTTTTCTCACTTAAACCGTCTTTCACCCCCCCTCTTTAAAACTTCTCTCTGTTAAATCTTAAGCCCCCTTCATTTTTAGATCTTCCTGTTCTTCTCTTGTTTGTTACCGCTCTCCATAGATTTCATTTGCTCTAGCGTTCGTCCCACACTCTCAAATATACACTCTCACTAAATTTTATTTTATTTTTTTCCCGGAGTTGTTTTTTCTGTTTTCTTTTTGAATTTGTAGGTCTGATAAATTGGATCTACTCTGTATTGAGCACTCTTTAAAGAATATTAATTGTTGGTTATTGGATTTCACTCCGTATATACCAATCCTAAATTTGGGTATATATATATATATATATATATATATATATATATATATATTAACTGATTTAAAATGTTTTTTTCGCTACACAGTAATAATCATGTTTCAAAAATGGAAGCTAAAAACATCAAATTAAATTTTGTAATTAAATTAAAAACATTAGTTTCGTTTCATCTTCAAGCGAATATTGGAGTAACTTATTTTTTAAAAATTTACTGAGTTTTAAACGCACACAAAAATTTATAATTCACTGTTTCCAAGGATACAGAGATATCCAATCATTCAGACAAGGGGTGGTAACGTGTTCATTTTTATTAACTTTTGTTGTATCAGTTATTAGTTACAGTTACCAATAACTGATACAACAAAAGTTAATAAAAAATGAAACATGGTTATTACTGTGAAGCAAAAAACAAAATTAAATCAGTTACTTTATTATATTAATGCTCTGTAAATTTACATTGAGCACTATTCTGTAAATACATATATATATATATATATATATATATATATATATATATATATATATATATATGATTGCCACTTCTTTACAGAGGGCGAACATCTCTTCTTACTTTTAAAATGAAGACTTGTTTGATTAGTAAGTATAAAAGATCTTAAAACGATAAAAATAAAGAAAGGTTGAAATGTGATAAAAAATCACTCACATTTGCAAGCAATTTATAAAAGCCTGTCCTTAATATTTAAGTAGTAAAACACTTAGAGTTAAAAGAATATTAAAAAGAATATTAAAAAGGATATTAAAAAAGAAAAGTTAATAAAATGATAAAAGGAATAACACCCTGTTAGGAAAGCTTTAAAACAAAATAAAGACAGTTTACATTTATAATAGTGACTGCAACTTATAGGGCATTGCCCCATTGATGTGCACGCAAGTGGTTCTTTAACTCTGCTGCACTTAAATTACGTCATTCATTTGTTATTTCTTGCATAAATAACAAATGAATGACGTAATGAGAGTTTTGAAGGTTATTTTGTCTTGATGAAATCTATTAGCGTGCCTCTTTAGACCAGCTGATGACTTGTAGATTTTGTCGCAAAACTGACACAGGGCGAGAGTTGGTCCGAGAGGAAAGCGTTGAGTCTGAGAAACATGGTCTATATTATTGTCGCAATATACTTGATTGATTAATTTGACTGGTTAAACCAGATTTGGACAAGCAAATTCTGCTGCAAAGAGTACATTTATACTGAGAGTCAAGAGGCAACAGGTTAGCGTCACCTTTCCTTAAGGCCCGTTTTACTTTTGCATGCTTAACCTTTTTTCTTCAAAACTTACAACCATCATAAACAAGTTTCTGACAGTTATAGACCAGTCACCTGCTTCCTTCTCCCAATTTCTTGTACTTATCCCACGATTTTTAAGGTTGTTTTTAATGACATCTTTGAAGCGATTTTTTTGGTTTGTGTTGAGGACGTTTGCAGCTTGTCAATTCACCATAGAAAAATTGTTTAGGGAGGCGATCATCCTCCATCCTTATGATGTGACCGGTCCAGCGTATCTGATTATATGTTAGTATCTTTTCAATACTAAACGTATTTGCCCTTTCTAAAATTGCTGTGTCCGGCACAAAAGACTGCCACTAGAAACCCCCGAAGGTACTTTTGATGAAAACGTTCCAAAGTTTGGATGTGTCATCAGTAAGTGGTCTATGTTTCTTAGGAGTATAGTAGAGCAGTTACATGCACGTCTCATACACACTTAACTCAGTTTTAAACTGAAATACCTCTATCTGACCATACGCGAGATTCTAACATTCCAAAGGATTTACTTGCTTTTTGTTCACGATGACTTATTTCGACATTATGTGAGCTATCTCTTGAAAAAACACAGCCGAGATAAACAAAAATATCAACAGATTCTAATCTATGTCTATTAACAAAGATATCTGGTTCACTATAATGCTGAGAGGGGGATGGTGTATATATGGCCTTTGTTTTCTTTAAGCTTATAGTAAGACCAAAAGACGAACATGCCTTAGAGAACACGTCCATGACAGCTTGCATATCTTCCTTACTGTGAGACACCAGGTTAGCATCATCTGCATAGAGTAGCTCTCTGACTACAACATCGAAACATTTAGATTTTGTATTGAATCTCCGGAGGTCAAAAATATTTCCAAATGTCCTAAAGTACAGGTAGACACCTACATCACAATTCTGAAAAGCATACAAAATTGTCACAGCAAAATAGATGGTGAACAAGATAGGAGCAGGAATATCTCCCTGCTTTATACTATTATCAATTGCAAAAGGTCCAGATAAAATGCCGTTGAAATTTAAACGACTCTTCATGTTCCGATGTAAATCACGAAACATTCGGACAAAGCCAGAAGGACATCCTAATTTGACAAGAATGGTCCAAAGACCCCCCACCTATTCACAGTGTCGAATGCCCTGGTGAGATCAACGAAAACCCGATAGAGAGGAATCTGATGAATTTTCCCTGCAACTGAATCTATGAATTTTCCCTGCAACTGACGAGCTGAGAAAATCATATCCATGGTGCCACGACCTGTTCGGAAACCACCTTGACTTTCAGAGATCATCAAGGGACAGATGTTCTTTAGAAGACGGTTCAACAACACCTTTATAAATACTTTACAGTAAGCTTATGAATAGCTCCAGGAAGATGAGCATCCACACAACGCAATACTTCTACGGGTATGCCGTCCAAACCAGGAGCCTTGCCAGTATTAATTTGTTTTAAGGCCTTTTGAACTTCATCCAGACATGGGAGGTCTAACAATTCTTGAATAAAGTCATTCTGTGGGAGATTGTTAATAACAGAGTCATCAACAATGGATGGGTTGTAGAACAGGTCAGTAAAATATTCATTCCCCCGTTTCCTGATATCTTCTGGGGTTTTTAAAATACTATTTCCATCTTTCGGTTTCAAAGGCACCAGAGATGAAGCTTTGGGACCAAACACCTTTCTTATCATATTATATAATGATTTCGAGTCCTTCTGATCAAAAGCCGTTTCAATTTGGCCAGAAATTTTAGACAACCATTCATTCTTTATTTGACGAAGATTACGTTGCAAAACAGATTTCGCATTTTTAAAAATTGCAACAGGGATGACTTTGTCAGATGCAATAAAATACCGCTAATGAGTTTCATTTCGCCTTTTTAGCAGTTCATTAATTGCTGAATCACCTTCATTAAATCAGTTTTGATGTTTGCATTTCCTCAATCCTAATATTTGGGCACTGGTATTATAAACTGTTTCTTTAAATTGATTCCATGTACCATCAAATACAGAATTCACAAAAGCATTCTGTAAATCTTTACACAAATTTGGATCACATAACTTAGAAACATTTATAGGTTTTGGTACAGATACTCTATTTGCTCTCATTTTTCGTCGAATGCGTAATTTTAATTTTCCTCTAACCATCATATGATCACTACCACACTCAGCCCCACGCATTACTCTGACGTTACAAACATCCGGCAGGTCACGTTTCCGACAAATAAAATAGTCTATTCTTTGAGTGAGGATGTATCCAAGAGAATTTATGAACCAATTCGTGCTGAAAGAAAGTATTGTCAATTGCAAGTTCAAATTCAGTACATAACTGAAGACGATGAACACCATTGCTGTTCATTTTACCAAATTCCATATTTGCCAATAGCATCTCAGGTGTTATTATCTTTACCTACCCTGACATTAAAATCACCAAGCAAGACAATCTTATCGGCCCTCGGAATGTTTTTTCAACACATTTCTGAGATCTTGGCAGAAATACATCACAGCTTCTTCAGTATTTGTTAGAGTGGGCGTATAGACGGAGATGACGGTCATAAGACGCTTATGAAGCAAAGGAAACCTCAACACTATGATACGGTCACTAATACATTGAGGCCTACTCCAGGTAGTTTGTCAAATCAGATCTGATAGTAAACGCAACACCTCCTTCACGCTTTATACCTCAGCTTTTCCTTTCCAGAAGAACGTGCATCCAGCACCTTTTTCAATCAGATGGTCTTAAGCGGGTTTCAGAAAGAGCGGTAATATCGATTTGATAAGGTGCTAACTCTTTAGCGAACAAGAGCAGTGCGCCTTCCACGACGATTTGAATTGTGACGATCAAGAAGTGTTCATACAACACAAATTTATTTTACAGGTTTCTGAAAAATATTATCGAGAGTGTAAACTCTTTGTATTTTCCCTGAACGAATGAACAACCACCAGCCACAGGAAACTGACCAGTAAGAAGAATGAACAGACAATTTTCAGGTCAGCGTTTTCTAGACCTCTCCACGAAAGAGGCGAGAAGTGCGCTCCCTGAAAAGGGCTGCTCACTCACCGAAGACCCCACCGAAACAAGTTGCTGTCCATCAACAAGTGACGATGTTATTATAAGTCTTGGGCCGCCCATGTGAAGAGTTGTGACTGTGGACTTCCAGTTTGTTAAACCTGCCCACGACGCCACGCCTCCATCGCCATAGGGCTGAGAAAGAAGAGATATCTGCACATGATCGCTCTTAATTCTATGTCCTTGTGCCGCAGGCATAGCATCCTCTCTTCCTCTCTGAAATATAGACAGATACTGAAAGGCCGAAACGTTGTAATAAATATGGCGCCAAAGATGAGGACAATAGTCCGAATAATGTGAATAGTGTACATAGTACCTCATCTCAGCAATATAGACAGATACTGAAAACCACTATAATAAACCATAGGGCGTTTAGACAGGCAACCTTTTTAGTTGTTAGCTATATTCCATCGTAAATAACAGAATCTATTATCACAGTTGTCGTTCTTATTGTTATGACGATGTTCAGGTCACAAATAACGGGAAGGAATCGACATATCTATTTGTTCTCTTTGATATTTGCTTTCTTTTCAAAGATTAATCCTATCATAAATTATTAGATCTTACAGCAGTCTGCTTTCTTATAAGTACTGAACAGCAACGTTCTCGATTTCCCTTTAGAAATGTAACCAGTAAATACCAGTTACGATGAATCTGTTTGATTTCTCCAGTGACATTGTCAGGCAGTAAGTTGTATGGTGTAATTATATTAAAGCTATACTAGCCAGATGCATACTTCTTTACAAACTGGAACGTCTCTTTTTGCAATTCATGAAGATTACGACAGTCGGTGCCCCGGCGGAGATCAGCAGGTAATCAACTCGTCTCGCAGTATTGTGTTCGATCCATAAAGGTGTTCTATATTTGGGATTTTGCGTCATGCGAAGCTTTCGTAAATATTGCAAAAATAACCAACTAACGATATAAAACAGCGACATTTTTTTTATGAAAGTTTTTATATGAAATCTGTGCATAAAACACCCAGCTATTTAATATTAACGAAAGAATAGACTGCCTATGGGAATAGCGCCTTAGTTCCCTTGTAATGAAGTATGTTGCGTCAAATAAATGAGGGCACATGATTGAATCATTTTTACATAACATTACATTTAATTCAACTTCTGACTTTGTCAGTTTCTTCCGTCCAGTATGTGTCCGGGCGACCCCGAGTCCTCACCTGTAATGTGGCCATTATATTCTGGTTTGTGATATATGAGAGAACCCCCACCACTCACCTCCTAGGTGGGTTTTTATATATCTATCATGTATCCATTTACACAAGCCCGTTATGTAAATTATTGCCCTCTGTCACTCTTACCTTCAGTATGTCCTGTGAGTATCAAATTTTCCAAGATCTCTTTCCTTATTATACAGGGTGTCCACAAATTCGTGTGCACTTTAAAAAATTTATCACTTTATTTGTATTTGCGATAGAAATAATTTGTAAAAAGGATTAGAAAGAAGTAAATCTCTAATTTTTAAGGTGTTATTGAAATTTTATTTAAGTTTCCACATGTCCTCCATCATTAGCAATACAAAGGGTAATACGATTTTGCCGTTCACGGAAAACATTTGCCAACTGATTTACAGTAATGCCTGAAATCACATTAGTTATTTTAGTTATACTTAAAACTAGGTACATTAAACTTTATAACATTTTTTACAGATTATTTCTATCGCAAATACAAATAAAATTATAATTTTTTTAAAGTGCACACGAACTTTATGGACACCCTGTATATGATAGAAATTTCAACTGTTTCTTTTTGATCTTAAGTACAAATGACGTTTTGGTTCTATTTTCATTAAAACTACCTCGTTGCTCACATGTTCCGCACATGGTAGTCTCATCATCCTTCTGTGGAGACATGATTCTATTGCCTAAAATCTCTTTTATATATGTGAGAACATTTTCCAGCATTCACTGTCATATAGAAGGATTGATATTAAATATTGCGAACTGGATTTTGTAGTCAAGATTCGTACGTAGAGGCAGACAGATTTTTCATAGAGTTTAAACAGAGAAAAGGCGATACCCAAATCCGAAGGCGCATTGCCATAGGAAAAGATGCCTTCCAAAAGTTAAGCTAAGTATTAAGAAACAGGAAAACATTGCTAGAAATAAAAAAAAGTGTACTGAACTATTATCAGTTCTCCTATATGGCAGTCAATGTGGGACAATCTCATCACGTACGAAGAAGAGATATGAATCAACAAGAATGTGGTTCTACCGAAGGATATTGAGAATACCATTGAGTGAACATGTGACAAACGATAAAGTTTGCGATCCAATGGAAACAAAAAAAAGTACACTTAAACTTAAACATATAATGAGGAAAGAGGGCTTGAAAAATTTGACATAGATATTGAAATATAGGTGTATGGGCCCATCTCCAAAACTCTATCAGAGATCCCTCTCCTGACCTAGCTCTAACCGCTCAATGCAAGGAAGACTGGCTGGTCACATTTAATACCTCGTAAATCAAAATAGAGATGTTCCGCCATCACCGATCGATCTCAACTTATGAAAAGAAAGGTATGCAGTTTTGGGAAAAGGTAATCTGGTCGGATGGAACGAAAGTTGAACTATTCGGAAGGAACACAGCGACAAGTGATTGACGAATAAATGGCACTGCCTTCAACAAGCACAATACCATGCCCACAGTTAAGTTAGTGGGTGGCTCCATTATGATATGGGGATGCTTTTCATCCAAGAGCACTGGTGAGTTACAAGTTATCCATGGTAGTATGAATGGTAGCATGTACAGGGAGATTCGAGAGAAGAACCTTCAGAAATCTGCAACTTCTTTAGGACATGGTCGGAATTTCGTGCTTCAACACGACAATGATCCCAAAGATACAGCAAAACTTACAAAGGAATGGTTTGAAAATAATGGTATTAGTACTCTCAATTGGCCAAGTCAGTCTCCTGACTTGAATCCAATTGAGAATTTGTGGAATACTTTGAAGGTTAAAGTTCATAAGCGGAATCCACAAAATATCAAGCAATTAGAGGAATTATGCCAGGAAGAATGGGGTAAAGTAACGGTGGATCAGTGTGAAAAACTTGTGGCCAACTATAGAAAGTGACTGGAAGCAGTGAAACAAAACAGAGGCTACACAACAACAGCGATCGGGATGAAGGGAGGCCCCGTACCTTAAGCTGGTATTGGAACTTAAACTCAGTACATCCAGACCCCATGTGGAACTCGAACATACGATACACTGCTAAAAATGGCCGGTTCATTGTACCGCTCCACTAAGTATCCGGCTCCTCTTGGTATTCACTACAACAACCAGATCGGGCCGAAAACGGATTACTGCTGCCATATATCGGAAGGAGCTGCATAGTCTTCACTTTCCAGTCTCGGTAGAATCCAAAATCATCTCAACGTTCTTGTGAGTTACGAATTATTTTCCACCAAACAACCCCTTTCCCAAAGACCAAACGTCGCAAACCTCTGGCTGCTCCATCGCTCATTGTTCAAACAAACTACATTCATTATTTCCACCAGTTCTAACCGTCACGGCTAAAACCCGCCAAGATCCTCATTAAATTCATATTTCATTGGTAAGATGTAAGTTTCACTCGAGCAGTCTCCTCCTACGAACCGCTGCTTTGTGGAATCAATTTCAAAAGAGATACTTATCTGATCACTACAAACTTAACCTGTTCAAGGCTAGGGTCAAACGCTATCTTCACCACATATCCGCATAAACTGTGCCTCTTACTCTGTAAGCATCTATCTCGAGTGGCTCTTGGACATCATACAGGGTGGACGTCATTTAAAAAAAAGAAGAAAAACGACAGAAGAAAGCAACACATGGCGCGTTTCTAATGAACTTGTGTAAACGGTCAGCAGAATAAGAATTAAAAGATATAGCAAAAAAAAACAAACACACAAACAAACAAACATTGAGAGCTACAAAGAACAAGAAATTGTGAAGAGTCATGATCTCACGTCCTAAAGAAACACGTGAAATAGAAGAAGAAGAAGAAGAAGAAGAAGAAGAAGAAGAAGAAGAAGAAAAGACAAAAAAGAAGAAGAAGAAGAAGAAGAAGAAGAAGAAGAAGAAGAAGAAGAAGAAGAAGAAGAAGAAGAAGACAAAAAGGAGGAAGAGGAAGGGGAAGAAAGGATGAAGAGGAAGCAGAGGAAGAAGAAGGTGGAGAGAAGAAAAGGAAGAGAAAGAAGAAGCAGCAGCAGCAACAGCAGCAGCAGAAGAAGAAAAAGACAAAAAAGGAGGAAGAAGAGGAAGAAGAAGAAGGAGAAGACGAAGAAGAAGAAGAAGACAAAAAAGGACGAAGAAGAGGATGGAGAAGAAGAGGATGAAGAAGAGGAAGCAGAGGAAGAAGAAGAAGAAGAAGAAGAAGAAGAAGAAGAAGAAGAAGAAGAAGAAGAAGAAGAAGAAGACAAAAAAGGAAGAAGTAGAAGAAGAAGAAGAGGAAGAAGAAGAGGAAGCAGAGGAAGAAGAAGAAAGTGGAGGAGGAGGGGAAGAAAGAGAAGAAGACCTGAAACCGCTAGTAGGGATAAATGTGATGTCATAGTAAAGAAATAAAGTACGTTTAGGTCAAAGCATGTGACTAGCTGATTTAAAGTTAGTAGTGTGGGGTGAGCAGTATCTTCTCCACACTGGAATGTTTTGGCACCGTGCCACATTTTTTGGCAGAGAAGTTTATCGAACTGAGCCCAAAGGATGCATCGAATGTAGTAAATACATTCATGTCAGTGTATGACTAATTTAGAGGAGAAACTGCTTGTGAATTGTCGATGAAAAATAACCGCGAAATAAAATAAACGCAACTTAGCAAATAGGGCGAAAGCAACGAAGACATATGTTACCCTCATTGCATGTAATGACGATGCATTTACATAAATGAGATAAATACCGTTGTTATTTACTAAAAATAGTTTGGCATAAGGCCCCAAATATGGAGCACTCAGTATAGATCGAACTCATCACTAATGATCAACCGATGTGCTCTATTACTCCACACTAGGTACAGTTCAACGTTGCAGTAAACATATTCAATTTCTCTCTTTTCCGGCTACATCTTTAGTTATGGTCCAAGTTGAGATTCCCAACATCCCCAGTTTGTTTTGGCCCCATTTTATCTCGACTGGGTGAGTTTTTTCTTTCCCATTTCCGTGTATATTTTCTCATTACCCCACTCCCTAAGCAAGAGAGCTTCTTGATTTTGTCCTTTTTTGAGGGTGGGACAAGCCCTACTAACATCGGTTATGTTTAGTTTACTTTGTGTTCATGTTTAGTTTGTTATTGGGTTCATCTCCCTTCCCACTCATTTTTCATCTTTAGATTTTTATATATTTTGTAGCCCCCCCCCCCCCCGAGTGGATGTGGTATTATGGTGTATGGAGGATTGGTTGGCGACGGACGAGTTTTTGTGTTGAATGTGCAAATTGTAATGAGTGAATGGGTCGTGAATCGAATTAGCTAGGTATAAGATAGTTAGTGAAGACCAGCCTCAACCCGTCCCCTTTTTCGGCCTTGTGCCATAATTGTATTCTTATATACAATAAATATCCATATTCAATTTCTCTCTTGTCTGCAGAGAACAAGATGAATGAAATAGAAACGTTTTTTTCGGATACGTTTTCTCGTCTTTGTTAGTTTTATCCCAATCTTCCCGACAGGTTTTTATCAGATATCTTGCACCTTTCTTAATCTTCCAGGAATTTGAATAGAACCCTTTCAATATGATATGCGATATATGCTATGCGATATGGAACCCGTTAATAAAAAAAAAGAGAAATGACAACCAAGGCTTTAACAGCAGTAGCCATAGTAGAAAAGAGAAGCCTTGGTGAGTGCAGTCAAGTGTGAAAAGCAGCAGTAGCAGTTTAGTCAGTGTATCAAGCAACAACAGGCTCCAAATTATTCACAATAGCCTAGTGGATTAAAGCGTCAGTTTGTAACTTTGGAGACATGGTAATTGTGAGTTCAATCCCAGGTTCGGGCTGTGTAGACATTACATTACCTTTCTTAATCTTCCAGGTATTTGAATAGAACCCTTTCAATATGATATGCCCTACATTAATTATAGGGATCAAGCGATATACAGTGGTAATTTCAGATCAGAATACAAGTTATATAGGCTGTTCACATAGTGTCTTACACACATGTATACACTAATAATAATAATGAAAGCGGAGTACTTAGAAATTTATTTCACGGGATCAGACGCCCATCTCTTCAGACCAAAAATGTTACAACAATAAATGGATTTTCAATTTAACCAGAAACAAACAAAGACAAAAAAATAAAACAGAAAAAATGGAAAAGAAAAAAGCAGAAATAAGAAACAAAAAAAGAGTAAAAGACGTAGAAAAAGAAAAGTTTCAAAAATAAGGGGAAGAGGGAGATTTCAAAGTTAGTTTGTTTAAAAACTATCTTCTACCCTTATTTCTTCTTTTTTCTTTTTTCTGTTTTTTTGTTGCTTGTATCTGGTTAAATTCACAATCAATTTATCGTAAAACTGGGGTCAAAACGCTACGAAAGTGTAAAAATGTTTTAATTCCAGCAATTCATTTTTTGTAAAAAATTATTACTAGCAATAAATTTTTGAAAAAAAGTATTACCAGCAATACAATTTTGCAAAAAAAAAAAAAAAATACCAGCAATATATTTTTGAACAAAAAAATTATGACCAACAATACATTTTTGAAGCAAAAATATTAGCAGCAATACAATTTTGAAGAAAAATATGACCAGTGATAAAAATTTTGTCCGCATTAAATAACTCATTGAAGTTGACTATTTACATTGTTCGGACTATCATCCGCATCTTTGTTGCCATATTTATCACAACGTTTCGGCCGTTGTACGCTCCGACCTTCTTCAGGTGGTGGGAATATCGAACTCTACCCTTTATTTCGCTCGCTGGGCAGACTGTTCTAGTTCCACGTGCCATGTCTAATGGATGTCAGTTATCTCCTGGTAATTCCCCTCTCCAAGTTCTCCACAAAACCATATGGAGTTAAAAAATATAGTTAATGTGATTTCCTATGTGTCCAGACATTCTATATATTCGAAATAAAAAAGTAACAAGTGTGAAATATAAAGAAAATCATTTTTTTAAAAACTTACACTTCAAAGAAGTATTTACTTATCTCTCACCTCACGCCCCACACCGATATAGGTAGAGAAATTTACATGATTTATTAATTGTTCCTATTTTTACGGCTTATCGCCCCTTTGCTGGTTATTTAAAAACCGGAAAATATTTTTAGATTGTAAGAATTTCTATGAGATAATAATGATTTAGTAATACAAATCTTAATAATTAATCCATAGCTGGGGGATAAGTGGTAGATTCATACCTTTCCCAAGGGAATTTGTGCCGAAGTGAATATAACAAATCCAAGTGAAATTGAAAATCGGCTCTCCGATTAACAATTCCGAGGCATTATCCTTTACACCATCTGCACACCCAAGCTTATTTTCAAGCGGTCACTAGACTCGACGTTACTTAATTTCAATGATTGTACGGGGACTGATGTTTCAACGCTATATGGCCGTAAACCTGGCGATTTACTAAGCGTATTTTATATGTGGCATAAGGCCGTAAATATGGTGCGCCCAGTGAGGATCACACTCACCAGTCAGTCGTAACTGATCTAGCGACACAAGCTAGCTAATCATTAGCCGATAGAAGTGCCCTAAGTAGACTATTATATATATATATATATATATATATATATATATATATATATATATATATATATATATATGAATAATTAGGAGGATTTGAAAGAATTATACTTAAGCAATTCATCGAGTCTAGAAGAAACCTCAACAGAATGCAGAAAGCACTGGACGGCCGTTTCGTCCTATATATGCGCATCCGAGAATTTAAACCCGAACAGTTACGATAGGAGGCAAACGCCATACCAACTGTACGGTGACGAAGAGGTAACGAATTAGACTCGATATAGCGCCGCTCGATCACATATTCCGTGGTGGAACACATACGAAATTCTCTCTTAATCATAAGACTGTAGCCCCACCCCTCCCCCGCGAGCAATGACTACTATCACCCAGCCGTTCCATCCAGAGCATTAGAAGCTGGTTCAAGCAAGGATATACAATGATGGAAATAAGGAGGATTTGAGATAATTATAATTAAGTAATTCATCGAGTCTAGAAGAAACCTCAATGTCCAGAGCATTAGAAAGCTGAACCGGCTTCTAATGCTTTGGACTGAGCGGCAAGGATATACCGATAGAAAGAATTAGGAGGATTTGAAACAAATATAATTATGTAATTCATTCTAGATTCGATGAATTATTTAATTATGATATCTACCTATCTATCTATCTATCTATCTATCTATCTATCTATCTATCTATCTATCTATCTATCTATCTATCTCCGTCTGTTCATATCTATCTATCTATCTATCTATCTATCTATCTATCTATCTATCTATCTATCTATCTCTGTCTGTTCTTATCTATCTATCTATCTATCTATCTATCTATCTCTGTCTGTTCATATCTATCTATCTATCTTTCTATCTATCTATCCATCTATCTATCTCCATCTGTTCATATCTATCTATCTATCAATCTATCTATCTATCTATCTATCTATCTATCTATCTATCTATCTATCTATCTATCTATATATATATATATATATATATATATGTGTGTGTGTGTGTGTGTGTGTGTGTGTGTGTTTGTGTGTGTGTGTGTGTCTGTGTATATGTATGCATGGGTTTATGTGTATTTTGTATGTCAAGGTATGTTTATGTGTATATAGGTAGGTTACGCGCGTCTGATGTGTTATAAATTTTCTTAAGTTGGAACTGATTTACCGATTGATGCAAAGGTCAACAATGTTTGTTATTCGGATTTATTTGAATAAAGTCTACCTTCATTACTCGCAGGAAACTGACAGTCAGCGACAATAGAGTCCGTTTTTCACAGTTTACCTTCGATAGGGTCAAGTACTTCGATAAAACACTTCTTATTCTATATTCTCTGGTTAGCATTATCCCCAACCCGGAATGTGCGTGTATGTGCGCGAGCGTTGATCTCTTTCTCTCGCATTATCTATCTATCTATCTATCTATCTATCTATCTATCTATCTATCTATCTATCTATCTATCTCAGTCTATTCAGTATCTATCTATCTATCTATCTATCTATCTATCTATCTATCTATCTATCTATCTATCTATCTATTGGATTTTGTTCAGTATCTATCTATCTATCTATCTCAGTCTGTTCATATCTGTCTATCTCAGTCTGTTCATATCTATCTATCTATCTATCTATCTATCTATCTATCTATCTATCTATCTATCTATCTATCTATCTATCTATCTATCTATTGGATTTTGTTCAGTATCTATCTATCTATCTATCTATCTATCTATCTATCTCAGTCTGTTCATATCTGTCTATGTCAGTCTGTTCATATCTATCTATCTATCTATCTATCTATCTATCTATCTATCTATCTATCTATCTATCTCCTTCAATTCATATCTGTCTCTGTATATATCTCTCTATCTATTTCAGTCTGTTCATATCTAACAGATAGATAGATATGAACCGACTGAGATAGATCTATCTATCTATCTATCTATCTATCTATCTATCTATCTATATATCTATCTATCTGATTTATTTATTTATATCTCGCCGATATGGTACTTGTTTAGATTCATTTAGTAATTCATTGATTGATATATATTTATACATATTTTTTATATATATATTTCAGGATTTTGTTTATTCCTTTTATACGATTAATAATATTAACTCTTCCATTTTAAAATTTTAATATAACATTTTCTTAAATTTGTCTGCACCATTTAATAAACTTTTTAAAAAAAATAAGGTTTTCTTAGAAAGATATTTTTAATTTAATTTTTAACTTTTAATTACTACTGAACGTTTATTAAATTAAATTTATGTTTATAGTAATATTGTAATTCCCCTCTTTAAAGAGCTCTTTAAATGGTACATCTTAAGGGCTTCTTTAAATTTTAATCTAAATTTTTATCCATAATCTAGATTAATACATAATTTAATCTATATTTTTTATTATCTTATTTTGAATCCATTCATATTGTACTAATTTGGTCTCATTTATTTAGTTTCTTGTTATTTATTTAATTATTTTTTATACTTTTATTTTTTATAATTCTATTTAAAAAAATTGTATCTAATATTTATTTGATACGTGTTTAAAACGAATATTCTCCGGTTTTTTATTTATTTATTCGTTTTAAAAATTTCATCTATTATTTTATTTTTATTAATATTAATATTCCGTATTCTACACAATAAAAATCTTTTTAATTAAACCTTTTTAATTAGCGTTTCTATTTTAAAATTTAAAAATATATATTAATTATTAAAATTTCCTTAATTTTATCTAAAAAACATCTTTTCTTCATTTTTAAAGATTGTGCTTCATTTTGTAAATTCTCATTTTGAACAAAAGTTAACGTTAAATAAAGGTCAAGGTCAGCCCATGTCTAAACGAATTTGAAAACTTTTCATCTTAATTTCCCTCTTTACTATTCATTTACTCTATCACCCTCCCTAATTGATTCCTTTCCTTTTCATTTATTTTTTTCTCTCTTTATCTTTCTATTCCTCCTCCCATGTTAAATACATTTTCTCTTAGTGCTGAATTTCCCTCCTCTTTCTTCCTATTTACAAAAGAATTATGATTAATATTTTTCTCTAACTATTTGATGTTGAAAAGCCCGTTCGGGTCGAAATGGCCATATATCATATGGGGTAATGAATTTTATCCTCATGTAATTCATATATGCTCTATAATAAATATATTGAGCTCTCTTCTGTGGCTCAGTTTTAATATTTTATATTACTAGGATTCACTTAGATTACTTAACACGGACAGGACATTGAAGTCAACACCCAGCGGCGACACCCTGTTTTAGGCTTAAACACAATCTTCAGACCATGGCATACGTTTAAGGATGAAACAGATTGTCACCGCTGGGTGTTGAACTCAATGTCCACTTTTATATTTACATATGCTCTATCTCTGATATTGTGCGCTTTAACTCATATAGCAAACGTTATATATATATATATATATATATATATATATATATATATATATATATATATATATATATATGAAGTAGACAATGAGGTCAACACTGAACAACGACAGCCTGTTTCATGTTTGAATTCAATCTTCAGGCCATGTGTGTTGTGTTTTGGCTTGGGTATTTATATCTTTGCATTGAATACTGTTGCCATATATGGTCTGGTGCCCCCCCCCGCTGTTCATCTCGAGGTTCTCGACAAAATCCAAAAATGGACATGCAGTGTGATAGGTCCTGACGTGGAATCTTGACTCCAGACGTAATGTGGCTTCCCTCTTTTCTACAAATATTTTCAAGGCAAATTCTCTTACGAGCTATTTTCACTGGTAGCCCAACTGCATGAATTTAAGAGTGTTACTAGGTTGGAATCTCAGTCCCATCCTTTCACTGTCAAAACAGTTAAATGTAACCGCCTCTTCTACTCCAACAGTTTCTTCTCTCGCACTTCCCGACAGTGGAACTCCCTTCCTCTTACTTGCTTCCCTGATAATTATAATCTTCAAATATTCAAATGTAATGTCAATCGACATCTTCTGATGCCTTGATCCTGATCTCCGTCCTTCTCTATATCGTTTCCTTAAACATCCTTCTTGCATGTTAGTAGTACTCCCGCTTTGCTTGGGGGGAAATGCTTAAAAAATATTTTGGCCAATGGTGCATTATGGGTAGCAAGGTCTATTGTATTAATCTCATGTTTAATGGGTAGGCAGTAACGGTTATATTTGAAATTATTCTAATGACTATTGAGTAAGAATAATTTTTAACCCGAATTCGGTTATTAGTAACTAACTTATAGTTTAGTATCCCGCTACCACATTTTTTACCAATCTCAATTTTTGTGCAAAAAAAAAAAAAAAAAGGGGATCAGAGAGCTTACTCAGCTTCATACATATTTTCAGGAAATCTCAACTTCTGATTGGTCACTTAATATTTAAATCATGTCCAAATAACATCGACCTAGTTCTTGACCTGACCAAAAAAATAATTCCGCCAAAAATTGTCAATGCGTTTTCGAGCCTACCACGTGATTAAATTAAATAAAAATACCAGACACGAATTCGTTCTTTCTCTTCCTTGATTTCCGTCGCTACTAAAATGTAGAAGTAAAAGAAATCACGTCTCGACCCCTTGCGGTCAGACGCCATGAAAAACATATTCACACACGCACACATACACGTACGTACGAAACTTTCCAAACTACATTACAAACATACAAAACTTTTCAAACTTCATTACGAACATTACAAACTTAATGACAAGCAACGGGAACTTAATTACAAACATTACGGAACATTCACTCCTTCAACACTTCTGAAGCTAAAAGTTTACTCAACAGATTCTCAGCTTTATAATTCTTTCAACTCTCTAACAGTGAACATCTTGAGCGGCAAGTTCATTCAACTTTTGTGAGCTCGGATAAAAATATTTCATTAGTAAATGTTGACCACGTTCACCAAGTCTATGAATATAGAATCCAGCGCAGTACGTAATCTGTTCAATGAAACAAAGTTAAAGATTAACACTCACGAGTCATACACTCTACTGAATCTGACTATATAGCCAATACCACCAGCAGCTGTTCAGTAATTCTTCAGTCTTCGATATCAAAGGGTGGCAGTGAATATTCCGGAAAAAGCATGGCCGCCTTTAAACAGTTCCCATATATTTTGAGCCTTCTGATTCGTTAATTCTTCTATTGGTGAACTATAAAATGAGTCAGCTCATTTTGGCTGGCTCACTAGTACACTAGGGTACCCAAAAACTCCAACAGTAAAAACTTTAATGCAGACAAAGGGACATAACACCAACAAAATAGTAACCCCTATGCTTGTGTACATCATTATACACATATAAATATTGTTATAAAACCGTTTTGTGTTTATTCTTGTTGTTTCTCTTGCTTTTGTGTTTGCTTACACATTCGTAAAATAAAAAAATGGACGGATTGATTTAGGCCGTCAGTACCGCTACAGTAGTGTTGTTTATTTATTATTGGTTACTTAATCATTTGTTGTTTATTTTAATTATTACATTTACTTGTGCTTATGTGTGCAGCCATAGTTTGTTAATTTGTTTATTATTTGCTTGATTTGATAATTTAGATTTTTTGTTTATTTTAGTTTTCTGGGGTTAGTTAACTTATTTGTTTAAAGTATGTTACATTATTTGCGTTGCATATCGTACATATATATTGCATTTTTTTCTTGTTGGTATTTTGCAAGGTGTTCATTTTTAGTTTTCGAATTTTAAGTAACGTAGTACAAATCTGTTTTCGTGTCTGCGTTTTAAGATAGGTTCGGATCGTTTATTTCATAATTTGTGTTCTCAGTATGTATGTACACACACACACACACACACGCACACACACACACACACACACACACACACACACACACACACACACACACATATATATATATATATATATATATATATATATATATATATATAACAGTTTCTTTTCGGATGGGTTAACATACAATGCGTTGTACTCTCAAGAGTAAAAGTTGTTTTAAAAGCATTCGGAAAACTCCGATTTAATCACATGAAAATATGAAAATAATCTTTCAACAACCAGACATTCTTACACGACTTATTTTCTCAAGATATTGATTCAAATATACATTTTGGTGCTTATCTGAGTGCGACTAGCAGTTTTTTTTTTACGAATGTTTATTGTAGGGGATTAAAAAGAAACATGACTGAAAGGAAAGTGTGAAAAAGTTTGATGATTTGAAAACAGATATAACGATTTCTCAGTCTGTGTATCTTGACTAAAAACCGAATTTCTGCAATATGTACCTTACGCTATTCAGCCCCTTTCGATACTTATAATACCAATATAATTTTGTATCTTTTTTTGTAATACCTATATAAATATTTCACATTTTTACAATACCCGTATAAATGTTTAGGTGATATCTAAATTAGTCAGTCAGTTACACCCTTGTGCAATTTAATTGAAACAAAACGAATAATTCCGTTATTATTTTCTTTCCTATGTTTCCAATGTAACATGACCCAGGGCATATGATAATACTTCGTATGTTCATTCCATAAAGTCGTTCCTTGCAGAGTCACCCCAGATTATAGATTGGATTTAAATCAGGAGAGTTTCCGAGCCAGTTGATAGTACTTTGATTTTCTCACTGGTAAGGCTTGCCAGTATGTTCGTGCAGCGTTACAACTTTTGTACGCTTCCTTGGAGTAACGTCCAGCGCAGACAATGGCCGTAGAACAACTAATCGACAGTCGAGACAATAGTGTTTGGGCGTGATAAAAATCTGATGCAATCACGGATGAGGCAATATTTTTCAAGGCTAGAAAATAGATTCATATTACTGCACTCCACTGCAAATGACCTAATCTGAAATAGAAATCGAGTGCCCTCTGTCAGTCTAAAACTGACAGTGTGGTGAAAGAAAGGAAACTACAGCGGTTGTTTCAGTTAATTTGCATAAGAGTGTATCTACTTCGCAATACCCATATAAATATTTTACATTTTTACAATACTCATATAAATATATCTTATTCTTATAGTATCCATATAATTATCTTCTATCCTTAAAATACATTTATAACTGATGCACATCGTTACAGTAACACTATAAATATATCCTCCATTATAATACGCATATAAATATCTCCCATTTTATAATACACATATAATTATCTTCTATCCTTACAATACCTTTATAACTGCCTCCCATCGTTACAGCAAACATCTAAATATCTCCTATTATAATACCCATATAAATATATCCCATTTTAAAATACCCATATAGATATATCATGTCCTTACAATACCTTTCTAACTATCATCCATCGTTAAAGTAACCATATAAATATCTCCTATCATTTTAGTCCCCATATAATATCTTCTATGCTTCTTTTATAACTATCTCTCACGGTTATAGTAAACATATAACTATCTCCTAATATTATAATATCTATATAAATATCTCTCATTTTATAATATCCATATAAATATCTACTCTCCTTAAAATATATTTATAACTATCTCCCATCGTTACACTAACCATATAAATATTTCTTATCATTATAACACCCATATAAATATCTCCCATTTTATATTACCCGCATAGAATATCTTTTATCTTTACAATAACCATATAATTATGGCCATCTTTAGAATATCCATATAATTATCTCTCAGATATGCACTACCCATGTAAACGCATGGATTTAGCTCTCATCGTTTTACGTGTTGAAACAGCTAAATGTAACCATAAGATATATTCTAATTGCTTCTTTTCTCGTACTTGACGCCTGTGGAATTCCCTTCCGATTTCTTGCTTCTCTGCAAACGACAATTTTCAAAAATGTAAATGCAATGTCAATCACTATCTTCTGTCTTCCTGAAACTTGTTCTTTTATTGCCCTTTCTCCCCACAAAATTTTGTTCACATACTCTGCCACTTCCGGTAATCCCTTGCAACTTAGTGGCAATATCGACATGCTTGGGGTGAAATGATTAAAAAAAAGTATCACTCATTCTTATAATACCCATATAAATATATCCCATTCAATCTTCATATAAATACATCCCTTATTAGAATACCCATATAATCATCACCCAGCCTTTCCGTCCCCATATAATTATTTCCTATCGTTAAAATAATCATATCAATATCTGGCAATCGTACTATATCCATATAAATAGATCTCATTACTATGATATGAACATAATGATCTTCTATGCTTGCAATAACCATATAATTACTTCCAACCTTTAAAATATAAGATAAAATTTAAGATACCCATATAATTATCCCCCATTGTTACAATAACTATATAAATATCTACCATCATTATAATACCCATATAAATATCTCCCATTTTTATAATGCCCTTATTAATATCTTTTATATTTACTATATCCATGTAGTTATTTATATAGCTCTTTACAATATTATGTAATTATCTGCCAACATTACAACAGCCGTATAATTATCTCCCATCATTACAGTAACCATGTAAATATTCCCATCATTATAGTAACCATATATCTCCCATCATTCTAATAACCATATAAATATCTACCATCATAAGAGTAACGATATATCGCCCAGCATTACAATAACCATATATCTTCCATCATTACAGTAACCATCTAAATATCTCCCATCATTACAATAACCATATAAATATCTCCTATCATTACAGTAACCATATACTCCCCTAATTACAATAAACATCTCCCATCATTAGAGTAACCATATAAATAGCTCCCATCATTACAGTAACCATATAAATATCTCTCATCATTACAGTAACTATATACTCCCATAATTACAATAAACATATATCTCCCATCATTAGAGCAAACATATAAATAGCTCCCATCATTACAGTAACCATATAAATATCTCCTGCTATTATAATATTTAGCAAACGCAAAACGAAATGGAAAGAGATGACTAACAGTCTTCCAAGAATGTCAACAACTGCCAAGAATGCAGGATGGAGGTGAATTATTCCTGGAATAATGATGCTTTCATGTAATATGAAGATATTGACCATAAATGGGATGATAAATACAGCAAAGATGATGATAGTCGTTTACATATCTCATAGAATGATGATAATAATTCAGCATTTCAGACCATGGGGAGGGAATTCACATTAAATAAAATATGGCAATAAATACCATACGGATGAAGATAGAAGCTGAATAATGTCTGTGATATTTCAGTTTTACACCCAGGGAAGAAAGCCAATTAATGCTTCAGAGGAAATATAGCAATAAAAAGCACAAAGATGAGGATGCAAATTGAAACAACTCATGGATTAGTAACTCTTATGCGAAAGCATTAAATATTGCTGTCACATCTGGTCTGGGACTTGTGTTATATATCTGGGGATTCTTGATAAAATACAAAGAATAATATGCAGCGTTATTAGTACTAACCTGGCATCTCGGCTTCAAATACTTTCCCGCCACCCTAACGTAGTTTCTTTGTGTTTATATATATATATATATATATATATATATATATATATATATATATATATGAAGAAATATAAAGAAATATAGTCTTAAAGTGTACTATATTTATGGGATAAAGTACTCAATATCAGAGATAGAGCGTGTGTAAATATAAAAGTGAACATAGAAGTCAACACTTAGAGGCGACAGTCTTTTTCATGTTAGATGCAATCGTCAGGCCTGACGATTGCATCTAACATGAAAAAGACTGTCGCCTCTAAGTGTTGACTTCTATGTTCACTTTTATATTTATATATATATATATATATATATGGATGACAAATATATATATATATATATATATATATATATATATATATATATGATGTTCCAATATATCTGGATGACAAAAATATATATATATATATATATATATATATATATATATATATATATGATGTTCCAATAACTTGGACCGATTTTAAATGTGAATTAAGTTTAAGCGTCTAATGATTTTTTTCTTTTTCTCTCAGATTTTACAACTGGCAATTTCAACCATGGAAATATTAACAATCAGACAACGTGTTAAATTTAACGAATCCTATTACGAAAATGGACGTTCAAACAGAATTTGAATGAGAAGTTCCCAGGTCGTATCATCTCTCGAAACAGCGAAGTCAATTGGCCACCACGATCGTGTCGACTTGACGCCTTTAGATTTCTTCCTTTGCGGTCAGCTCAAAAGTAAGGTCCATGCCAACAAGCCAACAACAATTCAACAGCTGAAGGATGAGATGATAAGGCATATTGGTGAGATCGGGGAACAACTATGCAGAGACGTCATCAAAGATTTTGACCATCGAGTGGAGATGTGAGGCCAAAACCTTGGCGGATATTAGGGCGATATTATTTTTCATACATAATTGCTATGACTTAAATAACATGATCCAATAGAGAAATAAATAAATTTTTACCAATAACACTGATTTATTTACTGCTGACTTTGATCCGTCTTAATGAAACACCCTTTATTTATAGTTTCTTTCTTTTCCTTGAGCGAGCTGGGCAGAAGCTTAGCGTAAAAACGAATAAATCTGTTAAAGAAATGTGGAAATATTTCTTTTCTCAAAGCCCGTATTAAAATTCACAGTCAATATTTGTGACCTGATCATTAAAAGAAACGTCGTGACAGTTTCACTAACTGATTGAGAAAACGTTTTCTTTAAGCAAGTCCTTTTATGATGAAGTGTTTTAATACGATTAAATTATTTTGATGACTATTTTTTTTAGACAAGTATCTTTCTCATTTCGTTGTTAATTTAAATCACAACTTTTCCGTTGAGCTTTTCACTTAAATTCAATTTCATCTCATTAAAAGAACTCCGTTAATTTGGCGAAAAAAAAAACTTAACTAAATGACGTACATAGAAAGCAGATATAAAAGCAGTTGTGAGATAGGGTGTGGAGATTTGTATCTTGTCTATATGTTGTTGTTTTCTGTCGGTAACATAGTTTTTTGCACGCCTTTGCAATGTTAAAGGATGCAATCACTAATCTCATCTAAAGCTTGCATTTCTATTATATGCACTTTTTTTGGAGTAGTATACGCTTTTTTTTTTATTTTAAAGAATTTAAGTGCAGAAGGGTTGTTACGGAGGACGGAAAATGTAACATAGACATCCGAAGGCGCATCGAAATAGCGAAAAATGCCTTCCAAAAGCTAAGTAAAGTATAAAGACACAGAAAAACTTGTTAGAAAAAAGAAAACAAATACCAAAATGCTATGTAATATCAATACTCTGATATGGTTGGCAATTCCTAGACAGTTTCTTCACAGATGAAAACTGTTTGGTTGTTTTTATTTAGAGGCATATCAACATCTATGTGTTATTTAATGCCGAAATCTAAAAATCTGCCGAAATACTTGCGGACCTAGCTGTAGACCTACCACGTGTTATTTTTGTACCATTTAGAAAATAACGATAACTCCCCCCACCACTCCCGCAAATTCGAGAAAAAAGATTTTCGCGAGCCAGAGTGAAATTATTTTCTATCTCATGAAAACCTTGTATTAAAAAAGTTCACACCTGTATGTGAAATTAGATTTCGCATCTCCTTACTAATATAAAAATAGAAGCCTACTGCTTCTCGAGGTTCGCAACAATTTTGGAGGCAAGTTTGATTTACACGTGCGTACACACGCACACACACGCATTGCACAGAGAATGAAGAGATGAAAGCCAGCAACCACCGACTAAGCCTTTGACTACGAACTGGCAAACACATTAGGCTGGCCGTAAGAACACTTAATTACTTTATAAAACAAACTTCACTCCAAGGAAAATTGAATATTTTATTGCTGTTGTGTATTTCTGCACAGAATATATAAATGTTATTTCCACTAACGTTCTGCTTTTAATTTTCCATCAGAAAATAACCTTTTTATGTTTCATTTAAAAGATGTTTTGTTGTTGTTGTTAAATATTTGGGATCCCGACCCTCAGATATCAACAAAAACCTGGGTAGACGAATCCCAACAGGTTAGAACAAGTGTTACTAAGGAATGGAGTTTTACTAAATACTTTCCATGTAAATAGTGACAGAGCAGTGAGAAGCTTGTGACGTTTTGTCTGTGAGAAAAGGGGTTGTATTGTGGAAAACAAGGCCGCGCAAGGGCGTGAAAACGAGGATTGATCAGCTCCGGTCCAGATAGAACAGGAACACTCCTTTCTTGCTCTTATCTGGTTTAGTTCAATCCATTGGCTTGATAGTACTGATAAACCATTTAGTCTTGTTCAGTGCAAGGAACACACAAGCGATACAAACGTGAATCGTACTGGCAAGTAAGAACTGATATGGAATATCCCCACATTATGGAAATGAGAACAGTTACCCCTATAAACTGAATAAATTCTGTGTTTATCAATTACGACGACACCCACGTGGAAAATGCTATAAAATCTTCCCCCAGAAGAAGAGACACATCGGCACAGAGATATGATTCTACTGATGAATACTGTGAATAAATTCATCTCCTAAAATATCCGTCATTCTCCAAACTATTTAAAAAGGAAACTACATATTTAAAATAAGAGATTACCACTTCATTGATTCGATCCTGAAACAAACAAATTAAAAAACTATCTGAGACGTGAGACAACTTTAATTGCCTGGAAACATCAATCAATAATGTCATTAGTTCATTAGTTTAGTCAAAAGTCTGGTCAGTGAGCTAATTTGTTAATTCTGTTTTCAAGGTTCATTTTATCCGTGCTAAACACTTTAACTGGCTTCATGGTTTCATAACACATTTAACCAGGCAAGACTAACTTAAATTTGTTCAACTAAAGTTAATTATATCTCAGGGGAATGGCTTTTTAACTATTATTTTCTTATTGTGTTTCGAAATTGGAAAATTGAAGTCTTACATTGTCTTTAATTACTCTTTTCGGGTTAAAAATGTCTTCTTTGTCTTTATTTCGTACTTTAACTCAGCTAATGTTTGTTTTTTGTCATCATATAATTTTATTTCTTTATTTCTTGTTTTCTTTTCTCATCGTATGTTTTTCTGTTTTCTCATCAATTTTCTTTCTTTTTTCTTTTCTCAGTGAATGCGTTTCCGTTTTCCCTTCATACCATTTTCTTTCTTTTATCTTTTCTCATCGTATGTTTTTCTGTTTTCTCATCAATTTTCTTTCTTTTTTCTTTTCTCAGTGAATGCGTTTCCGTTTTCCCTTCATACCATTTTCTTTCTTTTATCTTTTCTCATCGTATGTTTTTCTGTTTTCTCATCAATTTTCTTTCTTTTTTCTTTTCTCAGTGAATGCGTTTCCGTTTTCCCTTCATACCATTTTCTTTCTTTTATCTTTTCTCATCGTATGTTTTTCTGTTTTCTCATCAATTTTCTTTCTTTTTTCTTTTCTCAGTGAATGCGTTTCCGTTTTCCCTTCATACCATTTTCTTTCTTTTATCTTTTCTCATCGTATGTTTTTCTGTTTTCTCATCAATTTTCTTTCTTTTTTCTTTTCTCAGTGAATGCGTTTCCGTTTTCCCTTCATACCATTTTCTTTCTTTTATCTTTTCTCATCGTATGTTTTTCTGTTTTCTCATCAATTTTCTTTCTTTTTTCTTTTCTCAGTGAATGCGTTTCCGTTTTCCCTTCATACTATTTTCTTTCTTTTATCTTTTCTCATCGTATGTTTTTCTGTTTTCTCATCAATTTTCTTTCTTTTTTCTTTTCTCAGTGAATGCGTTTCCGTTTTCCCTTCATACCATTTTCTTTCTTTTATCTTTTCTCATCGTATGTTTTTCTGTTTTCTCATCAATTTTCTTTCTTTTTTCTTTTCTCAGTGAATGCGTTTCCGTTTTCCCTTCATACCATTTTCTTTCTTTTATCTTTTCTCATCGTATGTTTTTCTGTTTTCTCATCAATTTTCTTTCTTTTTTCTTTTCTCAGTGAATGCGTTTCCGTTTTCCCTTCATACCATTTTCTTTCTTTTATCTTTTCTCATCGTATGTTTTTCTGTTTTCTCATCAATTTTCTTTCTTTTTTCTTTTCTCAGTGAATGCGTTTCCGTTTTCCCTTCATACCATAATGATGCTTTCATGTAATATGAAGATATTGACCATAAATGGGATGATAAATACAGCAAAGATGATGATAGTCGTTTACATATCTCATAGAATGATGATAATAATTCAGCATTTCAGACCATGTGGAGGGAATTCACATTAAATAAAATATGGCAATAAAAACCATACGGATGAAGATAGAAGCTGAATAATGTCTGTGATATTTCAGTTTTACACCCAGGGAAGAAAGCCAATTAATGCTTCAGAGGAAATATAGCAATAAAAAGCACAAAGATGAGGATGCAAATTGAAACAACTCATGGATTAGTAACTCTTATGCGAAAGCATTAAATATTGCTGTCACATCTGGTCTGGGACTTGTGTTATATATCTGGGGATTCTTGATAAAATACAAAGAATAATATGCAGCGTTATTAGTACTAACCTGGCATCTCGGCTTCAAATACTTTCCCGCCACCCTAACGTAGTTTCTTTGTGTTTATATATATATATATATATATATATATATATATATATATATATATATATATATATATGAAGAAATATAAAGAAATATAGTCTTAAAGTGTACTATATTTATGGGATAAAGTACTCAATATCAGAGATAGAGCGTGTGTAAATATAAAAGTGAACATAGAAGTCAACACTTAGAGGCGACAGTCTTTTTCATGTTAGATGCAATCGTCAGGCCTGACGATTGCATCTAACATGAAAAAGACTGTCGCCTCTAAGTGTTGACTTCTATGTTCACTTTTATATTTATATATATATATATATATATATATGGATGACAAATATATATATATATATATATATATATATATATATATATATATATATGATGTTCCAATATATCTGGATGACAAAAATATATATATATATATATATATATATATATATATATATATATATATATATATGATGTTCCAATAACTTGGACCGATTTTAAATGTGAATTAAGTTTAAGCGTCTAATGATTTTTTTCTTTTTCTCTCAGATTTTACAACTGGCAATTTCAACCATGGAAATATTAACAATCAGACAACGTGTTAAATTTAACGAATCCTATTACGAAAATGGACGTTCAAACAGAATTTGAATGAGAAGTTCCCAGGTCGTATCATCTCTCGAAACAGCGAAGTCAATTGGCCACCACGATCGTGTCGACTTGACGCCTTTAGATTTCTTCCTTTGCGGTCAGCTCAAAAGTAAGGTCCATGCCAACAAGCCAACAACAATTCAACAGCTGAAGGATGAGATGATAAGGCATATTGGTGAGATCGGGGAACAACTATGCAGAGACGTCATCAAAGATTTTGACCATCGAGTGGAGATGTGAGGCCAAAACCTTGGCGGATATTAGGGCGATATTATTTTTCATACATAATTGCTATGACTTAAATAACATGATCCAATAGAGAAATAAATAAATTTTTACCAATAACACTGATTTATTTACTGCTGACTTTGATCCGTCTTAATGAAACACCCTTTATTTATAGTTTCTTTCTTTTCCTTGAGCGAGCTGGGCAGAAGCTTAGCGTAAAAACGAATAAATCTGTTAAAGAAATGTGGAAATATTTCTTTTCTCAAAGCCCGTATTAAAATTCACAGTCAATATTTGTGACCTGATCATTAAAAGAAACGTCGTGACAGTTTCACTAACTGATTGAGAAAACGTTTTCTTTAAGCAAGTCCTTTTATGATGAAGTGTTTTAATACGATTAAATTATTTTGATGACTATTTTTTTTAGACAAGTATCTTTCTCATTTCGTTGTTAATTTAAATCACAACTTTTCCGTTGAGCTTTTCACTTAAATTCAATTTCATCTCATTAAAAGAACTCCGTTAATTTGGCGAAAAAAAAAACTTAACTAAATGACGTACATAGAAAGCAGATATAAAAGCAGTTGTGAGATAGGGTGTGGAGATTTGTATCTTGTCTATATGTTGTTGTTTTCTGTCGGTAACATAGTTTTTTGCACGCCTTTGCAATGTTAAAGGATGCAATCACTAATCTCATCTAAAGCTTGCATTTCTATTATATGCACTTTTTTTGGAGTAGTATACGCTTTTTTTTTTATTTTAAAGAATTTAAGTGCAGAAGGGTTGTTACGGAGGACGGAAAATGTAACATAGACATCCGAAGGCGCATCGAAATAGCGAAAAATGCCTTCCAAAAGCTAAGTAAAGTATAAAGACACAGAAAAACTTGTTAGAAAAAAGAAAACAAATACCAAAATGCTATGTAATATCAATACTCTGATATGGTTGGCAATTCCTAGACAGTTTCTTCACAGATGAAAACTGTTTGGTTGTTTTTATTTAGAGGCATATCAACATCTATGTGTTATTTAATGCCGAAATCTAAAAATCTGCCGAAATACTTGCGGACCTAGCTGTAGACCTACCACGTGTTATTTTTGTACCATTTAGAAAATAACGATAACTCCCCCCACCACTCCCGCAAATTCGAGAAAAAAGATTTTCGCGAGCCAGAGTGAAATTATTTTCTATCTCATGAAAACCTTGTATTAAAAAAGTTCACACCTGTATGTGAAATTAGATTTCGCATCTCCTTACTAATATAAAAATAGAAGCCTACTGCTTCTCGAGGTTCGCAACAATTTTGGAGGCAAGTTTGATTTACACGTGCGTACACACGCACACACACGCATTGCACAGAGAATGAAGAGATGACAGCCAGCAACCACCGACTAAGCCTTTGACTACGAACTGGCAAACACATTAGGCTGGCCGTAAGAACACTTAATTACTTTATAAAACAAACTTCACTCCAAGGAAAATTGAATATTTTATTGCTGTTGTGTATTTCTGCACAGAATATATAAATGTTATTTCCACTAACGTTCTGCTTTTAATTTTCCATCAGAAAATAACCTTTTTATGTTTCATTTAAAAGATGTTTTGTTGTTGTTGTTAAATATTTGGGATCCCGACCCTCAGATATCAACAAAAACCTGGGTAGACGAATCCCAACAGGTTAGAACAAGTGTTACTAAGGAATGGAGTTTTACTAAATACTTTCCATGTAAATAGTGACAGAGCAGTGAGAAGCTTGTGACGTTTTGTCTGTGAGAAAAGGGGTTGTATTGTGGAAAACAAGGCCGCGCAAGGGCGTGAAAACGAGGATTGATCAGCTCCGGTCCAGATAGAACAGGAACACTCCTTTCTTGCTCTTATCTGGTTTAGTTCAATCCATTGGCTTGATAGTACTGATAAACCATTTAGTCTTGTTCAGTGCAAGGAACACACAAGCGATACAAACGTGAATCGTACTGGCAAGTAAGAACTGATATGGAATATCCCCACATTATGGAAATGAGAACAGTTACCCCTATAAACTGAATAAATTCTGTGTTTACCAATTACGACGACACCCACGTGGAAAATGCTATAAAATCTTCCCCCAGAAGAAGAGACACATCGGCACAGAGATATGATTCTACTGATGAATACTGTGAATAAATTCATCTCCTAAAATATCCGTCATTCTCCAAACTATTTAAAAAGGAAACTACATATTTAAAATAAGAGATTACCACTTCATTGATTCGATCCTGAAACAAACAAATTAAAAAACTATCTGAGACGTGAGACAACTTTAATTGCCTGGAAACATCAATCAATAATGTCATTAGTTCATTAGTTTAGTCAAAAGTCTGGTCAGTGAGCTAATTTGTTAATTCTGTTTTCAAGGTTCATTTTATCCGTGCTAAACACTTTAACTGGCTTCATGGTTTCATAACACATTTAACCAGGCAAGACTAACTTAAATTTGTTCAACTAAAGTTAATTATATCTCAGGGGAATGGCTTTTTAACTATTATTTTCTTATTGTGTTTCGAAATTGGAAAATTGAAGTCTTACATTGTCTTTAATTACTCTTTTCGGGTTAAAAATGTCTTCTTTGTCTTTATTTCGTACTTTAACTCAGCTAATGTTTGTTTTTTGTCATCATATAATTTTATTTCTTTATTTCTTGTTTTCTTTTCTCATCGTATGTTTTTCTGTTTTCTCATCAATTTTCTTTCTTTTTTCTTTTCTCAGTGAATGCGTTTCCGTTTTCCCTTCATACTATTTTCTTTCTTTTATCTTTTCTCATCGTATGTTTTTCTGTTTTCTCATCAATTTTCTTTCTTTTTTCTTTTCTCAGTGAATGCGTTTCCGTTTTCCCTTCATACCATTTTCTTTCTTTTATCTTTTCTCATCGTATGTTTTTCTGTTTTCTCATCAATTTTCTTTCTTTTTTCTTTTCTCAGTGAATGCGTTTCCGTTTTCCCTTCATACTATTTTCTTTCTTTTATCTTTTCTCATCGTATGTTTTTCTGTTTTCTCATCAATTTTCTTTCTTTTTTCTTTTCTCAGTGAATGCGTTTCCGTTTTCCCTTCATACCATTTTCTTTCTTTTATCTTTTCTCATCGTATGTTTTTCTGTTTTCTCATCAATTTTCTTTCTTTTTTCTTTTCTCAGTGAATGCGTTTCCGTTTTCCCTTCATACCATTTTCTTTCTTTTATCTTTTCTCATCGTATGTTTTTCTGTTTTCTCATCAATTTTCTTTCTTTTTTCTTTTCTCAGTGAATGCGTTTCCGTTTTCCCTTCATACCATTTTCTTTCTTTTATCTTTTCTCATCGTATGTTTTTCTGTTTTCTCATCAATTTTCTTTCTTTTTTCTTTTCTCAGTTAATGCGTTTCTGTTTTCCCTTCATACCATTTTCTTTCTTTTATCTTTTCTCATCGTATGTTTTTCTGTTTTCTCATCAATTTTCTTTCTTTTTTCTTTTCTCAGTGAATGCGATTCCGTTTTCCCTTCATACCATTTTCTTTCTTTTATCTTTTCTCATCGTATGTTTTTCTGTTTTCTCATCAATTTTCTTTCTTTTTTCTTTTCTCAGTGAATGCGTTTCCGTTTTCCCTTCATACCATTTTCTTTCTTTTATCTTTTCTCATCGTATGTTTTTCTGTTTTCTCATCAATTTTCTTTCTTTTTTCTTTTCCCAGTGAATGCGTTTCCGTTTTCCCTTCATACCATTTTCTTTCTTTTATCTTTTCTCATCGTATGTTTTTCTGTTTTCTCATCAATTTTCTTTCTTTTTTCTTTTCTCAGTGAATGCGTTTCCGTTTTCCCTTCATACCATTTTCTTTCTTTTATCTTTTCTCATCGTATGTTTTTCTGTTTTCTCATCAATTTTCTTTCTTTTTTCTTTTCTCAGTGAATGCGTTTCCGTTTTCCCTTCATACTATTTTCTTTCTTTTATCTTTTCTCATCGTATGTTTTTCTGTTTTCTCATCAATTTTCTTTCTTTTTTCTTTTCTCAGTGAATGCGTTTCCGTTTTCCCTTCATACCATTTTCTTTCTTTTATCTTTTCTCATCGTATGTTTTTCTGTTTTCTCATCAATTTTCTTTCTTTTTTCTTTTCTCAGTGAATGCGTTTCCGTTTTCCCTTCATACTATTTTCTTTCTTTTATCTTTTCTCATCGTATGTTTTTCTGTTTTCTCATCAATTTTCTTTCTTTTTTCTTTTCTCAGTGAATGCGTTTCCGTTTTCCCTTCATACCATTTTCTTTCTTTTATCTTTTCTCATCGTATGTTTTTCTGTTTTCTCATCAATTTTCTTTCTTTTTTCTTTTCTCAGTGAATGCGTTTCCGTTTTCCCTTCATACCATTTTCTTTCTTTTATCTTTTCTCATCGTATGTTTTTCTGTTTTCTCATCAATTTTCATTCTTTTTTCTTTTCTCAGTGAATGCGTTTCCGTTTTCCCTTCATACCATTTTCTTTCTTTTATCTTTTCTCATCGTATGTTTTTCTGTTTTCTCATCAATTTTCTTTCTTTTTTCTTTTCTCAGTGAATGCGTTTCCGTTTTCCCTTCATACCATTTTCTTTCTTTTATCTTTTCTCATCGTATGTTTTTCTGTTTTCTCATCAATTTTCTTTCTTTTTTCTTTTCTCAGTGAATGCGTTTCCGTTTTCCCTTCATACCATTTTCTTTCTTTTATCTTTTCTCATCGTATGTTTTTCTGTTTTCTCATCAATTTTCTTTCTTTTTTCTTTTCTCAGTGAATGCGTTTCCGTTTTCCCTTCATACCATTTTCTTTCTTTTATCTTTTCTCATCGTATGTTTTTCTGTTTTCTCATCAATTTTCTTTCTTTTTTCTTTTCTCAGTGAATGCGTTTCCGTTTTCCCTTCATACCATTTTCTTTCTTTTATCTTTTCTCATCGTATGTTTTTCTGTTTTCTCATCAATTTTCTTTCTTTTTTCTTTTCTCAGTGAATGCGTTTCCATTTGCCCTTCATACCATTTTCTTTCTTTTATCTTTTCTCATCGTATGTTTTTCTGTTTTCTCATCAATTTTCTTTCTTTTTTCTTTTCTCAGTGAATGCGTTTCCGTTTTCCCTTCATACTATTTTCTTTCTTTTATCTTTTCTCATCGTATGTTTTTCTGTTTTCTCATCAATTTTCTTTCTTTTTTCTTTTCTCAGTGAATGCGTTTCCGTTTTCCCTTCATACCATTTTCTTTCTTTTATCTTTTCTCATCGTATGTTTTTCTGTTTTCTCATCAATTTTCTTTCTTTTTTCTTTTCTCAGTGAATGCGTTTCCGTTTTCCCTTCATACCATTTTCTTTCTTTTATCTTTTCTCATCGTATGTTTTTCTGTTTTCTCATCAATTTTCTTTCTTTTTTCTTTTCTCAGTGAATGCGTTTCCGTTTTCCCTTCATACCATTTTCTTTCTTTTATCTTTTCTCATCGTATGTTTTTCTGTTTTCTCATCAATTTTCTTTCTTTTTTCTTTTCTCAGTGAATGCGTTTCCGTTTTCCCTTCATACCATTTTCTTTCTTTTATCTTTTCTCATCGTATGTTTTTCTGTTTTCTCATCAATTTTCTTTCTTTTTTCTTTTCTCAGTGAATGCGTTTCCGTTTTCCCTTCATACCATTTTCTTTCTTTTATCTTTTCTCATCGTATGTTTTTCTGTTTTCTCATCAATTTTCTTTCTTTTTTCTTTTCTCAGTGAATGCGTTTCCGTTTTCCCTTCATACCATTTTCTTTCTTTTATCTTTTCTCATCGTATGTTTTTCTGTTTTCTCATCAATTTTCTTTCTTTTTTCTTTTCTCAGTGAATGCGTTTCCGTTTTCCCTTCATACTATTTTCTTTCTTTTATCTTTTCTCATCGTATGTTTTTCTGTTTTCTCATCAATTTTCTTTCTTTTTTCTTTTCTCAGTGAATGCGTTTCCGTTTTCCCTTCATACCATTTTCTTTCTTTTATCTTTTCTCATCGTATGTTTTTCTGTTTTCTCATCAATTTTCTTTCTTTTTTCTTTTCTCAGTGAATGCGTTTCCGTTTTCCCTTCATACCATTTTCTTTCTTTTATCTTTTCTCATCGTATGTTTTTCTGTTTTCTCATCAATTTTCTTTCTTTTTTCTTTTCTCAGTGAATGCGTTTCCGTTTTCCCTTCATACCATTTTCTTTCTTTTATCTTTTCTCATCGTATGTTTTTCTGTTTTCTCATCAATTTTCTTTCTTTTTTCTTTTCTCAGTTAATGCGTTTCTGTTTTCCCTTCATACCATTTTCTTTCTTTTATCTTTTCTCATCGTATGTTTTTCTGTTTTCTCATCAATTTTCTTTCTTTTTTCTTTTCTCAGTGAATGCTATTCCGTTTTCCCTTCATACCATTTTCTTTCTTTTATCTTTTCTCATCGTATGTTTTTCTGTTTTCTCATCAATTTTCTTTCTTTTTTCTTTTCTCAGTGAATGCGTTTCCGTTTTCCCTTCATACCATTTTCTTTCTTTTATCTTTTCTCATCGTATGTTTTTCTGTTTTCTCATCAATTTTCTTTCTTTTTTCTTTTCTCAGTTAATGCGTTTCTGTTTTCCCTTCATACCATTTTCTTTCTTTTATCTTTTCTCATCGTATGTTTTTCTGTTTTCTCATCAATTTTCTTTCTTTTTTCTTTTCTCAGTGAATGCGATTCCGTTTTCCCTTCATACCATTTTCTTTCTTTTATCTTTTCTCATCGTATGTTTTTCTGTTTTCTCATCAATTTTCTTTCTTTTTTCTTTTCTCAGTGAATGCGTTTCCGTTTTCCCTTCATACCATTTTCTTTCTTTTATCTTTTCTCATCGTATGTTTTTCTGTTTTCTCATCAATTTTCTTTCTTTTTTCTTTTCTCAGTGAATGCGTTTCCGTTTTCCCTTCATACCATTTTCTTTCTTTTATCTTTTCTCATCGTATGTTTTTCTGTTTTCTCATCAATTTTCTTTCTTTTTTCTTTTCTCAGTGAATGCGTTTCCGTTTTCCCTTCATACCATTTTCTTTCTTTTATCTTTTCTCATCGTATGTTTTTCTGTTTTCTCATCAATTTTCTTTCTTTTTTCTTTTCTCAGTGAATGCGTTTCCGTTTTCCCTTCATACCATTTTCTTTCTTTTATCTTTTCTCATCGTATGTTTTTCTGTTTTCTCATCAATTTTCTTTCTTTTTTCTTTTCTCAGTGAATGCGTTTCCGTTTTCCCTTCATACCATTTTCTTTCTTTTATCTTTTCTCATCGTATGTTTTTCTGTTTTCTCATCAATTTTCTTTCTTTTTTCTTTTCTCAGTGAATGCGTTTCCATTTGCCCTTCATACCATTTTCTTTCTTTTATCTTTTCTCATCGTATGTTTTTCTGTTTTCTCATCAATTTTCTTTCTTTTTTCTTTTCTCAGTGAATGCGTTTCCGTTTTCCCTTCATACTATTTTCTTTCTTTTATCTTTTCTCATCGTATGTTTTTCTGTTTTCTCATCAATTTTCTTTCTTTTTTCTTTTCTCAGTGAATGCGTTTCCGTTTTCCCTTCATACTATTTTCTTTCTTTTATCTTTTCTCATCGTATGTTTTTCTGTTTTCTCATCAATTTTCTTTCTTTTTTCTTTTCTCAGTGAATGCGTTTCCGTTTTCCCTTCATACCATTTTCTTTCTTTTATCTTTTCTCATCGTATGTTTTTCTGTTTTCTCATCAATTTTCTTTCTTTTTTCTTTTCTCAGTGAATGCGTTTCCGTTTTCCCTTCATACCATTTTCTTTCTTTTATCTTTTCTCATCGTATGTTTTTCTGTTTTCTCATCAATTTTCATTCTTTTTTCTTTTCTCAGTGAATGCGTTTCCGTTTTCCCTTCATACCATTTTCTTTCTTTTATCTTTTCTCATCGTATGTTTTTCTGTTTTCTCATCAATTTTCTTTCTTTTTTCTTTTCTCAGTGAATGCGTTTCCGTTTTCCCTTCATACCATTTTCTTTCTTTTATCTTTTCTCATCGTATGTTTTTCTGTTTTCTCATCAATTTTCTTTCTTTTTTCTTTTCTCAGTGAATGCGTTTCCGTTTTCCCTTCATACCATTTTCTTTCTTTTATCTTTTCTCATCGTATGTTTTTCTGTTTTCTCATCAATTTTCTTTCTTTTTTCTTTTCTCAGTGAATGCGTTTCCGTTTTCCCTTCATACCATTTTCTTTCTTTTATCTTTTCTCATCGTATGTTTTTCTGTTTTCTCATCAATTTTCTTTCTTTTTTCTTTTCTCAGTGAATGCGTTTCCGTTTTCCCTTCATACCATTTTCTTTCTTTTATCTTTTCTCATCGTATGTTTTTCTGTTTTCTCATCAATTTTATTTCTTTTTTCTTTTCTCAGTGAATGCGTTTCCATTTGCCCTTCATACCATTTTCTTTCTTTTATCTTTTCTCATCGTATGTTTTTCTGTTTTCTCATCAATTTTCTTTCTTTTTTCTTTTCTCAGTGAATGCGTTTCCGTTTTCCCTTCATACTATTTTCTTTCTTTTATCTTTTCTCATCGTATGTTTTTCTGTTTTCTCATCAATTTTCTTTCTTTTTTCTTTTCTCAGTGAATGCGTTTCCGTTTTCCCTTCATACCAGTTTCTTTCTTTTATCTTTTCTCATCGTATGTTTTTCTGTTTTCTCATCAATTTTCTTTCTTTTTTCTTTTCTCAGTGAATGCGTTTCCGTTTTCCCTTCATACCATTTTCTTTCTTTTATCTTTTCTCATCGTATGTTTTTCTGTTTTCTCATCAATTTTCTTTCTTTTTTCTTTTCTCAGTGAATGCGTTTCCGTTTTCCCTTCATACCATTTTCTTTCTTTTATCTTTTCTCATCGTATGTTTTTCTGTTTTCTCATCAATTTTCTTTCTTTTTTCTTTTCTCAGTGAATGCGTTTCCGTTTTCCCTTCATACCATTTTCTTTCTTTTATCTTTTCTCATCGTATGTTTTTCTGTTTTCTCATCAATTTTCTTTCTTTTTTCTTTTCTCAGTGAATGCGTTTCCGTTTTCCCTTCATACCATTTTCTTTCTTTTATCTTTTCTCATCGTATGTTTTTCTGTTTTCTCATCAATTTTCTTTCTTTTTTCTTTTCTCAGTGAATGCGTTTCCGTTTTCCCTTCATACCATTTTCTTTCTTTTATCTTTTCTCATCGTATGTTTTTCTGTTTTCTCATCAATTTTCTTTCTTTTTTCTTTTCTCAGTGAATGCGTTTCCGTTTTCCCTTCATACTATTTTCTTTCTTTTATCTTTTCTCATCGTATGTTTTTCTGTTTTCTCATCAATTTTCTTTCTTTTTTCTTTTCTCAGTGAATGCGTTTCCGTTTTCCCTTCATACCATTTTCTTTCTTTTATCTTTTCTCATCGTATGTTTTTCTGTTTTCTCATCAATTTTCTTTCTTTTTTCTTTTCTCAGTGAATGCGTTTCCGTTTTCCCTTCATACCATTTTCTTTCTTTTATCTTTTCTCATCGTATGTTTTTCTGTTTTCTCATCAATTTTCTTTCTTTTTTCTTTTCTCAGTGAATGCGTTTCCGTTTTCCCTTCATACCATTTTCTTTCTTTTATCTTTTCTCATCGTATGTTTTTCTGTTTTCTCATCAATTTTCTTTCTTTTTTCTTTTCTCAGTTAATGCGTTTCTGTTTTCCCTTCATACCATTTTCTTTCTTTTATCTTTTCTCATCGTATGTTTTTCTGTTTTCTCATCAATTTTCTTTCTTTTTTCTTTTCTCAGTGAATGCGATTCCGTTTTCCCTTCATACCATTTTCTTTCTTTTATCTTTTCTCATCGTATGTTTTTCTGTTTTCTCATCAATTTTCTTTCTTTTTTCTTTTCTCAGTGAATGCGTTTCCGTTTTCCCTTCATACCATTTTCTTTCTTTTATCTTTTCTCATCGTATGTTTTTCTGTTTTCTCATCAATTTTCTTTCTTTTTTCTTTTCCCAGTGAATGCGTTTCCGTTTTCCCTTCATACCATTTTCTTTCTTTTATCTTTTCTCATCGTATGATTTTCTGTTTTCTCATCAATTTTCTTTCTTTTTTCTTTTCTCAGTGAATGCGTTTCCGTTTTCCCTTCATACCATTTTCTTTCTTTTATCTTTTCTCATCGTATGTTTTTCTGTTTTCTCATCAATTTTCTTTCTTTTTTCTTTTCTCAGTGAATGCGTTTCCGTTTTCCCTTCATACCATTTTCTTTCTTTTATCTTTTCTCATCGTATGTTTTTCTGTTTTCTCATCAATTTTCTTTCTTTTTTCTTTTCTCAGTGAATGCGTTTCCGTTTTCCCTTCATACCATTTTCTTTCTTTTATCTTTTCTCATCGTATGTTTTTCTGTTTTCTCATCAATTTTCTTTCTTTTTTCTTTTCTCAGTGAATGCGTTTCCGTTTTCCCTTCATACCATTTTCTTTCTTTTATCTTTTCTCATCGTATGTTTTTCTGTTTTCTCATCAATTTTCTTTCTTTTTTCTTTTCTCAGTGAATGCGTTTCCGTTTTCCCTTCATACCATTTTCTTTCTTTTATCTTTTCTCATCGTATGTTTTTCTGTTTTCTCATCAATTTTCTTTCTTTTTTCTTTTCTCAGTGAATGCGTTTCCGTTTTCCCTTCATACCATTTTCTTTCTTTTATCTTTTCTCATCGTATGTTTTTCTGTTTTCTCATCAATTTTCTTTCTTTTTTCTTTTCTCAGTTAATGCGTTTCTGTTTTCCCTTCATACCATTTTCTTTCTTTTATCTTTTCTCATCGTATGTTTTTCTGTTTTCTCATCAATTTTCTTTCTTTTTTCTTTTCTCAGTGAATGCTATTCCGTTTTCCCTTCATACCATTTTCTTTCTTTTATCTTTTCTCATCGTATGTTTTTCTGTTTTCTCATCAATTTTCTTTCTTTTTTCTTTTCTCAGTGAATGCGTTTCCGTTTTCCCTTCATACCATTTTCTTTCTTTTATCTTTTCTCATCGTATGTTTTTCTGTTTT
>OZ038489.1:114233903-114305962 GCA_964036315.1 Acanthosepion esculentum | reverse complement strand
CTTCATACTATTTTCTTCTTTTATCTTTTCTCATCGTATGTTTTTCTGTTTTCTCATCAATTTTCTTTCTTTTTTCTTTTCTCAGTGAATGCGTTTCCGTTTTCCTCTTCATACCATTTTCTTTCTTTTATCTTTTCTCATCGTATGTTTTTCTGTTTTCTCATCAATTTTCTTTCTTTTTTCTTTTCTCAGTGAATGCGTTTCCGTTTTCCCTTCATACTATTTTCTTTCTTTTATCTTTTCTCATCGTATGTTTTTCTGTTTTCTCATCAATTTTCTTTCTTTTTTCTTTTCTCAGTGAATGCGTTTCCGTTTTCCCTTCATACCATTTTCTTTCTTTTATCTTTTCTCATCGTATGTTTTTCTGTTTTCTCATCAATTTTCTTTCTTTTTTCTTTTCTCAGTGAATGCGTTTCCGTTTTCCCTTCATACCATTTTCTTTCTTTTATCTTTTCTCATCGTATGTTTTTCTGTTTTCTCATCAATTTTCTTTCTTTTTTCTTTTCTCAGTGAATGCGTTTCCGTTTTCCCTTCATACCATTTTCTTTCTTTTATCTTTTCTCATCGTATGTTTTTCTGTTTTCTCATCAATTTTCTTTCTTTTTTCTTTTCTCAGTGAATGCGTTTCCGTTTTCCTTCATACCATTTTCTTTCTTTTATCTTTTCTCATCGTATGTTTTTCTGTTTTCTCATCAATTTTCTTTCTTTTTTCTTTTCTCAGTGAATGCGTTTCCGTTTTCCCTTCATACCATTTTCTTTCTTTTATCTTTTCTCATCGTATGTTTTTCTGTTTTCTCATCAATTTTCTTTCTTTTTTCTTTTCTCAGTGAATGCGTTTCCGTTTTCCCTTCATACCATTTTCTTTCTTTTATCTTTTCTCATCGTATGTTTTTCTGTTTTCTCATCAATTTTCTTTCTTTTTTCTTTTCTCAGTGAATGCGTTTCCGTTTTCCCTTCATACCATTTTCTTTCTTTTATCTTTTCTCATCGTATGTTTTTCTGTTTTCTCATCAATTTTCTTTCTTTTTTCTTTTCTCAGTGAATGCGTTTCCGTTTTCCCTTCATACCATTTTCTTTCTTTTATCTTTTCTCATCGTATGTTTTTCTGTTTTCTCATCTATTTTCTTTCTTTTTTCTTTTCTCAGTGAATGCGTTTCCGTTTTCCCTTCATACCATTTTCTTTCTTTTATCTTTTCTCATCGTATGTTTTTCTGTTTTCTCATCAATTTTCTTTTCTCAGTGAATGCGTTTCCGTTTTCCCTTCATACCATTTTCTTTCTTTTATCTTTTCTCATCGTATGTTTTTCTGTTTTCTCATCAATTTTCTTTCTTTTTTCTTTTCTCAGTGAATGCGTTTCCGTTTTCCCTTCATACCATTTTCTTTCTTTTATCTTTTCTCATCGTATGTTTTTCTGTTTTCTCATCAATTTTCTTTCTTTTTTCTTTTCTCAGTGAATGCGTTTCCGTTTTCCCTTCATACCATTTTCTTTCTTTTATCTTTTCTCATCGTATGTTTTTCTGTTTTCTCATCAATTTTCTTTCTTTTTTCTTTTCTCAGTGAATGCGTTTCCGTTTTCCCTTCATACCATTTTCTTTCTTTTATCTTTTCTCATCGTATGTTTTTCTGTTTTCTAATCAATTTTCTTTCTTTTTTCTTTTCTCAGTGAATGCGTTTCCGTTTTCCCTTCATACTATTTTCTTTCTTTTATCTTTTCTCATCGTATGTTTTTCTGTTTTCTCATCAATTTTCTTTCTTTTTTCTTTTCTCAGTGAATGCGTTTCCGTTTTCCCTTCATACCATTTTCTTTCTTTTATCTTTTCTCATCGTATGTTTTTCTGTTTTCTCATCAATTTTCTTTCTTTTTTCTTTTCTCAGTGAATGCGTTTCCGTTTTCCCTTCATACCATTTTCTTTCTTTTATCTTTTCTCATCGTATGTTTTTCTGTTTTCTCATCAATTTTCTTTCTTTTTTCTTTTCTCAGTGAATGCGTTTCCGTTTTCCCTTCATACCATTTTCTTTCTTTTATCTTTTCTCATCGTATGTTTTTCTGTTTTCTCATCAATTTTCTTTCTTTTTTCTTTTCTCAGTGAATGCGTTTCCGTTTTCCCTTCATACCATTTTCTTTCTTTTATCTTTTCTCATCGTATGTTTTTCTGTTTTCTCATCAATTTTCTTTCTTTTTTCTTTTCTCAGTGAATGCGTTTCCGTTTTCCCTTCATACTATTTTCTTTCTTTTATCTTTTCTCATCGTATGTTTTTCTGTTTTCTCATCAATTTTCTTTCTTTTTTCTTTTCTCAGTGAATGCGTTTCCGTTTTCCCTTCATACTATTTTCTTTCTTTTATCTTTTCTCATCGTATGTTTTTCTGTTTTCTCATCAATTTTCTTTCTTTTTTCTTTTCTCAGTGAATGCGTTTCTGTTTTCCCTTCATACCATTTTCTTTCTTTTATCTTTTCTCATCGTATGTTTTTCTGTTTTCTCGTCAATTTTCTTTCTTTTTTCTTTTCTCAGTGAATGCGTTTCCGTTTTCCCTTCATACCATTTTCTTTCTTTTATCTTTTCTCATCGTATGTTTTTCTGTTTTCTCATCAATTTTCTTTCTTTTTTCTTTTCTCAGTGAATGCGTTTCCGTTTTCCCTTCATACCATTTTCTTTCTTTTATCTTTTCTCATCGTATGTTTTTCTGTTTTCTCATCAATTTTCTTTCTTTTTTCTTTTCTCAGTGAATGCGTTTCCGTTTTCCCTTCATACCATTTTCTTTCTTTTTTTTATCTTTTCTCATCGTATGTTTTTCTGTTTTCTCATCAATTTTCTTTCTTTTTTCTTTTCTCAGTGAATGCGTTTCCGTTTTCCCTTCATACCATTTTCTTTCTTTTATCTTTTCTCATCGTATGTTTTTCTGTTTTCTCATCAATTTCTTTCTTTTTTTTTTTCTCAGTGAATGCGTTTCCGTTTTCCCTTCATACCATTTTCTTTCTTTTATCTTTTCTCATCGTATGTTTTTCTGTTTTCTCATCAATTTTCTTTCTTTTTTCTTTTCTCAGTGAATGCGTTTCCGTTTTCCCTTCATACCATTTTCTTTCTTTTATCTTTTCTCATCGTATGTTTTTCTGTTTTCTCATCAATTTTCTTTCTTTTTTCTTTTCTCAGTGAATGCGTTTCCGTTTTCCCTTCATACCATTTTCTTTCTTTTATCTTTTCTCATCGTATGTTTTTCTGTTTTCTCATCAATTTTCTTTCTTTTTTCTTTTCTCAGTGAATGCGTTTCCGTTTTCCCTTCATACCATTTTCTTTCTTTTATCTTTTCTCATCGTATGTTTTTCTGTTTTCTCATCAATTTTCTTTCTTTTTTCTTTTCTCAGTGAATGCGTTTCCGTTTTCCCTTCATACTATTTTCTTTCTTTTATCTTTTCTCATCGTATGTTTTTCTGTTTTCTCATCAATTTTCTTTCTTTTTTCTTTTCTCAGTGAATGCGTTTCCGTTTTCCCTTCATACCATTTTCTTTCTTTTATCTTTTCTCATCGTATGTTTTTCTGTTTTCTCATCAATTTTCTTTCTTTTTTCTTTTCTCAGTGAATGCGTTTCCGTTTTCCCTTCATACCATTTTCTTTCTTTTATCTTTTCTCATCGTATGTTTTTCTGTTTTCTCATCAATTTTCTTTCTTTTTTCTTTTCTCAGTGAATGCGTTTCCGTTTTCCCTTCATACCATTTTCTTTCTTTTATCTTTTCTCATCGTATGTTTTTCTGTTTTCTCATCAATTTTCTTTCTTTTTTCTTTTCTCAGTGAATGCGTTTCCGTTTTCCCTTCATACCATTTTCTTTCTTTTATCTTTTCTCATCGTATGTTTTTCTGTTTTCTCATCAATTTTCTTTCTTTTTTCTTTTCTCAGTGAATGCGTTTCCGTTTTCCCTTCATACCATTTTCTTTCTTTTATCTTTTCTCATCGTATGTTTTTCTGTTTTCTCATCAATTTTCTTTCTTTTTTCTTTTCTCAGTGAATGCGTTTCCGTTTTCCCTTCATACCATTTTCTTTCTTTTATCTTTTCTCATCGTATGTTTTTCTGTTTTCTCATCAATTTTCTTTCTTTTTTCTTTTCTCAGTGAATGCGTTTCCGTTTTCCCTTCATACCATTTTCTTTCTTTTATCTTTTCTCATCGTATGTTTTTCTGTTTTCTCGTCAATGTTCTTTCTTTTTTCTTTTCTCAGTGAATGCGTTTCCGTTTTCCCTTCATACCATTTTCTTTCTTTTATCTTTTCTCATCGTATGTTTTTCTGTTTTCTCATCAATTTTCTTTCTTTTTTCTTTTCTCAGTGAATGCGTTTCCGTTTTCCCTTCATACCATTTTCTTTCTTTTATCTTTTCTCATCGTATGTTTTTCTGTTTTCTCATCTATTTTCTTTCTTTTTTCTTTTCTCAGTGAATGCGTTTCCGTTTTCCCTTCATACCATTTTCTTTCTTTTATCTTTTCTCATCGTATGTTTTTCTGTTTTCTCATCAATTTTCTTTTCTCAGTGAATGCGTTTCCGTTTTCCCTTCATACCATTTTCTTTCTTTTATCTTTTCTCATCGTATGTTTTTCTGTTTTCTCATCAATTTTCTTTCTTTTTTCTTTTCTCAGTGAATGCGTTTCCGTTTTCCCTTCATACCATTTTCTTTCTTTTATCTTTTCTCATCGTATGTTTTTCTGTTTTCTCATCAATTTTCTTTCTTTTTTCTTTTCTCAGTGAATGCGTTTCCGTTTTCCCTTCATACCATTTTCTTTCTTTTATCTTTTCTCATCGTATGTTTTTCTGTTTTCTCATCAATTTTCTTTCTTTTTTCTTTTCTCAGTGAATGCGTTTCCGTTTTCCCTTCATACCATTTTCTTTCTTTTATCTTTTCTCATCGTATGTTTTTCTGTTTTCTAATCAATTTTCTTTCTTTTTTCTTTTCTCAGTGAATGCGTTTCCGTTTTCCCTTCATACTATTTTCTTTCTTTTATCTTTTCTCATCGTATGTTTTTCTGTTTTCTCATCAATTTTCTTTCTTTTTTCTTTTCTCAGTGTATGCGTTTCCGTTTTCCCTTCATACCATTTTCTTTCTTTTATCTTTTCTCATCGTATGTTTTTCTGTTTTCTCATCAATTTTCTTTCTTTTTTCTTTTCTCAGTGAATGCGTTTCCGTTTTCCCTTCATACCATTTTCTTTCTTTTATCTTTTCTCATCGTATGTTTTTCTGTTTTCTCATCAATTTTCTTTCTTTTTTCTTTTCTCAGTGAATGCGTTTCCGTTTTCCCTTCATACCATTTTCTTTCTTTTATCTTATCTCATCGTATATTTTTCTGTTTTCTCATCAATTTTCTTTCTTTTTTCTTTTCTCAGTGAATGCGTTTCCGTTTTCCCTTCATACCATTTTCTTTCTTTTATCTTTTCTCATCGTATGTTTTTCTGTTTTCTCATCAATTTTCTTTCTTTTTTCTTTTCTCAGTGAATGCGTTTCCGTTTTCCCTTCATACTATTTTCTTTCTTTTATCTTTTCTCATCGTATGTTTTTCTGTTTTCTCATCAATTTTCTTTCTTTTTTCTTTTCTCAGTGAATGCGTTTCCGTTTTCCCTTCATACCATTTTCTTTCTTTTATCTTTTCTCATCGTATGTTTTTCTGTTTTCTCGTCAATTTTCTTTCTTTTTTCTTTTCTCAGTGAATGCGTTTCCGTTTTCCCTTCATACCATTTTCTTTCTTTTATCTTTTCTCATCGTATGTTTTTCTGTTTTCTCATCAATTTTCTTTCTTTTTTCTTTTCTCAGTGAATGCGTTTCCGTTTTCCCTTCATACCATTTTCTTTCTTTTATCTTTTCTCATCGTATGTTTTTCTGTTTTCTCATCAATTTTCTTTCTTTTTTCTTTTCTCAGTGAATGCGTTTCCGTTTTCCCTTCATACCATTTTCTTTCTTTTATCTTTTCTCATCGTATGTTTTTCTGTTTTCTCATCAATTTTCTTTCTTTTTTCTTTTCTCAGTGAATGCGTTTCCGTTTTCCCTTCATACCATTTTCTTTCTTTTATCTTTTCTCATCGTATGTTTTTCTGTTTTCTCATCAATTTTCTTTCTTTTTTCTTTTCTCAGTGAATGCGTTTCCGTTTTCCCTTCATACCATTTTCTTTCTTTTATCTTTTCTCATCGTATGTTTTTCTGTTTTCTCATCAATTTTCTTTCTTTTTTCTTTTCTCAGTGAATGCGTTTCCGTTTTCCCTTCATACCATTTTCTTTCTTTTATCTTTTCTCATCGTATGTTTTTCTGTTTTCTCATCAATTTTCTTTCTTTTTTCTTTTCTCAGTGAATGCGTTTCCGTTTTCCCTTCATACCATTTTCTTTCTTTTATCTTTTCTCATCGTATGTTTTTCTGTTTTCTCATCAATTTTCTTTCTTTTTTCTTTTCTCAGTGAATGCGTTTCCGTTTTCCCTTCATACCATTTTCTTTCTTTTATCTTTTCTCATCGTATGTTTTTCTGTTTTCTCATCAATTTTCTTTCTTTTTTCTTTTCTCAGTGAATGCGTTTCCGTTTTCCCTTCATACCATTTTCTTTCTTTTATCTTTTCTCATCGTATGTTTTTCTGTTTTCTCATCAATTTTCTTTCTTTTTTCTTTTCTCAGTGAATGCGTTTCCGTTTTCCCTTCATACCATTTTCTTTCTTTTATCTTTTCTCATCGTATGTTTTTCTGTTTTCTCATCAATTTTCTTTCTTTTTTCTTTTCTCAGTGAATGCGTTTCCGTTTTCCCTTCATACCATTTTCTTTCTTTTATCTTTTCTCATCGTATGTTTTTCTGTTTTCTCATCAATTTTCTTTCTTTTTTCTTTTCTCAGTGAATGCGTTTCCGTTTTCCCTTCATACCATTTTCTTTCTTTTATCTTTTCTCATCGTATGTTTTTCTGTTTTCTCATCCAACCATTTTTATCTCATTCTTTCTGTCCTTCTCTTCTAAGCGAATGCATTTGTTTTTTCTCATCATACAATTTTCTTTTTTTATTTGTCTATTTTTAGGTTGTGCTTCTTTCTTTCTTAAAAAAACCCCTTCTCATTAAAATCACTGTTTAATTTCTGAATATGATCAGTTCACTATCAGTATATTTTAATCACCCAAAATCTTTTCAACCTGATCGATTGCTTAGCATTCCTCATGTTTCAAATATCAACTTACTCTTCCTTTGCATTGTCATTTAGTTACTCATCGATCATCGAAGCTTTTAAGAGAAAACCATTCATAACGTACTTGTATTTGAAATTTTTTCACTTTTGTCCTGAAATTAAAAGAAATACTCGTTTGCTTAACGCATTCGCCAAACGTCCTCTCCCGAAATCCAAACCCTAACATCTAGAGTATATTTGAAGTCAGCATTGTACGACAAGTCACATCAAGGAAACACCAGATAGGTGTAAATAACGAAGAAGAGGGTGTTGCGCCAAACGTTTAAATAAAAAGAGATTTCATACCTTGAAATACACCGATCGAATCCCGGATTTTATTTAAACAGGATCGGAAACTGTTATTGACTGCAACCATTTCAAGACAAGCCGCTTGCTTGCGTGAAGCATGAATGGATATATAGAAAAGTAATTCATAATTTTCTCTTTTTTTTCTAACAAGCTTTCTTTCTTTCTTTCTTTCTTTCATGGCATAAGTCATTTTGACTCACAATTTCATTCGGCCAAGGAGCCAATCATAGCCAATTTGACGATGTCAAGTTATTGACAGCCCTCTTCTCAGATTACCGGCCTTAAAAGCCAGCGATAAAATTTCCTAAGGTCGCGCTGGACTGGAACAATTCCAGGCTTAAGAAATAAAAGCGAATTTCTGTTGGAACGTTACAAGTTATTACGTCGTTGCCATTTACAGGTTTGTATCAAAATAAATTCGCACATACGCAAAATAGTAGATGCACGAATATACGTAAAAAGAAAGAAAGAATGAAAGTTTTTGTTACTTTTCCCAACAAATATGATAACCATATCTATCTATCTATCTATCTATCTATCTATCTATCTATCTATCTATCTATCTATCTATCTATCTATCTATCTCAGTCTATTCGTATCTATCTATCTATCTATCTATCTATCTATCTATCTATCTATCTATCTATCTCTTTCAGGTAATATCTATCTGTCTATCTCTATATATATATATCTATCTCTTTTAGGTAATATCTATCTATCTATCTATCTATCTATCTCTTTCAGGTAATATCTATCTATCTATCTATCTATCTATCTCTTTCAGGTAATATCTATCTATCTATCTATCTATCTATCTATCTCTTTCAGGTAATATCAATCTATCTATCTATCTATCTATCTATCTCTTTCAGGTAATATCTATCTATCTATCTATCTATCTATCTATCTATATATATATATATATATATATATATCTCTTTAAGGTAATATCTATCTATCTATCTATCTATCTCTTTAAGGTAATATCTATCTATCTATCTATCTATCTATCTCTTTCAGGTAATATCTATCTATCTATCTATCTATCTATCTATCTCTTTCAGGTAATATCTATCTATCTATCTATCTATCTATCTATCTATCTCTTTCAGGTAATATCTATCTATCTATCTATCTCTTTCAGGTAATATCTATCTATCTATCTATCTATCTCTTTCAGGTAATATCTATCTATCTATCTATCTATCTATCTCTTTCAGGTAATATCTATCTATCTCTCTATCTATCTATATATATATATCTATCTCTTTAAGGTAATATCTATCTATCTATCTATCTCTTTCGGGTAATATCTATCTATCTATCTATCTATCTATCTATCTATCTCTTTCGGGTAATATATATCTATCTATCTATCTATCTATCTCTTTCGGGTAATATCTATCTATCTATCTATCTATCTATCTCTTTCAGGTAATATCTATCTATCTATCTATCTATCTATCTATCTATCTATCTATCTCTTTCAGGTAATATCTATCTATCTATCTATCTATCTATCTATCTATCTATCTATCTATCTATCTATCTGTGCGTCTTATTCTTTTTAAAATACTAACAATACATGTAAACAATTCACGGTTTTCCTATTTGAATTTCCTAATGAATCTTAATTCTTCAGTTAATTATTGAAATAACGCCCTTGCGACCTTCACGTCTATGAAATAACTGTGTAGATTCCCTTTACTGAATTGTTGTTAAATGTTTGACCTTAACACCATTAACAAAATATTGCAATATCAATCATAATTAATGTTGTGGATTCCGAGACGAAATCCGATATCAATAAATAACAAACGCCAGGAATATATAAGGAAAATAAATGTATTAACGTAATAATACAAACTGGTAATACGGGTTAGTAGATCCAGGAATGCGGGTTAGTAGCAATAATATATATACAGTCTTGGTATTGAAGTATCGCGGTATGACTCCTTACTGAGTCTAAGTGCTCGTGACGGTGACTCTTGGGCTACCCTCCTCTAATACTACTCTGATACTGACTCAGGGTATTCACTGGTAGTAGTATATGTATACCTCGGGTGAGTCCATCTGTGTGAAAAGTGGAGACCCCCTTATCACCCCCTCCTTAGATAGGGAGTTAGTATCTTTTCCTTTCTCTTATGATCGACAATTAGAGGCACTGTAAATTTTCTATTCTGATAGTCCTTCCAATTTCTGTGTTTTCTTGTGGTCTTTGAATCTCAAAAACTTCAAAGATCGCCTCCATCGACTCGTCATTTTCTGCGCGTGACGAGCTTGGCTCTTCAACCTGTCTATTTTGTATTTGGTCAATATGTTTTCTTTGGGTAAATTTTTTGCCTTTTGTGTACCCCACTTTCCTTGTCTGTTAATTATTGTATTTGGTTCCTCATAAGCCATATTGTTACTGAAACAGACCCATTCTTGTTTGAATGATCTCTCGAGCACTGTAGGTGTATACCGGTTTTTATTTATTTTTTCCTTCGTCCTCTGAATATATTCATCCTTTTTCGCTTCTTTTCTTATCACAGGTAGTTCCTTTACTGCTTTAGACATACTGGTTGGACATTTTTTTTCAATTCAATTCTAGCTTCACCCTTACAAAACGAGCTGATAGGTGAATCCCATATGTCGAACTTTTGCATACAGTCTGTGTCCACCAGATTTTCTGTATCTTTCATTACGTATATCTTGAGTTTTTTTGTTTACCCGTGAAATTTAATATTTACGATTATTTCTCCTTCGAATTTTATACGCTTTCCTGTCACCGACTTAGCAATTTTTTGTGTATGTAACATGGTTGGTCTGTTAAGCTTTTTCCATGTCGGTAGGTTAATTATCATTAGATCAGAACCCGAGTCTAGTTGCAATTTTATCTTTTTATTTAAGATTTCAAGTTCCACATATTTCCTTATGTTGGTGTTGTCTTCGTCATGCATCCTAGTAGCTCTTATCCTACTAGTAACTTTTCTGTTCCTACATTGGGATGGCTTGTGTCCCATTTTCCTCACACAAGACAGTTTTTTATATTGAAAACGGCAATCCTTATTCCAGTGTTGTCCTCCACATCGATGGGGGGAGCTTATATTTGATTCGATTTTAGTCAGAATTTGCCCTATATGTTGTATTTTTTCCCTAATTATTAAACTTTTGTTTAACTTACGTATATGAGATACTCCTGACTCCTCAATGTACTTCGAGTCATTCTTTATACTCAGACATTTTTGGCAATCTTCTGATAGTTGTTGTAGTGTTAGTCCAGGTTCATTTTGTAGTTTTGAAAGCATTCTTTTGCGCATTTCACTATCTTTTGCTGAGACTAACCCTTGAACAAAGATGAGACACTTGAAATTGTCCGGTGTTAATTCTGCCAAGTTGAAGTCGTCGCAATGTTTATTCACGTTTGCGGCAAACGTGGAATAGTCCTCTTTTTCGCTCTTTACCAGGTTAAAGCATTTCCACCTCTTGTGAAAGAGTGACGTTTTTGGACTGAACAGCTCTGTAAGAGATGTAACTGTTTCGTCAAAGGCTAATTCGTTCATCTTTTTTGGCAAAATGTAATCCACAAATTTTGTGTATTCTTCTGTTCCTAGTTTTCTGAGCAACAGACGTAGCTTCTTTGCTTCTGTCCAGTTTTGACAATCGATGATGTCTTCATAACGTCTGAAATAATCCCCGAAATTTTTATCCTCTTCTAGAGAGTATTTGAAAATTTCTATCGTATTCCACACTGCGTCTTGGGAAAAAGTCGCCTCCTGTTGTTTGTTACCTGATATCTTTAATATTAGTTCCTGCGTTTGTAGTAAATGTTTTTACCATTTTTCTTCCATTCTTTCTTGGAGTTGTAATTGCTGTTCATTTTGGTATTTTACAAGTTCTACTAAAATACTTTTAAAATCCTCTATGATAAGAGTCTTACGAAAAACCCGATTTTCCGTGTTTTAATCCTCGTAAATCGCCAAGTTGATGTGGATACTGGCAAAAACGGCAAGTTTTTTCTTTTTGTGTGAGTTCGAATACCTCGCCGCCAATTCGTTGTCGACGAAGGAGAAGTTTTCTTTTTTCTTTCTTTCCCGTGTGAGTTCGATATACTCGTCGCCAAATTGTTATCAGTTATCTCCTGTTAATTCCCCTATCCAAGTTCTCCATTGCCTTAACCGGGTATTGAACTCAAACTTTTTTGGGTCCTGTCACTGGATCTAACTAACGCCTTTAGCCACTGAGCCATGTATCCTTGAGGAGATAACTGACATCCATTAAACATGGCACGTGAAACTAGAACAGTCTACCCCAGTGAGCGAAATAAAGGGATCAGTTCGACATTCCAACCACCTGAAGAAAGCCGCAGCGTACAACGGCCAAAACGTTGTAATAAATATAGCGACAAAGATGAGGACAATAGTCCGAATAATGTAAATAGTGTACATAATACCTCATCTCAGAAATATAGACAGATACTGAATGGCCGAAACGTTGTAATAAATATAGCGACAAAGATGAGAATAATAGCCCGAACAATGTAAATAGTGTACATAATACCTCATCTCAGAAATATAGACAGGCCTCCTTTGCATTCAAAACCGTGAAACAACATCACTGTCCTTCCTAAATAGTCATAGCAATTCATAGATAATAAAGAAAAAGTAGCGAAAAAGGCTATCCTGGAACTAAGCAAAAAAGACAGCGTAAAATTTCGTTTGAAACAAACTAATGAGTGCTGAACTGCTATACATATTTAGTCTCCAAAGTGTGGTGAATATCGGATAATTTCTTTAGGGATGAACAACAGTCTGCAAGTGAAAGAGATATGATTCTACAGATAGATACTAAGAATATCATGGATTTATCATATGAACAATAAGGAAGTTTTAAAGAAAATGGGAACCAATACTTAAATCAGAAAAAGACAGTTGAATTCTTTAGGATAAATAATGAAGTACGCCATCTATTGGGACTGCTCAGCAACCTTGATTTATTTGGGAAGGATATTAGAAGAATCAAGAACCTACACTGGCAGCAAACCGCCTGCACACGGATAGAAAATGACTTCAGTAGATATACAAAAATAGAAAGACGTGTAAGACAAGGATTTGTCTTCTCACCGGACTTATTCAATCTATACAGCAAGGCGATTCTGTGTGTACTAGAAGTCCTACCAGGATTTATTATTGGCGGCCACAATTTTAATAACATAAGATGACAAAGTGTTGATAGCAGACATAGAAAGAAAACTACAAAAACTAATACCGATGGTAGTGAAGGAAAGCGAGAAGAAAGAATTAAAGATCAACTGGCAGAAAACAGAATGCATGGTTGTTAGCAAAAGGATGAGGTCAAAGTGTTAAGTGCAAATCGAAAATGCCAAAATCAAACAAGTGCGGAGATTTAAATATCTGGGAAGTGTTCTTAGAGAGGACCTAAAGTGTGACACTGAAATCCGAAGTCATATTGGGATAGCCAAAGATGTCTTCTAAAAGCTAAGCAGAGTACCTAGAAATAGAACAAAATTCGCTAGAAACAAGGAAAAGTGTACTAAACTGTTTCGTGATAACTGTCCTGTATGTATGAGTGCTTGGAAATCTACCCAAAGATGAAGAAGATACTTGAAGCAGCAGAAATATTGAAGGATGCTGAAGGATACCTTTGACCGAAGATGCGAGTAATAGCGAAGTTTTAGAGAAAATGAAAACAAAAAGGAAACATACCTAACGTCAGGAAGAGGCAGTTGAAATATCTGGGGGACTTAATGAGGAAGGAGGGCTTGGAGAATGTGATACTCACAGGACAGACTGACAACAGAGGAAAACAAAGCATAACATACTTAGTGAGCGTTGTTGTTCATGATGACGGTAGTCGTTGAGTATAGAATCCAGAGGTTGGCAGTGAATATGTCGAGGACAGTAGTGAAACGTAGTTCAGGTTAGCAGTGGATATCCCGATAAAGTAGAAGAGTGTAGTTCTTTCTTCTGTTCTTTGGCTTCTGACAGGTTCGCACTGGTTATTCGGAGAGAGTAATCAAAATGGCCGCCTTTATACACGACGGATTGAATATTTCACGTCTCCTGATTTGTTAACCTTCTTTTGGGGAACTATAAAGTGAGTCAAGTCATTTGGGTTTGCTCACTAGTATATAAAGGTACACAAAAATTGTAACAAGCGTGAGTAAAGGTATAGCAGAACAGAGTTTAGGAGAAATAGCAGAAAACATTTATTAAGACTTACAAGAGACAGGGAGTTGTGGAGAGTCATGATCGTCTACGCCCCGAGGTAAAATGGCACATAAAAAAAGAGGAAGAACGAGGAAAGAGAACTTAGAAAATGTAACACTCGCGAAACATTGAATGCATTTATCCATGCATTCAGCATTTCTGTCCCATCTGGTCTGGTGCTTCTCCGAGGTATCTACAGATTCTTGACAAAATACAAAGAAAAACTGCAATGTTATCTGTCCTGACCTAGCATTTCGGTTTCAATCAATTTCACACCGCCATGTTGTAGCTTCGAATTTAGAAGCAGTACAAGATTCGTGGCAAGGTCTCATCATTTTATAACTAAATTTGCTAGATGTTACCGTAAGTTCTACGTTAACTGTTTCTTCTCACGCACTTCCTGTTTTTAGTTTTCCAGGCAACTTTGAACTTCAAAAAATTAAATGCAATGCCTATTGTTATCTGTTGCCTTTTTAATTCCTGTTCATTTATTTTCCTCACCCCTTAATAATTTTTTCTTTTCATTCATATTATTTTTCACTCAGTAACCCCTTGCACCATAGTGGTTTTATTGCCTTGTTTGGTGGTGAAAGGTTTAAGGTAATAAACAATAACATACCTAATGAGGGTGTGTGGAAATGGATTCCAGAGCGGTAACAAAGAGAGATGGCAAAGTGTTAAACGTTTCTCAGAGGTACAAAAGACCGGAAGATGTGGAGAACCAAGATCGTCATTGCCCCGAAGTGACATGCAACGTAAATGATATAAAACAAAAGAAAAAGATGAAATATCTTGCCTAAAAAGATTTATGAAAGTATTTAATCTCCTGAAATATCAGCTAATCTCCAAAGTATTTTAAAATAAATTGCGTTCTTAAAATAACACCACGCCATTGACTCTATCCTGAAGCAAACTACTGAAAAAATAGGTTTATGAAAATTATTTCATCTCATAAATGATTTTCTTTATATTAATGCATGCATCCCTCAGGGTTTTATCCTTGGATCTACTTTGTTCGTAATTTTCATAAACGACCTTCAAGATATCAGCAGTTCTCGACTCGGTATCTATGCTAATGGCACAACTATTTACTCCTGTTTTAAGTTAAATTGACAACTGATCTCAAAAATGTCCTTCAATCTGTTGATATTTGGAGTAAGAAATGGCCAGCGCTTTTTTAATCATCTGAGTGAAACCTTTGTTTCCTTCCATCCGCATGGCTGATGCTAACCTTCAGTCGAGCGACTATTTGCAAATTCTCGGGCTAACGTTTTAGTCTGACATTAAATGGTACGATTATATCGAATCAATTTCTACGTCAGATGTTACAAAAGGTTGGTTCACTGTGTTGTGCTAGACAATGTTTCTTACCAGAATCTATTTTAGATCTTTATAAATCTACTATTCGTTCATGAATTGAAGATTGCTGCCACATTTGATTTGGTGCTTATGCTATGTATTCTTGATAAAATCCAAAGAGGAATCTGCAATGATATCGGTCCTGACATGGCATCTCGGTTTTTGTCAATTTCATGTGCCTTTTCTATAGATATCTTCATGGTAATTGTTTTGATGGTGTATGAATTTAAGCGCAGTACTAGAATGGCAGCTAGGTCTCATTATTTTAGAGTTGAAATTCCTAGGTGTAAGTTGGTTGGTTGATATTGTTTAACGGCATATTAACCTATGTTGGTTACTTAATGCCGAAATCTATATATTTTTTGCATAATTTTATGCTTTTCGGAAAAAAAATGAGTTTTTTTAAGATGTTTTTATATTAATGCATTTATTAAATAATAAAATATATAGTTGGTAATTTTACTACAGAAATGTATTTTTATACTTTTTAATGTTGCACTGATTGACATTTTGCTATAAAACCTATTATTGCTAATTTTATTATAAAAAAAGTACTGTTGATTTTTTTTGTGGAGGGGAGGTGTCACTATTTGCCCATAACAGGTATCCTAACAGGTGCTACCAACCCGGGTCAGGTTGTATCTGGGAGCAACAGAAATTAAGAGGTGGTTCCACGCTCCTCAAAACCTCCAATCTTCCGATCAGAGGCCTTGCTGCCGAATGTAGTTTATCGTCATACCCATGACGCGTAACGATAAGTCCTATACTAAGTGCTTTTTTTTCTTTGGCACTTCTTGCTTCTGGAACTCTATTCCGGCTTCTTGCTTTCTAGTCAAATTTGACCTTTAAAAATGTAAATACAACGTCAATGATTACCTTCTCTCTACTTAATCCCTTCACTTTTATTGAAATCTCTCTTTAATGTTTTTCTCAGATTCTTTCACACTCAGTAATCTCCTTGTGTCTTAGTGGCTTTATTGCCTTGCCTAGGGTGAAATAATTGTAAAAAACGTTCATATTCTGAAGGGGTATAACAATATTGACCTTAAAAACAAAATTTACTGCATGATATTATATGTCCTTAACAGGTTCCTTTTTTTACGATGAGAAAAATAATATTCCTTGAAATAGATATGCGATCACTAGAAATTTAAAAAATTCAGAATAAAATGCAGAAAATGTTCTTGATAAAATATTCCGTATTCTATCGAAGGTTTCCAGAAATTTCGTAAGGCCACAGAAGACGAAAGAGGTTTTCCTGAGTTTTTTGTGAGACTGGTAAAGAGCTCGATATGATTTAAAGATATAAACAGGAGGAAGATTTGAAGAGCCATGATCGCCCACGCAGTGAAAAGGTACGATAAATAAAAAGGATGTCGAAAGAAATTTCAAGCATCCGTCACGTAATCCACAGGGTCTTTGGAGGGCATCACATTAAACGGCATTAGCAACGAATAAGTCTGTAACAAAGGTTCAGCAATTTTCAGGCTGGTTTGAATTTAGAATTTTCATTCTACAAGACAAGTGATCCTACGAAGGCTACAAACATAGTTTGCCTAACTATTTCACTCATAGCTAATGGGGAAGAGATTGATTCGTGCCTTTTTTTTTTAAAAGAAAGAAACATTTATGCGATTTGAAAGCACTCAGCTTCTGCTGGAATTAGAACCAAACTCGCCAATTTCATTTTCACACACATCACCATCAGAACAACTTTTTTTTTTAAGCGTAACTTTTAACTGCACCTTCAATATTCTTTTGACAAACTGCTATTTAATCTCACCAGTGACACTCAACCGAGGTGAAGGATGACGTGATCTAAGCATAATTCCAATAAAAATCTTCGCCAACCTATATATATATATATATATATATATGTATATGTGTGTGTGTGTGTGTGTGTGTGTGTGTGTGTGTGTGTGTGTGTGTGTGTGTAAACGTGTGTGTGTGTGTGTGTGTGTGGAGAGTAAACAATTATAATTCAGTATTACTTTTTTTTACTATTGGGAACATGAATTGACGAACAAAAAGTTAATTTAATTGGCACCGAAATATATCCGACTGAGATGTGAAAATTAACTGGCTTTTACTTCAAACAGGAAATCTTTGATTCTTCCAACTAAAAAGAGATTTCTTCAGCTGCTTTGCCTCTGCGACCGATTATAATCTCTTTTAGTGTTCGGCGAATGTCTGCCAGATATTCTTGAACCGATTTAGTATTTCAGTGTTCTTTAAATATTATTTACTCTACGCCAGGTTGGTGTGGCTACGTCTCAAATAAAAAAAAAATGTATTTAACTAAAAGCTGAGTTGGTGTAACTCATAACAGACAATTCACAAAAAGACCGAGATATTCACACACACACACACACACACACACACACACACACACACACACACACACACACACACACCAGAAAATACACATATCCACCCATGTACAAATTAATTGAAACAAAACTAATAATTCTGTTATTATTTAACTTTTATTCCTATTTTTCCAATGAAACATGACCCAGTGCACAAACTCGTACTTCATATGTCCATTCCACGAAGTCGTTCCTTGCAGATTGACCACAGATTCTCGATTGGATTTAAAACAGGAGAGTTTCCGGTCCAGTCAATATTACTTTGATTTGCTCACTGGTAAGGCTTACCAGTGTGTTCGTGCAGCGTTACAATTTCCGTACGCTTCCTTGGAGTAACGTCAATCGCAGACAATATCCGTAGGTCAACTAATCGACAGTCGAAACAATAGTGATAAAAATCTGATGCAATCACCTATGACTCAATATTTTTCAAAGCCAAACAAATGTCATCATACACAACGAAAACAGATGCATATTGCTGCACACCACACCAAATGACATAATCCGAGGAAAAAATAGGAATCGATTACACACTGTCACTCCAGTGGGTCTAAAACTGACCGTATGGTGAAAAAAAAGAAACTAAAGCGGTTGTTTCAATTAATTTGCACAGGTATATTCTTATCACTTCAAACGTGATTTTTTGGATATTCATATTTGAGTTTGACGCTTCATTTATGTAATAAATAGTATCTGTTTATATTTCTGAGATGACTTATTATGCACACTATTTACATTATTTGGACTATTATCCTCATCTTTGTTGCCATATTCATCACAAATTTTTTTTGCTCCTTCAGTATCTGTCTATATTTCTGAGATGAGGTATTATGTACACTATTTACATTATTCGGACTATAGGCCTCATCTTTGTTGCCATATTTATCACAACGTTTCGGCCTTTCAGTATCTGTCTATATTTCTGAGATGAGGTAATATGTACACTATTTACGTTATTTGGACTATTGTCCTCATCTTTGTCGCCATATCTATTACAACGATTCGGCCCTTTAGTATCTGTCTATATTTCTGAGAGGAGGTATTATGTACACTATTTACATTATTCGGATTATTGTCCTCATCTTTGTTGCCATATTTATCACAGCATTTCGGCCGTTGTACGCCCCGACCTTCTTCCTGTGGCTGAAATGTCGAACTGGACCCTTTATTTCGCTCGCTGGGGGGTAGACGGTTCTAGTTCCACCTGCCATGTTTAATTAATGTCAGTTATCAGTTATCTCCAGTTAATTCCCCTCTCCAAGGTCTACACCGCCTTAAGCACGTATTGAACTCGCACTTTTGTGGTTCTGTCACTGGATCTAACTAACGTCTTTATTCACTGTGTCATATGTACTTGAGGACACATGACATAGTGGATAAAGGAGGTGGAGAACTTGGAGGTGGGAATTAATCGTGATGAAATCGATCATAAACGAAAATGATATGTTCATCAATAATTAATCATATCAAAGCATCGGAAGCTCATGAAGGATTGATATAAAATTCACTTATATATATATATATATATATATATATATATATATATATATATATATATATATATATAGTATTCCCGTATCATTTTCCAACTTCTTCAACTTGTTCTAACGTTCTGTCCTGAAAAAGCAAGGTATCTTATAGGTTTTATGTACGATTTCATTTTCAAGTCTTTTTTTTTCATTGCACTTTGGACTGTCATAGCTAAAACCTCTTTTTCATTTGCCAAACATCTTATGGATTGATTTGAATCTTTTCTAATTGGTCTCTCTAGCCGTAAATTGAGATGATGATCCTTCTTCCTGCTGTGATCTCCTAATCCAGTTTTTCTCTCTTCTGTTCGCTCTGTTTTAAACTTATTCCTCGTTCAATTGATGGTTCTTGAATGGACTTTGAAGATGGAAGCCAGAGTTTGAACATTACTGAAGGCCTGAATGATCTTTTCCTCACACCAAGGCTCAGTTGGAAGGACAGTGGGGCTGACACAAAAAGAATTTAACCTGTTCTCTTTGTAAATGAATAAACCAAAGGGTTTCTCAGTGTTTCTTAAGACAAATGGTTTGTAGGATGGCTAAATATCTTATCTGAAAACCTGGAAGAAAGAAACTAAATTCGTTTCGTGGATTTTTTAGGTATTAAACATTTTGTGGGATGGACAATTATGCAGTGATACGATTTGGACAATTTTGTTGTTACACCCGGTCTCTCTCTCTCTCTCTCTCTCTCTCTCTCTCTCTCTCTCTCTATATATATATATATATATTATATGAACTAATCCCAAATACTTACTGATCCTCAATTTATGAGAACCTTTTAAAGACCCGTATGTGTACGGCTGAATTCAGTATTGTCTGGTTTAATGTTTTGTCCTAGTCTTACTCTTTATTTCATCTAAATGTACTAGTGACACTGCATATCAAGTCTCGCAAACCGTCTCTCTGTACACAGCGTGATTGCTTGCTTGGGCTTGCTATCATTTTCTCTAGTACTTCCCCTTCTCTATCCTCTCATCAATCATTCACTAATATAGATTTATTTTATTTTTTACTCTTTTTCTCCCGATTAAAAACTTTGAAGATCGGAAGCAAAACCAGTTTTTTAATTATGCCAAGTAACATTCAACTTAATGTTTTAACAGCAATATATATATATATATATATATATATATATATATATATATATATATATATATATATATATATATAAATATATAATTATTTTAAATAAAAACAGATTACTTTAAGGTTCCATATAATAAATTTATTATATGGAACCTTAAGGTAATCTGTTTTTATTTAAATTATTAGCTCTGATTTACATTGAGCTCTCTGGATTTTATCCTCCTTGGGTCTACCCATACGGATTACCTAGTTTTTCGTAAACTAAATATATAATTATATATATATATATATATATGTATATACAATACAGGTAATAAATCCATTGGTATATAATCCAAGTGGATCCTAGTAATATAAAATATTAAAACTGATCCACAAAAAGAGCTCAATGTATTTATTATTACAAAGCAAATAATAGACAAAAATTCCCAAAACATCTTATATTGGGCATAAGTTTTTTTTTGACAGACGAATATATAATTCGTCTGTATTATCTATACAGGTAAGACATACGAATTAAATTTTCGCCTGTCGAAATAAGCTTATTCTCCATATAAGGTGACTTGGGATTTTATGTGCATTAATATATATATATATATATATATATATATATATATATATATATATATATATATATATATATATATTTAACTATCCAATAATCTTAAGAGATTTAAAATATTTTAAGCATTCTAATATTTTATTGAATTTTAGGTACTTTGACTTCATAGATTTACTTAGGAAGATACTTGTTAGAAAATTACCAATAAATTTTAAATTTACTATAGTTACCAAACTAATTTTTTGATAATGTCGTCTATGGACGTCAGTTGTATCAAAAGTCGACACGTTTATGCACATATAAACCATTCGAAATTCCTTTTTAAATATTGGGTAATTGTAGTAAGCTTTTCCATTTAGGATTAGTAAATACACTTTTTATTTAATGACAATATCACTTGAACGCTGCAAATTATATATATATGAAGAAATATAGTGTTAAGGTGTGCTATATTTATGGGATAAAGTGCTCAATATCAGAGATAGGGCGTGTGTAAATATAAAAGTGAACATTGAAGTCAACGCTAAGATGCGACAGTCTGTTTCATGCTGGACGCAATCGTCATGAAACTGTCGGCTCTAAGTGTTGACGTCAACGTTCACTTTTATATATATATATATATATATATATATATATATATGTATGTATATATATATATATATATATATTTGTAAACAGTGACTATTAAAGCTAATATAGCATGACTCTTCAGCAGAATTGAGTCACTGTGTGTTTATCTAAATCTAAAAATAAATACGATGAAATTCACCTTCATCTCTGCCGTGCGCCGACGGTTTAGTGGTAGAATTTCCGACTGACGCCAATTCAGTCGGGTTTCGATCCTAGCTAGAGGCAACCGGACGTCTCGCCACACTGAAGAGCTGTGATACAGCGAAACAGTCTGTCTGTGGATGACAATAATTATATATATATTTGTGTATTTAGGCAGCAATCCTTTTTTCGTGCACATTTCATTAAAAACGACTGACAAGATGCTTTTATTTAGTTTTTTTATACAATTTCTCATGCGATCTAATACTGTTTTTCTTTTCGGGTGATAAATTATATAAAAACTGTCCGAATGTTCTTTTTATCCGAGCGCTTTCGGCTATACATTTAGCCATTTTCAAGGATTATATTTTAACTGTTAGAATTAGAAATAGTTTGTTATATGTATGTTTTATAAAATGTTTCATTTTTTTTTTCAAAACACGGTCAAGATATTATGTCCATGTTCAAAGTTAATATTAAGTGTTGGTTTGTTTGTTTTTATTAATAAGGCTTCCATTATTTTTAGCCATTTTTTGCATGTGGATGATGCTATTATATTAGTGTTGTCGACAAGTATGTTCCGAATAGTGTCCGGTAGGTGTCCATGAATATTTAAATGAGATCTAATTGAGCTATTGTCAGAAAGGTGTAGAGTTAGTCTGCGTGTTAAACAATTTGTAGAGTATAAAAGAAATTGTATAAAAAACTAAACAAAAGAACCTTGTCAGTCGTTTTTAATGAAATGTGCACACACACACACACACACACACACACACACACACACACACACATATATATATATATGTATATACTGGGTGCAAATAAAATTAACTACCATGTAATGTATTTACGAATAACAAATTAAAACAGTGACTCCCACCCCTAGAAACAAATTCGTAAATGTTACATTAGTCCAAAGCTCAAATATATGAATGGCTGAATGATGTATTCATCAACAATGGTTTACGAAGCCATATTCAGTGGTAGAATAATAACGACCTGGACCTTTGCTTTTGACATAATTATCCAGAAGGAAATTTCAGCACCTGCACATTACAGATGTTTTCAAATTGTTTTTAGATAGAAAATTATAAAGTCGATTGCCTGGTAGAGGGAGATTCACTAATTTTGACGGCTAGGGTCTCTTGATACCACAACCCGAGAGTCTTTTTGGTTGGAGGCCAGGTTACAAACGAGAGTTGCAAAAGAAAGAATTAAAAAAAACTTCAGGATTTTAAGAAGTTCATTAAAGACCTTCTTTAACACCTGCAAAGTGTTGCAGTATTATTCCACATGTTCATGAAATATTGCAAATTTGCATTGAAAATGGGCCTCGTCTCTTAAGAAATATTCATTTTACTTACGATTTGATTTGCTATGAAATATTTTATATATTATCAGACTTTACGTTTATTTGAAGTTTCAAATGTAACACTTATTTATTTTCAAAGTGTAAACATACCTATCCCTTCTGTCACCCCTTCCCCACTCTCTCTCAAACAAACACACCGTCCTGGTTATGACGATAAACTACATCCGGCAGAAAGGCCTTTAATCAGGAGGTTTTAAGGAGCATATAAATTCCACTTTGAATATTTGCTTGCAGTAAGGACATATATTCACAGAGGAAGGGGCACAAGGAAAATATTTGATCGCAATTAGGACATATATTCACAGAGGAAGGGACGCCAGGAAAATATTTGCTAGCAGTAAGGACATATATTCACAGAGGAAGGGACGCAAGGAAAATATTTGCTTGCAGTAAGGACATATATTCACAAAGGAAGGGACGCAAGGAAAATATTTGCTTGCAGTAAGGACATATATTCACAGAGGAAGGAACGCAAGGAAAATATTTGCCTGCAGTAAGGATATATATTCACAGAGGAAGGAACGCAAGGAAATTATTTGCTAGCAGTAAGGACATATATTCACAAAGGATGGGACGCAAGGAAAATATTTTCTCGGAGTAAGGACATATATTCACAGAGGAAGGGACGCAAGGAAAATTTTTGTTTGTGTCTTACTTTATTACTACTGAAAACTACTCTTCTGTCGTTCCGTCTCGACTCCTTGACACCTCGGGTATTCACTGGTAGTAGTATATGTATACCTTGGGTGAGTCCATTTGTGTGAAAAGAGGAGACCCCTTAACACCCCCTCCTTAGATAGGGAGTTAGTATCTTTTCCTTTCTCTTATGGTCGACAATTAGAGGCACTGTAAATTTTCTCTTCCTGCTAGTCCCTCCAATTTCTGTGTCTTCTTGTGGTCTTTGAATCTCAAAAACGTCAAAGATCGCCTCCATCGACTCGTCATTTTCTGCGGGTGACGAGCTTGGCTCTTCAACCCGTCTTTTTGTATTTGGTCAATGTTTTCTGTGGGTAAATTTTTTGCCTTTTGTGTACATCACGTTTCCTTGTCTGTTAATTATTGTATTTGGTTCCTCATAATATTTTTACTGAAATAGACCCATTCTTGTTTGAATGATCTCTTGAGTACTGTAGGTGTATACCGGTTTTTATTTATTTTTTCCTTCGTCCTCTGAATAAATTCATCGTTTTTCGCTTATTTTCTTATCACCCGCAAGGTCAAATGTAGTTCCTTTACTGCCTTGTCTAACTCTTTACTGTTTTCATCTGTGGTAGCAAATGTCGTGTTTCGCTTCTTTCTAAAAATTGGTTGGACGTTTTCTTTTAATTCAGTTCTGGCTGTAAATTTGTTGCATCGTCCCAACCCGCTCGCAAATACCTCGTGAAATTGATTATGTAATTCTTCCTTTAACTTTGTCGCATCTGATGTTTCACCGTCTAACTTTTTGCAAAATGAGCTGATAGGTAGGTCCCAAACGTCGAATTTTTGCATCCAGTCTATAACCACTAGATTTTCTGTATCTTTCATTCCGTATATCTTGAGTTTTTTTTGTTCTCCCGTGAAATTTAACATTTACGATTATTTCTCCTTCGAATTTTATACGCTTTCCTGTCACCGACTTAGCAAATTGTTTGTGTATGTAACATGGTGGGTATGTTAAGCTTTGTCCATGTCTGTAGGTTAATTATCGTTAGATCGTAATCCGCGTCTAGTTGCAATTTTATCTTTTTGTTTAAGATTTCAAGTTCCACATATTTCCTTATGTTGGTGTTGTCTTCGTCATGCATCCTAGTAGCTCTTATCCTACTAGTAACTTTTCTGTTCCTACATTGGGATGCCTTGTGTCCCATTTTTCCACACACAAGACAGTTTTTATATTTAAAACGGCAGTCCTTATTCCAGTGTAGTCCCCCACATCGATAACATGCAGATGGGGGGGGGGCTTATATTTGCTTCGATTTTCGTCATAATTTGCCCGATATGTTGTACTTTTTCCCTTATTATAGAATTTTTGTTTTCTTTCCGAAGAACGTAAAATTTTGTTTAGAGTATATATGATACTCCTGACTCCTCAATGTTCTTCGAGTCTTTCTTTATACTCAGACATTTTTGGCAATCTTCTGATAATTGTTGTAGTGTTAGTCCAGGTTCATTTTGTAGTTTTGAAAGCATTCTTTTGCGCATTTCACTATCTTTTGCTGAGACTAACCCTTGAACAAAGATGAGACACTTGAAATTATCCGGTGTTAATTCTGCTAAGTTGAAGTCGTCGCAATGTTTATTCACGATTGCAGCAAACGTAGAATAGCCCTCATTTTCGCCCTTTACCAGGTTAAGACATTTCCACCTCTTGTGAAAGAGTGACGTTTTTGGATTGAAAAGCTCTGTAAGACATGTAACTGCTTCGTTAAACGTTAATTCGTTCGTCTTTTTTGGCAAAATGTAATCCACAAATTTTGTGTATTCTTCTGTTCCTAGTTTTCTGAGCAACAGACGTAGCTTCTTTGCTTCTGTCCAGTTTTGACAATTGATGTTAAAGATGTCTTCGTGGCGTCTAATATAATCCCCGAAATTTTTTTCCTCTTCTAGAGAGTATTTGAAAGTTTCTATCGTATTCCACACTGCGTTTTGGGAAAAAGTCGCCTCTTTTTCGATATTTTGTTGTTTGTTACCTGCTACCTTTAATATTAGTTCCTGCGTTTGTAGTAATTGTTTTTGCCATTTTTCTTCCATTCTTTCCTGGAGTTGTAATTGTTCTTCATTTTAGTATTTTGCAAGTTCTACTAAAATATTTTTAAAATCCTCCATGATAAAAGTCTTACGAAAAACTTGCTTTTTCGTATTTTAGTCCTCGTAAATCTTGTGTCGCCAACTTGTGGACATTGGCATAAAACGGCAAAGGAGACTTTTTTTCTGTGTGAGTTCGAATACCTCGTCGTCAATTTGTTGTGGACAACGAGGGAGAATTTTGTTTCGATTTCTTTCCCGTGTGAGTTCGAATTCCTCTTCGCCAATTTGTTGTCGACGAGGGAGAATTGTTTTTTCTTCTTCCCGTGTGAGTTCGATATCCTCGTCGCCAATTTGTTGTAGATTCCAGGATGAATCCGATATCAATGAATAACAAACGCCAGGAATGGATAAGGGAAATAAATGTATTAACGTAATAATACAAACTGGTAATACGGATTAGTAGATCCAGGAATGCGGGTTAGTAGCACTAATATATATACAGTCTTGGTATTGAAGTATCGCGGATGACTCCTTACTGAGTCTACGTGCTCGCTAACTGTGACGCTTGCCGCCACCTCTGTGTGTGACTTACTCAGCGAGGGGAATGACTTTCCGGGAATGCATGTCGCACGTAAGTTCAGCGTCCCTCCACGGGTGGTCTTAGCCGGTCACTAACCTGGGTGGGGACAGCGTATCGACGATTCAGAATTCTTCCGACTATCCAAACACCAGACAAAGACAATCCATCAGTCAGAATACTACGCCCTGGAGGCTCTTCGGTCCTGGCCGTCGCATTCTGTAACAGTAATCTTTTACCTTTACACAATGAGCGTAACCTCCAACCTTTACACAATCAGCGTATTCTTCTAACTACCACCTCTATGCAATCAGCGTAACCTCACAGGACCACCCACAACACAATCTCTACTCAATCAGCATAGACTCACAGCACCACCCACCTCTATACAATCAGCGCAACCGCTTACCTCTACAGGGCGTAACTTCATACATCCACTCACCCTGTGTAACCTCCTACCACTACCCACCTCTACACAACCAGCGTATATTCCTACCACCATTCACCGATATCACCGGCCACCTCTATGCAGTCAATGTAATCTCCCGCCTCTACTCACCCAGTGTAACCTCTTACCACCACCGCCTCTACAACTACCACCAATCTCTATACAATCAACGTACCCCCCGCCTCTACACAACAAGCGTGTTGTCATAGTATCATCCACCTCTACACAAACACCATAATCTCCAGTACTTATTCCGCTATCTTTGCACGACCGGCATCAGCACTTCGATTTTTCGGAATGTTTTCTTCGTCGCCAACATCAACATTCATTTCTGTGATGCCAATGTTACCGAAGTCAAGAATTATTGATTTTCGACAGATGCGAATAACGCACCTGCATACGACACTTTCCATTCACAGCGACCATATTGTGACGACAGACATTACATTGATTACTTTGAATACAAATATTTTCGGTTAAAAAGCACTTCTTATTCATCTCTTAGAGTCAAAAAGTGAGTCATGTAATCATGTTTAGGTCGTTTGTTTGTTATATACGCGATTAAGAGTCACCGTTAGAAAAAACAACCCCCATCCCCCCAAAAAAAACAAGAACAAAAAAAAATAATTCTCTATCCGACCGCTTGTAATCGCAGTTGGGTAAAACTATGCAATCGGTGTTTATCAAATTCTGTACCCCATCCATTAACTCCTACAGAATCATCATTGTATGTATAGATATATGCTGGTGACTCCACTGTTTACCGAAGCAGATGGTAAATGACCATGTTCAATGTGACCAAGCTCTAACAGATCAATAAAGGAAAAATAACTTGCTTGTAAAGTTCAATAAGTTTAAAACAAAGGTAGTATCATCTCATCTCATCATGACCAATCAAACAATGAGCTTTCTACCAATTACGCTGAACAAAGAAGATCTGATTTGAATACCTGTTGGAACAAGTTCACTCCAGACCTGAAGTGGAACATATATACGATCAATCGTTAAATGTGCTGGAGAAATGATCGGTTCCTTGTACCGCTCCAGAAAGTACCGGACTCCTCCTACCATGCAAGAGAGATTAGCCTTAAAATGGAGCATTTTCCCATGACTGGGCTGGAGATATCCAATTCTTATTGATAAAATTTTAAAATTGGGAGGACTGAACCGTTCTAAAACTGTTGTGATAGCACGAAGTCACAAGTCATCTTGACCGAGTGTTTGAGAGTAAACAAAAAATGATCACGCCAGATTATGTAATCTCTCACAGAAACTGTAACTAAAGCTCTCTCAGTTTAGTTCCAGTATAAACCACAGGTGGGTTGAGTGTACGTCTGTAACAGACATTTGCTAGCCGTCTTGAGTGACGGGTATAATCAGAAACAGTAACTAGTCATTATATGTCTCATGTGTGCGCGTGTCTATATGTGGTTGATCCCGAAATATTGGATCGCAGTATTTTTTAAATGTTAATTACCTAATCATTCACGTTATTATCCAAATCAATTAAAAAAGAAAAATACTTTTATCTGTATTTGCTTTAGACTCTATATGACTATAATTAGCCTGTAGCGGTATTGACGGCGTAAATCAACCCGCACATTATTTACTTTACGAATGTGTAAGCAAATGAAAAGCAAACAAGAGAAAAAACACAGGAAAATAACTTTTCATAACAGGTACAATATTTATATATATGTCAACGGTTTTACATGAATTGTTAATATGAGTTACTTCCCTTTGGCTGAATTAAAGTCTTTACTACTGAAATATTTTTCACAAAAAGTTGAATTAAGTTGTCGCTCAAAATGTTCAGTGAAAGAGAGTTTAAAGAATCCTGTAAAGCTGAAAATATGTTAAATAAACTTTTAGCTTAAAAGAAGTTGGAGAAGTGAATGTTCCGTAAATGTCTAATCTGTTTTTGCTGCTCGTAGTGGAATGTATTGTTCGTAATGTTTGTAATTAAGTTTCGTAAGATTCAATAGCGTGATTGAATAGTTTTTAGTAAGTTGCAGAAGAAGTTGGTGAGTGAGTTGTTTAGTTGAAATTTTAGCTTGAATTACAGTGAAATTACTTCATGTTAAAGAACTTGAAATTCTAACTTTTGTACTTCACTGCAGTAATGATACAAGCGCCGTAAATTCGTTTAGCAAATGCTAGTTGTCGTAAATTCTCATTGACTGGGTTCGCTCGTACATTCAATTTATATGTTTTTAGGTCACGTGACTGGCTCCATCAAGCATTGTTTTTTCGTCAGGTCAGAAACTAGGTTGATGTTATTCGGACGTAGTGGTGAACAGGTAAATTGCATTTTTAATATTTGTTAACCACTCAGAAAGCGCCTTACAAAACTCAGTCTGGAGCCTGATATGTTTTGTTTTGCTCATTGAGAACAAATGTACGTGAAGATACACAAGATAATTTTAATATTTATTGTCCAATGAGAAGTTAAGGTTTTCTGAAAATATGTATGAAGCTGTGATCCGCTTTTTGCACATAAATCGACATTGATGAAAAAGTGGTAGTGGAATGCTAAAAGGCTACATAAATTGAATTTTTAAATCAATATTGTCCTGTCCACAGATTAAATGGTGCCGTTGTATGTACACCCTTATGAAAATTAATTGAAACAACCGCTTTAGTTTCCTTTTTTTCACCATACGCTTCAGTTTTAGACCCACTGGAATGACAGGTTGTAATCGATTCCTATTTTTTCCTCAGATTAGGTCATTTGCAGTGGTGTGCAGTAATATGAATCTATTTTCGGGGTGTATGATGAAATTTGTTTGGCCTTGAAAAATATTGGGTCATCTGTGATTGCATCAGATTTTTATCACGCCCAAACACTATTGTCTCATCTGTCGATTAGTTGTCTTACGGCCATTGTCTGCGATGGACGTTACTCCAAGGAAGCGTACAAAAATTGTAACGCTGCATGAACACAATGGCAATCCTTTTCAGTGAGCAAATCAAAGTACTATAGACTGGCACGGAAACTCTTCTGATTTAAATTCAATCGAGAATCTGTGGTCAATCTGCAAGGAATTCATAAAAAGAAATATTTTCATTTGTTTGCACCTAAGTTCTACAATTCTACAAGCTGATTATCGTGCCAGACATTTTTCCCGCCAGAATCCATCTTACACATTTATAACTCTAACATTCGTATGTGTATTAAATTTTGCTAACATATTGGGTCTGGTGTCCTTGCTATGTATCTCAACATTCTCTACAAACTCCAACGAAAGATCTCTAATATTATCGGTCCTAACCTTGCATCTCGGTTTCAGCTCCTTTTTATTCGCCGTGGCATGGATTCTCTCTGTCTTTTCTACAGTGCTGTTCGATAAAAATGACTCACCTGATTTTTTTACTAAATGTTCTCTTCTCCGATGAAACGAAAGTTGAGCTAAATTCAAAGGATAAGCGATCTAAAATCCGAAGAAGCAGCTTTGAAAGCTCTTTGAATTTAGCAGTAAGTACTGTCAAGCATCCGTTCAGTATAATGTTCTGAGGATGCTTTTCTTTTCATGGAACTGGTTTCTTAAAACCTACTGAAAAGACCCTCAGGAGCGAGCAGTACAAGAGAATTTTAGAGTCTTGTTGGCTCCTTTCTGTTGAAAGGGTGCAAATCGACCCCACCAAGCTCATTTTTATGCAGGATAATGCTCCCTGTCACAAATCAAAATTGACGAAGGAATACTTTGATGAGAAGCAGGTGAGTGTTATGACATGGCCGCCCCAATCTCCTGACCTCAACTCCATAGAAAACTTATGGAGCATTATAAAGTACAGGCTCTCGGGAAAGCAGTTGAGCAACAAAGAGGATTTGATTGTGAATTTCAAATACGAATGGAATTCAATGCTTGGAGATTAGATTTTCCAGAACCTAATCAATTCAATGCCAAAAAGTGTTGAAAAGGTTATTCAAAATAAAGGAGAACCCATAGATTATTAAATATTTCGAACTATATTACCTATTATAAATAAATTATACCTCTATTATTCTTTATTTAAAGCTGTTCGGTTATGTTTCTATTGATTTCGTTGCAGGAAATAAGTGAGTCACTTTTTTTTGCACAGAGTTTTTCCCTAAATCGCATTTATATCTAAAATTATAATTATCAATAGAATACCTTAAGGTGAGTAAACTTTTTTACTAGGTTGTCGGGAAGCGGTCTTTAAGATTAAAATTAGTTTGACCCCAAAAACAATAGGCGAAAAAATTTTAAGTAAAAAAAATCAGGTGAGTCACTTTTATCGAACAGCACTGTATAAATATTTTCTCAGCAGTTGTTCTAATGAACTCCTTGGTATCTCGTCCGTATGAATTTAAACGTACTACTAGATTGACAATTAGGTCTCATCATTTAATCGTTGAATTATCTAGATGTAACCGTAATTGCTATTCTAATGTTTTCTCTTCTCGTACTTCTGTTCTGTGAAACTCTCTTCCGGATTCTTGCTTTCATGCCATCTACAGTCTTCCAAAATTTAAAGTCAACGACAATCGCCATCTTCTGTATTTATGAAACCTTTTGTTTTATTGTACTTTTATCTTAATCTTTCTCAATCGCTGTCGGCCTCCTTACATTTTTGCGGCTTTGTCACTTTGCTCGGTGGGAAATGATTAAGCAACCCCCCTCCAAAAACAAACAAACAAAAAACTATAATTCTTTTTATTTTGCTTAAACTTCTGAAACGAGATATTGTTAGCGTCATTTATTTTGTTCATTGTCATCATCTTTGTTGATTTTTCATAACTTTTCAACTACTTTATTCACCAGCCATTGTACTTCTTGCTAAATTATGAATAGGGCAGTTCCATTTCGAAGATAATGTTAGTATCAATTGCTAATTATTAGTAAAATTCCATTGTTTCTGACAATGTACAAAATACAGATTGACTGATGAAATCCTCTAAAACAAATTTTAAGTCAAATATTGTAAAATCGTTTAATGATAAAATATATTTCTATCGACAGATATATATATATATATATATATATATATATATATATATATATATATATATATATATATATATATATATATATATAGTTTGTCATGATATTTGTTAGTTTTTCTTATATATGTTATGAAATCCCGCTTAAATTTACGTACGATGGAAATTGTGAGCCACAAGTAGGTTTTAAAGAAATTGCGACAATGAACGACGCTTATACATAGAATCAGAAAGAGACATATGAAATTTCTAGGACATAAAATGAGGAAAGATGTTTTGGAGAATTAAACGCTCAGGGGCGATATTGAAGCAAAAGGGACAGAAAGAAACAAGCTTATGTAAATGAATGACAGGAGAGGGACTGGGAGTGAGAGTAAGGAGTCATAAAAAATTAAACAAGAATCTACTCCTTGGGTGAGGGACGAGAGAGAGAGAGAGAGAGAGAGAGAGAGAGAGAGAGAGAGAGAGAGCGAGAGAGACAGAGACAGACAGAAGCGAATTTTTAATTGTGAATAAAGGTTATAAAATAGACAATTCTTACCCCAACATCTCATTTACTTCGTTTTGGAATAAATAATTATTTCTTGAAACAATTTTAATTTGTCATAATATTTATTAGCTTTTCTTATATATGTGATGAAATCACGCTTAAATTTACGTACAATGGAAGCCACAAGGAGGTTTAAAAAAAATGACAATGAACAACACATACTTAGAATCAAAAAGAGAGATGTGAAATTTTCGAGGACATAAAACGAGGAAAGAAGTTTTGGAGAATTTAACACTCAGGGGCGATATTGAAGCAAAAGGGACAGAAAGAAACAAGCTTATGTAAATGAATGACAGGAGAGGGACTGGGAGGGAGAGTAAGGAGACAGAGGTACAAAGGATAGGAAGTTGTGAAGGGTCAAGACTCATAAAAAATTAAACATGAATCTACTCCTTGGTTGAGGGACCAGAGAGAGAGAGAGAGAGAGAGAGAGAGAGAGAGAGAGAGAGAGAGACAGACAGACAGACAGACAGACAGACAGACGTTAATTTTTAATTATCAATAAAGTTTATAAAATAGACAATTTTTACCTCGACATCTCATTTGTTTTCCTTTGGAATAAATAATTATTTCTTGAAACAATTTTAATTATACTTGTAAAAATACAATAATTCGTTGTATGTCGTAATAATTTATTCCCCGGGGGGCCATCAGCTAAATATAATAATGTTTGCAGGAAAAATAAGCCATGTTTTACTTTGGCCTCTTTTATTTACCAGCAGTGGAAACTGGTTGTCTAAGAAAGAATTTTCCACCAAAACTCTTGGCCTTTTCAAAAACTATATGTCGAACAGTTTATTGTCATTACAAGCAGCTTCGATTAAATTATTGACCTCTAACTTGACATATACGAGTACTTCATGTCGTATGTACGTATTCTTTAAGCTGTAATAATTATATTCCAAGACAAAACATTTCAAGACATGAATAGTTGAAATGGGGTGCCGTGCTAATCCCCAAAATGCGAAGGACATGCCTGCTATGAAGATCAGCATTCGAAATCTTGAAAGAAGAGGCCAAAGGAAAACATTGGTGCCAGTAAGATGCATGCACTTACTGCAACACGGCGTCAGGCCAAATCAGATTTCTTACTTAATAGAGAGGCGGCCTTCATTGCGTATGTAATTGACAACGCCATAGAGTTTTAAAAAAATCACAGCTTATTTCAGCAAATATCAAAACAGTTGACACGAATGCGCTAAAAGATGGCGATATTCCAGCATGATAGAATCTGTTTACATCGCTACCTCATTATGGCAAGTTTGACACAGGGACATTATTAACGGGTAGACCCGCATGTGTAATACACGTGATAACATAAATTGTATAGTTCCTTTGGCGGTTCGCTTTTGGGGACATTCTCACATATCAGAGACTGGACGTGGAACAGTTTACTTAGGTACCTCAGATATCAAAGATTGAATCTGGACCACTTCCCTTAAGTGTCTCAGATATCCGAGATCGAACTTGGATCACTACCCTTCAGTGTCTCAGATATCCGAGATCGAACTTGGACCACTTCCCTTCAGTATCTCAGATATCCGAGATCGAACTTGGATCACTTCCCTTAAGTGTCTCAGGTATCCGAGATCGAACTCGGACCATTTCCCTTAAGTGTCTCAGATATCCGAGATCGAACTCGGACCACTTCTCTTAAGTGTCTCAGATATCCGAGATCGAACTTGGACCACTTTCCTTAAGTGTCTCACATATCAGAGATTGAAGTTGAACAACTTTTTTTAAGACAACCTGGTATGAGAGAACGACCCCTGCAATTTGTCTTTGGTTACCTCCCCGTAGCAGTCAGTAAAAACTATTTCAGGATGATATAAGCCATGAAAGAAGCCGGGTCTAGATTGCATAGACACTGCTGTATAAAACTAATTGCAGATAGGAATTATTCTGTTGAGCTTTGGTTAGAAAGTTCAATTCTTGCCAAGTTTCCATAGCCTTATGCAAAACTATATACAGGGTGCGGCATCAACTTCTGAAGTATTTTTTAGTTTGTTTAAAGACATTTGGGATCTGTTTAAACGGTTTTCTTTTGTTTTTTCAGACATAAATTGACCTCTCTTCATCACATAGGATTTGTATCGAGTGTCTTCATGAACACTCCTTCTGATTGTTTTTTTTTTCAGACACATGCAGCTTTTTGGCAATTGACCTCATTGATTGACCTCGGTTTTCATCAATTGTCTGCTTGACTTCTTGAATAAATTTGGATGTTCTCACTTTATCAGAATGTGCAGAATGTCTTTTACGTTTTGATACAGACATTGGGGAACCGTCGGCGTCTTCTAACTCTTTTCGTATCTTGTGGACAAACAATCTTGGAACTTTGAGGAGGCGTGCAATATCCAAATCGCTATGATCAGCCTTTAATACCACAATCACAGCCTGCCTTTTCATTTCATTTGTTATCATAGGGTTTGCCATTCTTGATTTCTGAAAAATAAAAGCATTAGAAGTTAGTGGGAAGCAGTATTAATCTGAAATCTGTATGTCCTCAAATACCAGCCGCACCCTGTATATTCTCAACATTTATCAACAAAACAATCGGTCATAAAAGGACCAGAGATGAGGAAAAGAAGCGAGAGATAGAGAGAAAAACCGAGAGTGAAAGAGAGAGAGAGAGAGAGAGAGAGAGAGAGAGAGAGAGAGAGCGAGAGAGAGAGAGGGAAAGAAAGAAAGAGAGAGTGAATGATAGAGTTAGAGAAATGCATGAACCTTGAAAAAAAATTTGTAAGAATCCTTCAAGGTGTAATGTTGAAGAATTTTTTTCAGAAATTTCCCTTCTGTTACTTTCGTTTTAAAATAAGAACTTTCCGCTTTCTCACATCTCTCAGTCGTCTGTGGACTTCACTATAAAAAAAAATGGGAAAAGCGTAAAAGAAGAAAGAAATTAAAAATTAAATAAAATCCAGCAGGTGCAACAATTGAATAAAGTTAATAAGGTCATTTCAGATGACGATGATGATGCAATGAACAACAATTGTTGAAGTCAGCACACTGAAATCACGTGACGAAAAAGCAAGTGAATTTCAAGTTTTGCCGGTCGGCATCAGGTGTTGCAAACTTTCAGTGAAAAAATCCGGACGATTTAACAAACTGTGAGAGAATTGTATTCACTTGATCGCTTGATCAAATTTCCATTTGCCGGTGATCAGTTTTAGCGTTCAGATTGGAAACTTTTTTTTTTTCGGGGGGGGGGGGGGTGTTCATTGAAACTTGATTTGTTACAATAGCGTTAAACAGGCAGATCAGGTGTAGACTCAGTTAACGGCTTCTGAGAAAGAATGAATGATAAAAAAAACAAAATGGTGGAGGGAAAACTGGCCATTATAAAGAATTGAAACACTGGGAGATTAAGGGACTCCATGAAATGAAAGGAAACTAGAAAAGGAAAATTATTGAGACGAAGGAGATTGTTGGGATGAGGAGAAGGAAGTGAATCACAAGGAAACTTTGGAATTAAATAGAGAAAAGAAAGTAGAAAATGGCGGATATATGTTAGTAGGAATAAAGCAGTGATGCCTTATGGTTGAGATAGTTGCCTATTTTCTACCGGAGCCAGTGGCCGTTGTTTGAGCCTGAATAAAAAGAAAAGAGGATTTTCTAGGAAGACAGGCAGATTAATGTAATGCAACCCTTTTCCTCCTCAGTATCGCTCTCTTAGTTCTGTGTCAGGAAGCAAATACGGCCATTCATCAGGTGTACCTGGCATTAATTTCATGCATTCTGCGTGTATAAAGTGTTTTTTCATAATTTCATCCGAAGCAAGAGATTAAAGCCACTAAGACGCAACGTGTTACTGAATCTTAGAGAATATGAGAGAAACTATTATTAAGGAGAGAAAACAGTAAAAGAACATGAATTAAGAAGACAAAAGATAACAAATCACATTGCATTAAAATTTTTGATGATCAAACTTGACTGGGAACACACGAAGCCGAAAGAGAGTTCCACAAGCGAAAAGTGCGATAAAAAATCTATTAGCGTAGAAGTCATGATCATATCTATCAATTTCAATTGTAAAATGATGAGACCTAGCCGCCAATCTAGTACTGCACTTAAATTCATAAAGTCTAGGTACCATGGAAGAAATTTCATCAGAACAATCAAAGTATTTATAGAAAAGGCACAGGGAAGCAACGTCCCAGCGGTCGGAAAGTCAGTGAAGGCGAGATGCCAGATCAAGACCAATAACATTACAAATTCTTCTTTAGATCTTATAAAGAAATATATGGTAGGAGAATCATATCATATGTACCAGCAATATTCAAAGCACGGACAAATGGTAGACTTATAAATATGTAAGATAGATTCCGTTGAGAAAAACTGTCTAATACAATACAGTGATCAAAATTTCCAAAAAGCAGACTTAGTAATTCAATATAATTTTACCATTTCATGTCATCGGAAAACGTTCGGCCGAGAAGGTGCTATGAGTCACTCCTCTGGAGGTTAGCATCAGCCATGCTGATGGACGGTAAATGGATTCCCTTAGACGAGTGAAATTTTTTGTGTCAGATTTAATATAATTTCTGCACTATTTATAACATTTCTTATTTATTTCTAAATGTTTATACACTAATGTATAGCTGGCCACTCGTATTCGAGGATACCTGTCTACTAGGGCGCCAAGCCAATCCCTATTGCAGACACAGTTTGTGTTTACAACACCCACTATGCCCACCTGAGCAGACCATAGTTACAGTTTCCGAGAAAGAGCGTATTATTTAGCGTGATCAACAATATGAACAAGGCCAGCACACTCAAGCCCTCGGCCGCGATGACTTGTGACTTCGTACTAGGTTTCCGCCTACCCAATTTCACTCACAAGGCTTGATATGATTTTTCAGGCACTTTCCAAAGGAAAGACCCCTCCAGTTCTATAACATCAGGAAGTCTCCTTTCTGACATATCGAGCATGATGAGATTCGAACTCGGGTCTCATGTTCAGAATTCGAACGATGTAACTACTCGGCCAAGTGCCTCTAATGTACTGGCCAGTAAACGTGATAAACAGAGTCCAAAACAGAGTCTCTATTTTCTGAACATCCATTCGAAACGTGCAAATTACAAATTGGAACTACCAAAATCAGACAAGTACAAGAAATGAAATATTTATGAAGGGTTTCAACAGAAGACGGAAAGTTCGTCACTGACATTCGAAGACGCAATGGGATTGTAAAATATGCCTTCACAAAGATAAGCAAAGAATTAAGAAACAGAAAAATTACGTTAGAAACAAAGAAAAAGAGTACTGAGATGTTACGTAATATAAGTCCTTCGATATGGTGGTGAATGCAGGACAATCTCTTCACAGATGAAGAGGAGACTTGCAGCAACAGAAATGTGGTTCTACAGAAGGATGCTGAGAATACCATAGACTGAACATATGAGCAACGGCGAAGTTTTAGAGAAAATGGAAACAAAAAGGACACTTAGCATCAGAAGGAGAGATTTAAAATTTCTAGGGCACAGAATAAAGAGTGAAAGGGCTTGGAAAATTTAACAACGCATAACCTATCTAGCGAACTTGAGTAAATTGGATGGCGGAACAAGATTTAGGAGATATAAGAAAAAGACGGAATTTGTCAAGTGCTACAAATGATAGGAAGTTGTGGAGAGCCATGATCAACAACGTCCTGAAGGGACACCGAACATAGAAGAAATACATTTCATTTTTAAGTAAATGAAAACAACCACAGTAAAACTTTTCGCACAAAATACATATATCGTCTGGTTAGATTTACTTTTTTATTTCATGAAATTTTACTGTATGCGAGTGGTCTAATGGATAGTGACTCAGATTGCGAAATCGGAGAGCCGTGTTCGAATTCAGGTTAGTACCGTTCACATACGGGTAAATTTCCTAAATAGCTATGATGATTTTTTAAGCGTAGCTTAAACGTGCCTAAAGACTTAAAGTATGGGGTACAAGTGAAGATCAAACTCACTACTCAGTCGTAACTGTCCTCGCAAAACATTACACCATATCGAGATATGCCTTGCTATAACTTGTTATTCGAAATAAATTGTTAATGCAATATTCAGTAAAAAAAAAAAGAAGGAAGAATTATTCATACAATCTCAAATAGGTTTCGGCTTTAAATAACCCAAAAAGATAACCATAAAAAAATCAATCAATCAGTTACCATTGGTGGTAAATACAAGGAAAGTTAAACATGCGAGACGTTAAGCGAGGAGTGTTTATCTTAAAAACAAAAGTGAATCAAAGATTGAGGTGAAAATAGTTTGAGAAGAGGAGATAAAGAAAGGGGGGGTGTGAAAGGAGAAAGTAATGTGGGATGTCACAGAAGACAAGGGAGAAGAATAAGAATGAAGGAAGGACACATGGCACAGTGGATAAAGGCGTTGGTTAGATCCAGTGATAGGACCCAAAGAGTGTGAGTTCAATACCCGGTTAAGGCAGTGGAGAACTTAGAGAGGGGAATTAACAGGAGATAACTGATAACTGACATCCATTAAACATGGCACTTGGAACTAGAACAGTCTACCCCAGTGAGCGAAATAAATGGTTCAGTTTGACATTCCAACCAAGGACATATGGCACAGTGGATAAAGGCGTTGGTTAGATCCAGTGACAGGACCCAAAGAGTGTGAGTTTAATACCCGGTTAAGGCAGTGGAGAACTTATAGAAGAGAATTAACAGGAGATAACTGATAACTGACATCCATTAAACATGGCACTTGGAACTAGAACGGTCTACCCCAGTGAGAAGAAATAAAGGGTTAATTTCGTCATTCCAACCAACGGAATACAAGGAGCTTCCCAACAAGTATGAGCTGTTTCTTGTGTCCTGCATAAATTTCTAAAGTTCTACGGTAGTAAAAATCCGATTCCAGTCGATATTACCATTTTTGTGATTTGCTGTATCCTCTTCATGTGTGTAAGAAGAGGGAAATGTGTCGTTAAGTTGCACACCGAGATCTATTTTATCACCGTAGTAAAAGATCGGGCAATAAATTGGTCATTCCAACCACCTGAAGAAGGCCAGAGCGTACAACGGCCGAAACTTTGTAATAAATATGGCGACAAAGATAAGGACAATAGTCCGAATAATGTAAATAGTGAGTGAGAGAAAAGCAGAGAAGTGGTGAGAAAAAAAAGGGAAAAGAACAGAAATTGAAAAACAAATGAGGAAGAAAAGAGGGAAGGAAGAAAGAAGAAAAAGAAATAAAGAGAATGAACGCAAGAAGTAACAGAGAAAGAAAGCAATAGATGCAAAGAGAGAATAAACGAAAAAAAGGTATCATAGATAAGAGGAGGGAGGGAGAAAGAGAGGAGTATGTCTATATCCAGGTTGAGAAAATCCGAAATCTCCCAAATCCGAAAACCTCCAAAAATCCGAAGATTTTTCAGGTTCTGACATGCCCTGCCACAAATAGAAAATTCAAGAAAGCACTGGGAATTTTTCTAGGTGATGTGCAGCTGTTGCAAGTGTCTGCCCAGGGCGGGAATTCGCCAGCCCAGCTACGTAGCCTACGTTGGCGCCAGTTCTTTTTTGTAGCGAACGAAGGTGTTGCTGTAACGATTCATAGCAACACCTTCGTTCGTGGATTACTTATCAGGTGTTTCGTGCTCAGTAAAGACAAAATATCAAAAAGTCCTGCATTTATATATTTTTTGAAAGTAGTGATCATGTTTTTTGCACGCATAAAGAAAGTACAAAACATTATTTTTACGGGAAATCTTAATTTCGCCGTTTTCGTGTGAGCATTACGTGACTAGCGTCATTACCTGTATCTGTATATACACAAAATGTATTAAAGTTGATATAAATCTACTTTCGGGGTATATATTATTTATATAAAACCACCTTATATGAATCAGCCGTGCTATGAAATGTAAAGGGATATTGTGTTTATGCTTGTGTCCCATACTGCCATATTTTATAGCCTGTATTATAAAACCTGAAAAAAAAAATCTAAAAACCGAAGCACTTCCGGTTCCAGGAATTTTGGGTAAAGAATTCTCAACCTGTGTAATGAAGATTTTGGAACATGAATAGATTGATAAATATATAAACTTTGTTTTTTCTTAACTCTAGAACACTAACCATCAATTAAATTTACGCCACTACTAACCATGGGTATATCATACCCGATTTTGAAAATATCAAGAAAAATATTAAATATAAATCTTTATTTGAAATATTTTACATGGACGCACTTCAAACTTTGTACTTTGAGTTAACATTAATAGGAACTGAAAAACATATTATTTAGATAAGAAAATCAGGTACTGAAAATTGTAATTAAAAGTAGGAAAATTTGCACTGGGTACTATATACCTATGGTTAGTGTTCTAGAGTTAATTTCGTAAGAACAAATCTACTGAGAAATAGACTGACTACTTAGAGTTAATACTTATAATCCTAATATCTTTATTTTTGTTGTTACTATCAAAATGTTTTGGCCGTGAGATACTCTTGCTTTCTTCAGATGTCTGTGGATATGGGTGATAATCTATTTACGATGGCCGGCTGAAAAGTTCATAGGCTGACCAAGATACTCTCACGGAATGTGACCAAATGAGGCTTATTTTTCAACATAGTTCCCCTTGCAGTCTACACATTTCTTCCATCAGTGTTGCCCGTCTTGGGTATGATGATAAACTACATCCGCGTCCTGGGTAAGACGATAAACTACGTCCGAAAGCAAGGCCTCTGATCAGGAGGTTTTGAGGAGTGTGGAACCACCTCCTAATTGCTGGTGTTCCCAGGTTCACCCTGATCCAGGTTGGAAGCACCTGTTAGGGTCCCAGCTATGGGAAAATAGCTAACACCCAAACTTGTGTAAAAATAGGTTTTACTACCAGAAATACTTTGTAATAAAATAAAATTATTACCAGCAATAATATTTGAAGGAAAAATTATTATCAGCAATACTTAAAAAAAAAACCCAACCCAAAACCAGCAATACAAACAGTTATAGATTCTTTGAAAAACATATGACCAGCTATAGATTTCTTCAAGGAAAATATTCCCAGAAATAGATTTTTGTAGAAAAACATATTACAAACAATAAAAATTTTGTCGGCATTACATAAACCACTGAGGTTGATATGCCATAAAACAAACCAAACCAAACCAAACCAAACCAAACCATCAGTGTTGCAGTGACTGGATCTCACTGGTGAAGAATGTTTCATCCTGTTGGTCAAAAAAGTCGTCAACAGCAGTATGAGGTCATTATCACTGTGATACTGATTACCAGCCACGTGTTTTTTTCATGTTGGAGAACAGATGATAGTCAGTTGGGGCCAAATCAAGAGGCCAGTAAAGATGATCAACCAGCTCAAAGGCACAGACGCACACAAAAGAGCAACATTCTTGTAAAAATACAATCAATCAAGTAAAGAATGACAAAAAGAAAAGCAATATGTTTAAGAAACAATGCTGTCTTTTGAGAAAGCTTAAAAATTATATAGGTATTTTGAATCGAAATCATAAAATTACTCATCGGCTTTAAAATGTAGCAATATAGTTATATTCCCTACTTTTACCAGCTGTTCTTCGTAGTTTAATTGGTGAAGCAGCTGTAACGGAAATCCAAGGGGTTTCCCAACAAGTATAAGCTGTTTCTTGTGTCCTGCATACATTTCTGAACTTCTACGGTAGTAAAAAGCCGATTCCAGTTGCTATTACCATTTTTGTGATTTGCTGTATGTGTGTAAGAAGAGGGAAATGTGTCGTTAAGTTGCACACCGAGATCTATTTTATCACCGTAGTAAAAGATCGGGCAATAAATTGGTCAAACAACCATACACAACACACATACTTTGTCGAGTTATAGGTTGAACTTTCGAATAGAAATTGAAATCGTTTAATCATCAAACGGCCTCCGGGCTGTGACTAGATTGTAAAAAATCGAATATCATTCAGCCTAAGTTTCATATTGGTCTTAAGTTATTTGAATTTCAAGATGAAGTCATTTTTATTAGTTTCTTCATTTTTTTTCTTACTTTATATCACAACGTTATATTTTGAATAAACGTCCATCGTTAATTCAAGTAACATGCAATGAGATAAACATGAGAAAAAAACAATGAGAATAACATGAGAAAAAACACTCCAAAACTGATAATGAAAATAGTCGATCTAAACAAAAACTGATTTTTTAAATAAACTTTCGTCCAATACAAGGTCTAAGAGCCACTCAAGGTAGAGGTTTATTGAGTGAGGTTATTGCATGGACATAAAAAGAGGACGCATGTTCAGATTCTGAGGATATGTAGGATAGATAACGGATGACACGAAGAGGTTAAGTATCTTGTTATCGGTTAAGCACAATCTCGGGAGTTTGTTCCATAAAGTAGTGGTTTTTTGGGAAAATGCTCTCTGAGAGGAACTTCCTCCTTACTAATGGAATACAAAGGGAATGAGGGGGTGGTAGCACCTGTTAGGGGTCCCAGCTATGGGCAAATAGTTAACACCCAAACTTGTGTAAAAATAGGTTTTAATACCAGAAATACATTCTTTGAAAAAATATGACCAACTATAGATTTTTTCAAGGAAAAATATTTCCAGAAATAGATTTTTGAAGGAAAACATTACCAGCTATAAAGATTTTGTCGGTATTAAATAACCTATTGAGGTGGATATGCCGTAAAACAAAACAAACTAAACCAAACCAAACTAAACCAAACCAAACTAAACCAAACCAAACAAAGGGAATGAGGATGATTTGTGATGAGTAAGAAACAATAATAACTCCCTTTACCCACTCCATTCAAATTCGGGCGAGCTGAGGAAAAAGACGGAAAGAAATTCGAGAGCCCATGTGAAATTTTCATTGAAGCTGTTGTGGTAGAAGAAGCGGTTACATGTAACTGATTCGACAGTGAAATGGTGGGACCGAGTTGCCAGCTTATCTCGAAGAAGCTGAAACAGAGAAATATGAATATGCCGTTTACCACCATTCATGGAATTTCCCATCAGAATTAAGTAAAATAATTTCAAAAAGACAAAAATGCATTTATAAAAAATATGAAATATTCTCTATCCAACTGATTTTGCCTATCAACAGCATAACTGACTACGGCTCTGTACATGAGGTCACTTCTTGGGCTCACGTTTTCTGCTGACATGAAATGGAGTGATTTTCTTGAATCAGCTGCTAAGTATAGGGCTAGGAAATTTAGTTCACAGCATCGTTCCATTGACTTATTTTTATTTATTTTTTTAAGCATTTCACCCCAAGCAAAGCGGGAGTGCCACTAGAACGCAAGTAGTTACAGAGATTGAAAGTAAGAGTAAAGAGTATGTCATCAGGTCCAACCGATGTGGTCTTAAGTTATATTACTTCTCCCACAGTACCTCTCGCCAGTTTGTTCCTTCTTTACCTTTGGTAAGAAGCATAGGAACCAAATTAGGTGTTATTTAATAATATTGATTCTAGTTCCTTTATATACGTCCATTGGCAATAACTATTTATGATATACCTGCCTTTAATATTAAAATAATTTTTTCAAGCATTTCATTTCATTTTAAGTCGGGAGTGCCACTCGCACGCAAGGGGTTACAGAGAATGAGATCAAGAGTAAAGAGGCGTGTTTGAGGAAAGGATAAAGAGAAGGACGGGGATCAAGGTCAAGGCATCAGAAGATGTCGATTGACATTACACTTGAATATTTGAAGATTATAGCTATCAGGGAAGCGTGCAGGAGGGAAGGGATGTTCTACTGTCGGCAAGAACAAGAGAAGAAGCAGTTGGAGTAGAAGAAGCGGTTACATTTAACTGTTTCGACATTGAAAGGGTGGGACCGAGATGCCAACCTAGTAGCACGCTTAAATTCATGCAGTTGGGGTGCCAGTGAAAGTAGCTCGTCAGAGCAGATGCCGTGAAAATATCTGTAGAAAAGACAGAGGGAAGCCACATCACATCTGTGAGAAAATGACTGTAGACGAGATGCCAGATCAGGATATATTACGTTGCATATCCATTTCTTGATTTTGTCGAGAACCTCGAGATGAAAAGCGGGGCACCAGACCATATATGGCAACAGTATTCCATGTAAGGGCGAATGGTTGATTTATAGATTTGAAGGGTGAACTCAGACGAAAAAAACAACAACTTCTGGCGCGATACAGAGAACCAACTTTCCTTGCGATAGATGAAGCCATTTATTTTTTGATGAGAGGTTTAGGGATAGGTTGATTAATTCAGTGACCTAAACATGGAGATTTCGTCATATTCCCTTGTTACGTCATTTAATGCCTATTTTTGTCATAACTGAGCTAAGAGTTAATGTTTGATATGGTTTATGCTGGGGTCTGCAAGCACCCAGCTGAGAGATGTCTTCATTTGGGATCTTACTAATCAGCATGGGTGCAGTGAGCGTTATCTAAGCGTTATCGACACGGCAAAGTATGACTAGTGGTTCGGGCTTCTATAACCGAACTGGTGAAGGCATCTTCTATTTCAAAACACACACATGGTAAATTATGTGAGTTCAGTTCTCCAGGAAAGCTTTTCATTGCGATTCAATTTAATATGAATGTCAAAGGGGATTCGGCCATTAGAGATAAAAAAAAATGAATAAAATAAAAGTGTACATAATTGCAGAAATATTTCACTGATCCGTCAAATTGTTACGCGTCCAACTTTCTTTAATAACCTGTCTTCCTAAATCAGCTAGGCTGAACTCTACCAGACCTCTGAAGGTTTATTTGGGGATCTGGGTGCAGGATGTTAACAGCAGGATTTTTAAAACTTTAAAGTTATTATGTAGTTTCTATAGTGCGAATTTGTCAGTTCAACGCATCTCATAAGTGATTAATAGAATTGGGATCCGGGGATTATGGTGATTAAGGCAACATTAGAAAAATCATTCATATCCAACTCGTACATACATGGTGTCCATAAAGTTCGTGTGACTTTAAAAAATTTATAACTTTATTTGTATTTGCGATAGAAATAACTTGTAAAAAGGATTAGAAAGAAGTAAATCTATATTTTTTAAGGTTTTATTGAAATTTTATTTAAGTTTCCACATGTCCTCCATCATTAGCAATACAAAGGGTAATATGATTTTGCAGTTCACGGAAAACATTTGCCAACTGATTTACAGTAATGCCTGAAATCACATTAGTTAATTTAGCTATACTTAAAACTAGGTACATTAAACTTTATAACATTTTCTTGTTCGTGTGCACTTTAAAATATTTATAAATTTATTTGTATTTGCGATAGAAATAACTTGTAAAAAGGATTAGAAAGAAGTAAATCTATATTTTTTAAGGTTTTATTGAAATTTTATTTAAGTTTCCACATGTCCGCTATCATTAGCAATAAAGGGTAATACGATTTTGTAGTTCACGGAAAACATTTGCCAACTGATTTACAGTAATGCCTGAAATCACATTAGTTATTTTAGCTATACTTAAAACTAGCTACATTAAACTTTATAACATTTTTTACAGATTATTTCTATCGCAAATATAAATAAAATTTTTAAAGTGCACACGAACTTTATGGACATCCTGTATGAGAGGCCATGCAAGTGTCATAGAAGATTGTTTTTATTAATGGACAGAATCAAGGATAATGAGGTAGATATAGCTGGCCACTCGTATTCGAGGATACCCGTCTACTAGAGCGGCTAGTCAATCCCTATTGTAGACGCTTGCTCAGGCGCATTTGTGTTTATTCAACACCCACGGAGCCCACCTGTGGTTTATACTGCAACTACGCTAAGCAGATCTTTCTTGGATAGAGCGTGTTCAACAATTTGAAAAAAGGCCATCACGCCCAAGACCCCGGCCACGATGACTTCGTGCTAGCACAGCTATCGACAACCCCCAAAGGTTCCGTCTACCCAATCTCACTCACAAGGCTTGTGTCAACCCGTGGTATGGTTTTCATGCACTTTCCATTGTCCTCATCTTCGTTGCCATATTTATCATAACGTTTCGGCCATTGTACGCTCCGGCGTTCTTCAGTCGGATAACATCAAGAAGTCCCCTTACTGACAAATCGACCATGGTGAGATTCGAACGTGGATCTCATGGTCAGAATGCAAACGTTCTAACCACTCGGCCACCTGCCCATAATGAGGTCGGTAGTACACAGTAAATTACGCACAACATGAATGCGTGTTTTCCAACGAAGCGTTGTCTAAACTACCACAACGCTGCCTTCACAAGATTGGTTTCCCACAATAAATCCTGGTTCCATTATTTGTCGAGGATAACGACGCACACATATCCAGCTGTCTACCGCATTCAGGAGAGAGCAAAACATCGGATCGGGTGACCTTCTATTGACATTAAATTTTTGACGATAGGCATTGGTAAACATGTGCCTCTAACTGGCTTGTAGCCATAACTGTAGCTCTTAACGCATGAAAAAGGAAGTATTCCAGACAAGTTTATAAACCGCTGTTCTTGACATGCGCAGTTTTCACAAGACAGACGTCATTTTTGCGACATGTTGTTGATCATAATATTGTGTTTATCAGTGTATACAGTAATACAAATTTAAGTGTGATACAGGTTCCTCTTCCACAAGTTGGGATTGAACCTATACGAGGAAAATTAGTGAGAATATCTCAGACAAAAGTTTTTGCTTTCTGCACAGTTACTTGGTATGGCCGATCATCCAAATTAAATATAAAATTACAGACCTATTTTATTGGGGTTTATACAGTCTATGAGACACCAGAAGTGTTGAAACAAAATGGCTATTTTTGTAGTGATTTTATAACATTTATGTTATAATTTTCGAATAAATAATTATATTTGCTCAACTCTGTATTGAGCACTCCTTTAAGAATAGTATTTGTTGGTTATTGGAATTCATTCCGTATACACCAATCCTACAATTATATATATATATATATATATATATATATATATATATATATATATATATATATATATATATATATATATATAAGTTAATAAATATACATATACGATATTCAGCATTACAATATTCATATAAATATAATATTCACATATTTATAATAGTGATGAACTGTTCGTTACGAAGATTATATCGAACATGAAACTCCGAGTCGTACAATCGACGTGAGGTAATGTGTATATTTATTAATATATACTTTATAGCTCTGTATTACCACATTGAGCACTCTTTTGTTAACACCGGAAACTAAATAAAATATTTATTTGCAAATTTATATTTGCTTGCATCTATAGTTATTTATTTAATTCATATATATATATATATATATATATATATATATATATATATATATATATATATATATATATAACTTTAGGAAACTAACTTTTTAATCTGTCTATATTTCTGAAATGAGGTATTATGTACACTATTTACATTATTCTGACCATTGTCCTCATCTTTGTTGCCATATTTATCACAACGCTTCGGTCGTCGTACACTCCAGCCTTCTTCAGGTGGTTGGAATGTCGAACTGAACACTTTATTTCGCTCGCTGGGGTAGACTGTTCTAGTTCCACGTCTAATGGCTGTCAGTTATCAGTTATCTCCTGTTAATTTCCCTTTCCATGTTCTCCACCGCCTTAACCAGGTATTGAACTCACACACCTTGGGTCCTGTCACTGGATCTAACAAACGCTTTCATCCACTGTGCCATGTGTCCTTGAGGACAGCTGTGTATGGATTTCTGGTTATTATAAACCTAATGTCTTCAGCAATCATTTTTTACCAGTGCTCATATTGCAATTTTTGCTGTTATCATTGCATGTTTTTACTAGATCTCATATTGCCATTTTCGCTGTTATTATCTCTTTTCTCTGGCACTCCTTATTAACATCAGGACAACCTTCAAAAGCTGGACGACACTTCGCAGATACCTCTCCCGACTAAGACCCCCCATGGAGGAGAACATGACTAAAGACTGTGTGTACGCCATCCAGTGCAGCTTCCGAAAGAAGTAAAAGGGGAGACAAGCTGTCCCTTAAGGTAAGGCTTCAAGAACACCAGAAAGCTGTAACACGTGGGGAAGTGGAAAAATCAGGCATGGTTCTCCATATATAGAGAGAAAAGAAAGAACACCACCCTCTGTGGGATCAGGTTGAAACTATAGACAAAGAAAATCACTAGAAAATTCATAAACTTAAGGAATCAGCACATATGCTAGGCCACAAAAATCTTCTGAGCTGACCAAGCATAGAAATGAATACAATATGGGAACGAGTAATAAGGAGTGCTAGAGAAAAGCGATAATAACAACAAAGTTGCAATATAAATATGGCAACATATATGAGGACAATAGTCCGAATAATGTAAATAGTGTAACTTTTTTTATATATAATTAAATTTTTTGTTTGTTTTAAATAACTCCTTTTCGGCCGTCTTTTAGTTTCAATTTAACACCCCATTCTTCCATATAACTCCCAATTTAATGTCATAAGGTTAATATCCGGGTTAGTTTTATAAAGCCTCTCCCCGTTAAGATTAATACCTTCCACCCTCCCCTTACCACCAACTCGGGCATTTCGTCTGACTGAAACATCGAAATGGATAAATTTTGTATCAATTTTTCAACTGCTGTCAAATTTTAAATTTTTTAATTTCGTAGTAAACTTACAGTTGTTTCAATATATTTTCACGTTTCCACAGCTCAGAACCAGAGCTAACTTCGCCGTGTTGTTCTTTCAGTAAAATAGAGCATCTCCTCATTACGTTTTGGCGGTAAGGGACTGCCTTAACCAAAACTTCCTACAGCGTTGTTCCGGAAGAAGAGACAGCATCGAACGGCCACAACATTCACCTAAAACCAATTGATTTCTTTTTTTGCTTGGTTCTATTAAACATGGTTTACGAGAGAAATCCCCACACAGTGGAAGAATTAAAGAGTACATCTCAGAACTATTTATTCAAATTGATCCAGGTCGGGACTTGTGTTGTGCTATATATCATAATATTCTGAGAAGGTTCGAGGTATGTTGCAATGTTGAACGATGACATTTTGAGCACGTAAGAGATTAAACGGTGCTAAAAATATAAGTAAAGCCTTACACAAATGAACATTAACAAATATGTTTGTAACAAATAAACATAAATTTACTCTTGGCTCATCCTGTACAACTATTTTGACACCGGCAGGATAAATGTTGATGCTTCGACATATATATTCATTGACGGTGGCAGTTTCAACCCACATCTGTAGCAACAGAGAGGAAACAGAGGAAATTATAATAATAGCTCTTACATATATTCTTTTTTTGTTATTGTTAGAGTTTATTATATTATGATTTTATTTTCAACCACAAATTCTTGTTACGTGTTAAATTTGGCAGTAGAATCTTTTTAAGTAACGCATGGCGTCATTAAGCGAACGCTGCAATGGCAAATGTCCACATTGAGAACACTTCCGTTCATTGCGATAGGCGAAAAAAATCAATTTAAAATGTTTGTAAAAGACAGAAAGATATTGGTGACAAGACTGGTTTAAAAAAAAAACCCACTGAAAGCAAACTTATTAATACATTATTAGAGTTTAATATACAAGGTGGACCAAAAGTAAGTTTACAGTTGTTTCAACATTTGTTTCACGTTTCCACAGCTCAGAACCAGAGCTAACTTCGCCGAGTTGTTCTTTCAGTAAAATAGAGCATCTCCTCATTACGTTTTGGCGATAAGGGACTGCCTTAACCCAAATTTCCTACAGCGTTGTTCCGGAACAAGAGACAGTATTGAATGGCCACCACGTTCATCTAACACCAATTGATTTCATTTCTGATTGGTTTATAAGAGAAATCCCACACAGTGAACGAATTAAAAGAGTACGTCTCAGAAGTATTTATTGAAATTGGTGCAGATCAGGATTTGTGTCATATTGTTCTGGAGAGGTCCGAGGAATGATGCAATGTTGAAGGAGGACATTAGAAGCACTTAAGCGATTCAACTGTGCCAAAAAAATGTAAGTGTTAAACAAATGTACATAAACAGTTATGAACACATATGGTTCTAAGAAATAAACTTAAATGTAATAAAATATTCTTACAAAAATTTAAAGTGCATACCTACTAAGTGTAAGCCTACTTTTGTATGTTTATCTTGCAGACCCAAAACTTTTACCGATCGCGATAAACGGCTATTCTCTCAGTGAGTTCCCGTACCTTGTATGTCTATTGGGACTCAAACTCAGCCCAGACCTCAAGTGGGACTCATACATACGATCCATCGCTAAAGATGCCGGAAAGACAGACGGTTCCCTGAACCACTTCAGTAAGTATCTGACACCTGCTGTTATCCTCTACCTTTTCAAGAGACAGATCTGGCCGAAAATGGAGTACAGCTGCCGTATTTGGGTAGGAACTGCCTAGTCTCCACTTTCCAGTCTCGGTCGAGTTTAAAAGCGTTTCCGTGTCCTTGTGGGTAACAAATTATTTTCCACCCTACAATCTCTTTCCCACAGAGGAAACATCGCAAGCTTCTCTCTGCTCCATTGAGAGGCACTCAGACGAACTACGTTTCAGCAGGTCTAATCTTCATGGCTAAGATCCACAATGTCACGCACATTGTAGCGACCCTCATTCCCTTCGTATTCCATTGGTGAGATGTAAGTTCCAATCGAGCAACTTTTTCCCACGAACCGCCGCTTTGCGGAACCGACTCCCAAGTGAATGCTTCTCCGATAACAACAAATTTAACCTGTTCAAGTATAGGGTTAACCCTTATCTTCCCCACTTATCCCTACATACTGTGCTCAGTAACCCTCTACCTCAAGTGACTCTTGAGCCTAGTACAGGGCGAGAATCATTGTGAAAAAAAATCAGAAGAACCACTTAAAGACTAAGTGAAGGCAATGAGACACAATTCCACTATCTTTCATAAGAAGTCATGGTAATTTAAGCGTATTAAAGGAAGGGAAGATGTTGAGGGCCATGTTCGGTTACATTATGAGGGGAGACGAAATTAAAAAAAAACAATGTTTTTGATTTTATTCGGAATATGTAGATTTTTTCCCACGGTTGGTTGACATTTCTTTCTGCGGTAGACTAGTTGCCATCCAAGGCTATAGAACCCCCGTCTGTCCTGCTATTTGCCTATAGTTGGTGGGAGAACTAGCTGGAATCTGTTCCAGCTAGACAGTCGAACTCTCTGCCTTCGGGCAGAGAGGAACCCGGACGAGGCTCCGCCGAAGGGCAGAGTCTCGTTCGGGGAGGTAGACTGACCTTGAACCCGTTTATACGCGTTCGAATAGGGAATATTTTTGGCTGAGCCTACGGGCTCGGATATCCCACGTTAAACACGGCATTGGGCCGCATGTAACTCTCGTGAGGTGGTAGCTAAATATATTAGTTGGTGGAAGAAAAAGAGGATTCCTACCTTTGCCAAGGGTATTAGCACGTAAGTGAATGTATTGGGTTCGACTGGAGTCTGCAATACACAAATGCATTGGATTCACTCCGACTGTCAGCAAGATACACGGAAAACTCTATAGCAAGTAATCCATGACAATTTGGAGCTGGTGATAAAGCAAGTAAAAAGAAAGGCAATTAAAACTTTTTTTTCCTAATACGACGCCATGCAAAAATAACCCTGTCACAAATGGTTAACTGCAGTTTGCCAATGGATTCTGACAAAAGCCGACTTGAAAAAAGGAATTCGGTTGGCTGTTTAGTTGCATATCAATTTCTATGCGTCATTTAATGCTGTAATCTTAATATTTTACGTAATATTATTTTTTTGGAGATAATAATTGTTTTAGTGGAGCAAATTTTACTAATAAACCCATAGCGGGGGTAGAAGAAGCTTTCCCAAGGGGGCAGAAGATGTTTTTCCCAAGGGCATTTAACCATAAGTAAATATAACGACCCCAAACTGGAACTCGCATCTCCGATTTTCAATTCCGGGCCATTATCCATTACACTACACGCACATTCAATTTTACAGGACCTAGTATTACCAAGCGGTCACCCATCTAGATATTGATCAGGCTCGACGTTGCTTAACTTCGGTGATCGTACGGGAACCGGTATTTCAATGTGACGTATCCATAAGCGTTGGCCGTCACTGGGTATTTACTTCTTACGCTTCTGTGTAGTTAGACTCCACATAAATTCAAAGATTTAAAAAAATTATTTTCAAGGGGAACGGGCCCTCTTCATTTGAGGGGTTGCAGCAATATATTCTTCTTATGCTCGTTTTTACGCCATTTTAAACTTGTGCTGTGCTAAAGCCAGTTTACTAAATACAAAATATACGTATGTCTTTCAGTTCGGACCAACCTGTTATTTGTAGGGTGTCGAACGCCCTTTTCAGTTGTCTCTTGAACTCGATAAGACAGCTGGAATTATATACATACACAGATAAAAGAAATGAACGAATAGATATATAAATATACATACAAAAGTATGTAAACAATATTGAAAAACAAAGAAAGAAAGAAAATCAGGCATCAAAGTGAGCGAAACTCTCCCGCTAAAATTATCGGCTTGACGAAGAAACTAAACAAGACATTAATCTTTTCTCTTTCTATGAGCAAAACGAAAGATAAGACTTGTGGAAAGAATTACAATGAATATCATTTACCAGCCTCAGGAAATTCCATCCATTGATCGGAACGGTAGCGGTAGAAATGGGAGCGTAAACTTCAAAACGAAATGGCCAGGTATTTGTGACTATCCAATGATTTCTTTTTCGCTAGAATTTGTTCCCGTTTACGAACCCGTGCCTATATTTGATTGCCTTAATCAAATAAAGTCCACAGGTCTTTTTTGCTTAGTATCTTTCCCGTGATTTCGTCTCTTCTTGTTGCTAGTCTCGTAATTACCTAATCCCGCGAGACAAGCAATCTCGTCGAGAACGGTAATTCGTCTTCATATAAGATAAACGCACTATTTTTTTCTTTTGTTACAGCAGACAGGAAGAGAGACGACCCAAGAAAATGTACAGATAAAAAAATGTCAAAAGAAAACAAAACAAAAAAAGAAAAGTAAGAAAGAAAGGAAATAGAACTGTACTTAATTATTAAATTTTTACAAGTTCTTTGAAAATTCTATTACTCATTTCACGACCGATGAATAATGTTTGTTTCCGATTAGATTGGAACTAGTGCCCATTAACCTTGGTTTCTATGAGATGGCTTTAACCTCTGTATATGAATGAGTTATGACAAATTTAGTATAGGAGATAAGGAAATTAAACATAGAAGCGGCTGTCCTAGGGCTGATCTTGTCCAAGAGGGAAGATGCACTCAGTGCCATGCGTGATACACGCTTAGGCGATCATGTATCTTTCGATACATGACTGACGATGACTGACGTGCCACGCGCAGTAGGTTGCCATTTCTTTCTGAGGTAGACCAGTTGCCATCCAAAGATATAGGACCCGGTCTGTCCTGATATTTACCCATAGCTTGAGAAGTAGAGTATTCCTATCTTTGCCAAGGGTATTAGCACGTAAGTGAATGTAATGGATTCGACTGGAATTCGAACTTGGCTTTCTGATTCCTCAATCCGAGTCGCTATTCACTACACCAACGTATGCATCAAAACCAAAGCATTAATTTGTTATTGTTAATTTTTGACTATATTTTATTTTCTAAAACTTATATATAAATATAAATATATATATTTAAACAAAACTATTTACAAGTGTTTAAAGCAGCGGTCAGGGCTGAAAGGGTTAAAATGGCAATGATATGGTGTCTGCAGCTAAGAGAAAGAAATATGATAAAAAATTAGACATTGTAAGGATGGCCAACTGCATCCAATAGGTTCATGATATCATCAACTATAGTCCCAGAAAGTCAAGGAGAGCCGTCACCAAGTAGCTAGAGGTAATAAAGCATACGATCAGAGATGTGGAGCATGAGAACATCAGGTAAAAATATCATATTATGGGAAAGTACTTCATATCTAGAAGCACAATGTGCCTTGATTTGAATCCCTTTTACTACTGAATTTGGGGGTCATCGTAGTGAAGGTGAGCTTAACCCTTTGAGCCCTGCGTTCCTGAACAATTTTAACCTTTCTGCTTGAGCTCATGAGTCAAAATTCGCAAATAATTGGTATGTAATGTTGCACGGTAGATATAAAAATAGTTATAGGTGTTTACCCACCGTTCAATCAGTGGCTGGGCTTTAAGTCATTTTTCTCTACCACTGTTCAATCAGTGGTTGGGCATTACGTCATATTTCTCTACCACTGTTCAATCGGTGCCTGGGCATTACGTCATTTTTCTCTACCACTGTTCAATCGGTGCCTGGGCATTACGTCATTTTTCTCTACCACTGTTCAATCGGTGCCCGGGCATGACGTCATTTTTCTCTACCACTGTTCAATCGGGGCCTGGGCATTACGTCATTTTTCTCTACCACTGTTCAATCGGTGCCCGGGCATTACGTCATTTTTCTCTACCACTGTTCAATCGGTGCCCGGGCATGACGTCATTTTTCTCTACCACTGTTCAATCGGGGCCTGGGCATTACGTCATTTTCTCTACCACTGTTCAATCGGGGCCTGGGCATTACGTCATTTTTCTCTACCACTGTTCAATCGGTGCCCGGGCATGACGTCATTTTTCTCTACCACTGTTCAATCGGGGCCTGGGCATTACGTCATTTTTCTCTACCACTGTTCAATCGGGGCCTGGGCATTACGTCATTTTTCTCTACCACTGTTCAATCGGTGCCCGGGCATGACGTCATTTTTCTCTACCACTGTTCAATCGGGGCCTGGGCATTACGTCACTTTTCTCTACCACTGTTCAATCGGGGCCTGGGCATTACGTCATTTTTCTCTACCACTGTTCAATCGGTGCCTGGGCATTACGTCATTTTCTCTACCACTGTTCAATCGGGGCCTGGGCATTACGTCATTTTTCTCTACCACTGTTCAATCAGTGCCCGGGCATGACGTCATTTTTCTCTACCTCTGTTCAATCGGGGCCTGGGCATTACGTCATTTTTCTCTACCACTGTTCAATCGGGGCCTGGGCATTACGTCATTTTTCTCTACCACTGTTCAATCGGTGCCCGGGCATGACGTCATTTTTCTCTACCACTGTTCAATCGGGGCCTGGGCATTACATCATTTTTCTCTACCACTGTTCAATCGGGGCCTGGGCATTACGTCATTTTTCTCTACCACTGTTCAATCGGGGCCTGGGCATTACGTCATTTTTCTCTACCACTGTTCAATCGGTGCCTGGGCATTACGTCATTTTTCTCTACCACTGTTCAATCGGTGCCCGGGCATGACGTCATTTTTCTCTACCACTGTTCAATCGGGGCCTGGGCATTACGTCATTTTTCTCTACCACTGTTCAATCGGGGCCTGGGCATTACGTCATTTTTCTCTACCTCTGTTCAATCGGGGCCTGGGCATTACGTCATTTTTTTCTACCACTGTTCAATCGGGGCCTGGGCATTACGTCATTTTTCTCTACCACTGTTCAATCGGGGCCTGGGCATTACGTCATTTTCTCTACCACTGTTCAATCGGGGCCTGGGCATTACGTCATTTTTCTCTACCACTGTTCAATCGGTGCCCGGGCATGACGTCATTTTTCTCTACCACTGTTCAATCGGGGCCTGGGCATTACGTCATTTTTCTCTACCACTGTTCAATCGGGGCCTGGGCATTACGTCATTTTTCTCTACCACTGTTCAATCGGTGCCCGGGCATGACGTCATTTTTCTCTACCACTGTTCAATCGGGGCCTGGGCATTACGTCACTTTTCTCTACCACTGTTCAATCGGGGCCTGGGCATTACGTCATTTTTCTCTACCACTGTTCAATCGGTGCCTGGGCATTACGTCATTTTCTCTACCACTGTTCAATCGGGGCCTGGGCATTACGTCATTTTTCTCTACCACTGTTCAATCAGTGCCCGGGCATGACGTCATTTTTCTCTACCTCTGTTCAATCGGGGCCTGGGCATTACGTCATTTTTCTCTACCACTGTTCAATCGGGGCCTGGGCATTACGTCATTTTTCTCTACCACTGTTCAATCGGTGCCCGGGCATGACGTCATTTTTCTCTACCACTGTTCAATCGGGGCCTGGGCATTACATCATTTTTCTCTACCACTGTTCAATCGGGGCCTGGGCATTACGTCATTTTTCTCTACCACTGTTCAATCGGGGCCTGGGCATTACGTCATTTTTCTCTACCACTGTTCAATCGGTGCCTGGGCATTACGTCATTTTTCTCTACCACTGTTCAATCGGTGCCTGGGCATTACGTCATTTTTCTCTACCACTGTTCAATCGGTGCCCGGGCATGACGTCATTTTTCTCTACCACTGTTCAATCGGGGCCTGGGCATTACGTCATTTTTCTCTACCACTGTTCAATCGGTGCCCGGGCATTACGTCATTTTTCTCTACCACTGTTCAATCGGTGCCCGGGCATGACGTCATTTTTCTCTACCACTGTTCAATCGGGGCCTGGGCATTACGTCATTTTCTCTACCACTGTTCAATCGGGGCCTGGGCATTACGTCATTTTTCTCTACCACTGTTCAATCGGTGCCCGGGCATGACGTCATTTTTCTCTACCACTGTTCAATCGGGGCCTGGGCATTACGTCATTTTTCTCTACCACTGTTCAATCGGGGCCTGGGCATTACGTCATTTTTCTCTACCACTGTTCAATCGGTGCCCGGGCATGACGTCATTTTTCTCTACCACTGTTCAATCGGGGCCTGGGCATTACGTCACTTTTCTCTACCACTGTTCAATCGGGGCCTGGGCATTACGTCATTTTTCTCTACCACTGTTCAATCGGTGCCTGGGCATTACGTCATTTTCTCTACCACTGTTCAATCGGGGCCTGGGCATTACGTCATTTTTCTCTACCACTGTTCAATCAGTGCCCGGGCATGACGTCATTTTTCTCTACCTCTGTTCAATCGGGGCCTGGGCATTACGTCATTTTTCTCTACCACTGTTCAATCGGGGCCTGGGCATTACGTCATTTTTCTCTACCACTGTTCAATCGGTGCCCGGGCATGACGTCATTTTTCTCTACCACTGTTCAATCGGGGCCTGGGCATTACATCATTTTTCTCTACCACTGTTCAATCGGGGCCTGGGCATTACGTCATTTTTCTCTACCACTGTTCAATCGGGGCCTGGGCATTACGTCATTTTTCTCTACCACTGTTCAATCGGTGCCTGGGCATTACGTCATTTTTCTCTACCACTGTTCAATCGGTGCCCGGGCATGACGTCATTTTTCTCTACCACTGTTCAATCGGGGCCTGGGCATTACGTCATTTTTCTCTACCACTGTTCAATCGGGGCCTGGGCATTACGTCATTTTTCTCTACCTCTGTTCAATCGGGGCCTGGGCATTACGTCATTTTTTTCTACCACTGTTCAATCGGGGCCTGGGCATTACGTCATTTTTCTCTACCACTGTTCAATCGGGGCCTGGGCATTACGTCATTTTCTCTACCACTGTTCAATCGGGGCCTGGGCATTACGTCATTTTTCTCTACCACTGTTCAATCGGTGCCCGGGCATGACGTCATTTTTCTCTACCACTGTTCAATCGGGGCCTGGGCATTACGTCATTTTTCTCTACCACTGTTCAATCGGGGCCTGGGCATTACGTCATTTTTCTCTACCACTGTTCAATCGGTGCCCGGGCATGACGTCATTTTTCTCTACCACTGTTCAATCGGGGCCTGGGCATTACGTCACTTTTCTCTACCACTGTTCAATCGGGGCCTGGGCATTACGTCATTTTTCTCTACCACTGTTCAATCGGTGCCTGGGCATTACGTCATTTTCTCTACCACTGTTCAATCGGGGCCTGGGCATTACGTCATTTTTCTCTACCACTGTTCAATCAGTGCCCGGGCATGACGTCATTTTTCTCTACCTCTGTTCAATCGGGGCCTGGGCATTACGTCATTTTTCTCTACCACTGTTCAATCGGGGCCTGGGCATTACGTCATTTTTCTCTACCACTGTTCAATCGGTGCCCGGGCATGACGTCATTTTTCTCTACCACTGTTCAATCGGGGCCTGGGCATTACATCATTTTTCTCTACCACTGTTCAATCGGGGCCTGGGCATTACGTCATTTTTCTCTACCACTGTTCAATCGGGGCCTGGGCATTACGTCATTTTTCTCTACCACTGTTCAATCGGTGCCTGGGCATTACGTCATTTTTCTCTACCACTGTTCAATCGGTGCCCGGGCATGACGTCATTTTTCTCTACCACTGTTCAATCGGGGCCTGGGCATTACGTCATTTTTCTCTACCACTGTTCAATCGGGGCCTGGGCATTACGTCATTTTTCTCTACCTCTGTTCAATCGGGGCCTGGGCATTACGTCATTTTTCTCTACCACTGTTCAATCGGGGCCTGGGCATTACGTCATTTTTCTCTACCACTGTTCAATCGGGGCCTGGGCATTACGTCATTTTTCTCTACCACTGTTCAATCGGGGCCTGGGCATTACGTCATTTTTCTCTACCACTGTTCAATCGGTGCCTGGGCATTACGTCATTTTTCTCTACCACTGTTCAATCGGTGCCTGGGCATTACGTCATTTTCTCTACCACTGTTCAATCGGGGCCTGGGCATTACGTCATTTTTCTCTACCACTGTTCAATCGGGGCCTGGGCATTACGTCATTTTTCTCTACCACTGTTCAATCGGTGCCCGGGCATGACGTCATTTTTCTCTACCACTGTTCAATCGGTGCCTGGGCATTACGTCATTTTCTCTACCACTGTTCAATCGGGGCCTGGGCATTACGTCATTTTTCTCTACCACTGTTCAATCGGTGCCTGGGCATTACGTCATTTTCTCTACCACTGTTCAATCGGGGCCTGGGCATTACGTCATTTTTCTCTACCACTGTTCAATCGGTGCCCGGGCATGACGTCATTTTTCTCTACCTCTGTTCAATCGGGGCCTGGGCATTACGTCATTTTTCTCTACCACTGTTCAATCGGTGCCTGGGCATTACGTCATTTTTCTCTACCACTGTTCAATCGGTGCCCGGGCATGACGTCATTTTTCTCTACCACTGTTCAATCGGGGCCTGGGCATTACGTCATTTTTCTCTACCACTGTTCAATCGGGGCCTGGGCATTACGTCATTTTTCTCTACCTCTGTTCAATCGGGGCCTGGGCATTACGTCATTTTTCTCTACCACTGTTCAATCGGGGCCTGGGCATTACGTCATTTTTCTCTACCACTGTTCAATCGGTGCCTGGGAATTACGTCATTTTTCTCTACCACTGTTCAATCGGTGCCCGGGCATGACGTCATTTTTCTCTACCACTGTTCAATCGGGGCCTGGGCATTACGTCATTTTTCTCTACCACTGTTCAATCGGGGCCTGGGCATTACGTCATTTTTCTCTACCTCTGTTCAATCGGGGCCTGGGCATTACGTCATTTTTCTCTACCACTGTTCAATCGGGGCCTGGGCATTACGTCATTTTTCTCTACCACTGTTCAATCGGGGCCTGGGCATTACGTCATTTTTCTCTACCACTGTTCAATCGGGGCCTGGGCATTACGTCATTTTCTCTACCACTGTTCAATCGGGGCCTGGGCATTACGTCATTTTTCTCTACCACTGTTCAATCGGTGCCCGGGCATGACGTCATTTTTCTCTACCTCTGTTCAATCGGGGACTGGGCATTACGTCATTTTTCTCTACCACTGTTCAATCGGGGCCTGGGCATTACGTCATTTTTCTCTACCACTGTTCAATCGGTGCCCGGGCATGTCGTCATTTTTCTCTACCACTGTTCAATCGGGGCCTGGGCATTACATCATTTTTCTCTACCACTGTTCAATCGGGGCCTGGGCATTACGTCATTTTTCTCTACCACTGTTCAATCGGGGCCTGGGCATTACGTCATTTTTCTCTACCACTGTTCAATCGGTGCCTGGGCATGACGTCATTTTTCTCTACCACTGTTCAATCGGGGCCTGGGCATTCCGTCATTTTTCTCTACCACTGCTCAATCGGTGCCTGGGCATTACGTCATTTTCTCTACCACTGTTCAATCGGGGCCTGGGCATTACGTCATTTTTCTCTACCACTGTTCAATCGGTGCCCGGGCATGACGTCATTTTTCTCTACCACTGTTCAATCGGTGCCTGGGCATTACGTCATTTTCTCTACCACTGTTCAATCGGGGCCTGGGCATTACGTCATTTTTCTCTACCACTGTTCAATCGGTGCCCGGGCATGACGTCATTTTTCTCTACCACTGTTCAATCGTGGCCTGGGCATTACGTCATTTTTCTCTACCACTGTTCAATCGGGGCCTGGGCATTACGTCATTTTTCTCTACCACTGTTCAATCGGTGCCCGGGCATGACGTCATTTTTCTCTACCACTGTTCAATCGTGGCCTGGGCATTACGTCATTTTTCTCTACCACTGTTCAATCGTGGCCTGGGCATTACGTCATTTTTCTCTACCACTGTTCAATCGGTGCCTGGGCATTACGTCATTTTTCTCTACCACTGTTCAATCGGTGCCCGGGCATGACGTCATTTTTCTCTACCACTGTTCAATCGGGGCCTGGGCATTACATCATTTTTCTCTACCACTGTTCAATCGGGGCCTGGGCATTACGTCATTTTTCTCTACCACTGTTCAATCGGTGCCTGGGCATTACGTCATTTTTCTCTACCACTGTTCAATCGGTGCCCGGGCATGACGTCATTTTTCTCTACCACTGTTCAATCGGTGCCTGGGCATTACGTCATTTTCTCTACCACTGTTCAATCGGGGCCTGGGCATTACGTCATTTTTCTCTACCACTGTTCAATCGGTGCCCGGGCATGACGTCATTTTTCTCTACCACTGTTCAATCGTGGCCTGGGCATTACGTCATTTTTCTCTACCACTGTTCAATCGGTGCCCGGGCATGACGTCATTTTTCTCTACCACTGTTCAATCGGTGCCTGGGCATTACGTCATTTTCTCTACCACTGTTCAATCGGGGCCTGGGCATTACGTCATTTTTCTCTACCACTGTTCAATCGGTGCCCGGGCATGACGTCATTTTTCTCTACCACTGTTCAATCGTGGCCTGGGCATTACGTCATTTTTCTCTACCACTGTTCAATCGGTGCCCGGGCATGACGTCATTTTTCTCTACCACTGTTCAATCGGGGCCTGGGCATTACGTCATTTTTCTCTACCACTGTTCAATCGGGGCCTGGGCATTACGTCATTTTTCTCTACCACTGTTCAATCGGTGCCTGGGCATTACGTCATTTTTCTCTACCACTGTTCAATCGGTGCCCGGGCATGACGTCATTTTTCTCTACCACTGTTCAATCGGGGCCTGGGCATTACGTCATTTTTCTCTACCACTTTTCAATCGGTGCCTGGGCATTACGTCATTTTTCTCTACCACTGTTCAATCGGTGCCCGGGCATGACGTCATTTTTCTCTACCACTGTTCAATCGGGGCCTGGGCATTACGTCATTTTTCTCTACCACTGTTCAATCGGGGCCTGGGCATTACGTCATTTTTCTCTACCACTGTTCAATCGGTGCCTGGGCATTACGTCATTTTTCTCTACCACTGTTCAATCGGTGCCCGGGCATGACGTCATTTTTCTCTACCACTGTTCAATCGGTGCCCGGGCATGACGTCATTTTTCTCTACCACTGTTCAATCGGGGCCTGGGCATTACGTCATTTTTCTCTACCACTGTTCAATCGGTGCCTGGGCATTACGTCATTTTTCTCTACCACTGTTCAATCGGTGCCCGGGCATGACGTCATTTTTCTCTACCACTGTTCAATCGGTGCCTGGGCATTACGTCATTTTCTCTACCACTGTTCAATCGGGGCCTGGGCATTACGTCATTTTTCTCTACCACTGTTCAATCGGTGCCCGGGCATGACGTCATTTTTCTCTACCACTGTTCAATCGTGGCCCGGGCATGACGTCATTTTTCTCTACCACTGTTCAATCGGGGCCTGGGCATTACGTCATTTTTCTCTACCACTTTTCAATCGGTGCCTGGGCATTACGTCATTTTTCTCTACCACTGTTCAATCGGTGCCCGGGCATGACGTCATTTTTCTCTACCACTGTTCAATCGGGGCCTGGGCATTACGTCATTTTTCTCTACCACTGTTCAATCGGTGCCCGGGCATGACGTCATTTTTCTCTACCACTGTTCAATCGGGGCCTGGGCATTACGTCATTTTTCTCTACCACTGTTCAATCGGGGCCTGGGCATTACGTCATTTTTCTCTACCACTGTTCAATCGGTGCCTGGGCATTACGTCATTTTTCTCTACCACTGTTCAATCGGTGCCCGGGCATGACGTCATTTTTCTCTACCACTGTTCAATCGGTGCCCGGGCATGACGTCATTTTTCTCTACCACTGTTCAATCGGGGCCTGGGCATTACGTCATTTTTCTCTACCACTGTTCAATCGGTGCCTGGGCATTACGTCATTTTTCTCTACCACTGTTCAATCGGTGCCCGGGCATGACGTCATTTTTCTCTACCACTGTTCAATCGGTGCCTGGGCATTACGTCATTTTCTCTACCACTGTTCAATCGGGGCCTGGGCATTACGTCATTTTTCTCTACCACTGTTCAATCGGTGCCCGGGCATGACGTCATTTTTCTCTACCACTGTTCAATCGTGGCCTGGGCATTACGTCATTTTTCTCTACCACTGTTCAATCGGTGCCCGGGCATGACGTCATTTTTCTCTACCACTGTTCAATCGGGGCCTGGGCATTACGTCATTTTTCTCTACCACTGTTCAATCGGGGCCTGGGCATTACGTCATTTTTCTCTACCACTGTTCAATCGGTGCCTGGGCATTACGTCATTTTTCTCTACCACTGTTCAATCGGTGCCCGGGCATGACGTCATTTTTCTCTACCACTGTTCAATCGGGGCCTGGGCATTACGTCATTTTTCTCTACCACTTTTCAATCGGTGCCTGGGCATTACGTCATTTTTCTCTACCACTGTTCAATCGGTGCCCGGGCATGACGTCATTTTTCTCTACCACTGTTCAATCGGGGCCTGGGCATTACGTCATTTTTCTCTACCACTGTTCAATCGGTGCCTGGGCATTACGTCATTTTTCTCTACCACTGTTCAATCGGTGCCCGGGCATGACGTCATTTTTCTCTACCACTGTTCAATCGGGGCCTGGGCATTACGTCATTTTTCTCTACCACTGTTCAATCGGTGCCCGGGCATTACGTCATTTTTCTCTACCACTGTTCAATCGGTGCCTGGGCATTACGTCATTTTTCTCTACCACTGTTCAATCGGTGCCCGGGCATTACGTCATTTTTCTCTACCACTGTTCAATCGGGGCCTGGGCATTACGTCATTTTTCTCTACCACTGTTCAATCGGTGCCCGGGCATGACGTCATTTTTCTCTACCACTGTTCAATCGGGGCCTGGGCATTACGTCATTTTTCTCTACCACTGTTCAATCGGGGCCTGGGCATTACGTCATTTTTCTCTACCACTGTTCAATCGGGGCCTGGGCATTACGTCATTTTCTCTACCACTGTTCAATCGGGGCCGGGGCATTACGTCATTTTTCTCTACCACTGTTCAATCGGTGCCCGGGCATGACGTCATTTTTCTCTACCACTGTTCAATCGGTGCCCGGGCATGACGTCATTTTTCTCTACCACTGTTCAATCGGGGCCTGGGCATTACGTCATTTTTCTCTACCACTGTTCAATCGGTGCCCGGGCATGACGTCATTTTTCTCTACCACTGTTCAATCGGTGCCCGGGCATTACGTCATTTTTCTCTACCACTGTTCAATCGGGGCCTGGGCATTACGTCATTTTTCTCTACCACTGTTCAATCGGTGCCCGGGCATGACGTCATTTTTCTCTACCACTGTTCAATCGGGGCCTGGGCATTACGTCATTTTTCTCTACCACTGTTCAATCGGGGCCTGGGCATTACGTCATTTTTCTCTACCACTGTTCAATCGGGGCCTGGGCATTACGTCATTTTCTCTACCACTGTTCAATCGGGGCCTGGGCATTACGTCATTTTTCTCTACCACTGTTCAATCGGTGCCCGGGCATGACGTCATTTTTCTCTACCACTGTTCAATCGGTGCCCGGGCATGACGTCATTTTTCTCTACCACTGTTCAATCGGTGCCCGGGCATGACGTCATTTTTCTCTACCACTGTTCAATCGGGGCCTGGGCATTACGTCATTTTTCTCTACCACTGTTCAATCGGTGCCCGGGCATGACGTCATTTTTCTCTACCACTGTTCAATCGGTGCCCGGGCATGACGTCATTTTTCTCTACCACTGTTCAATCGGGGCCTGGGCATTACGTCATTTTTCTCTACCACTGTTCAATCGGGGCCTGGGCATTACGTCATTTTTCTCTACCACTGTTCAATCGGTGCCTGGGCATTACGTCATTTTTCTCTACCACTGTTCAATCGGTGCCCGGGCATGACGTCATTTTTCTCTACCACTGTTCAATCGGGGCCTGGGCATTACGTCATTTTTCTCTACCACTGTTCAATCGGGGCCTGGGCATTACGTCATTTTTCTCTACCACTGTTCAATCGGGGCCTGGGCATTACGTCATTTTTCTCTACCACTGTTCAATCGGTGCCTGGGCATTACGTCATTTTTCTCTACCACTGTTCAATCGGTGCCCGGGCATGACGTCATTTTTCTCTACCACTGTTCAATCGGTGCCTGGGCATTACGTCATTTTTCTCTACCACTGTTCAATCGGTGCCCGGGCATGACGTCATTTTTCTCTACCACTGTTCAATCGGGGCCTGGGCATTACGTCATTTTTCTCTACCACTGTTCAATCGGGGCCTGGGCATTACGTCATTTTTCTCTACCACTGTTCAATCGGTGCCCGGGCATGACGTCATTTTTCTCTACCACTGTTCAATCGGGGCCTGGGCATTACGTCATTTTTCTCTACCACTGTTCAATCGGTGCCCGGGCATGACGTCATTTTTCTCTACCACTGTTCAATCGGTGCCCGGGCATGACGTCATTTTTCTCTACCACTGTTCAATCGGTGCCCGGGCATGACGTCATTTTTCTCTACCACTGTTCAATCGGGGCCTGGGCATTACGTCATTTTTCTCTACCACTGTTCAATCGGGGCCTGGGCATTACGTCAATTTTCTCTACCACTGTTCAATCGGGGCCTGGGCATGACGTCATTTTTCTCTACCACTGTTCAATCGGGGCCTGGGCATTACGTCATTTTTCTCTACCACTGTTCAATCGGGGCCTGGGCATTACGTCATTTTTCTCTACCACTGTTCAATCGGTGCCCGGGCATGACGTCATTTTTCTCTACCACTGTTCAATCGGGGCCTGGGCATTACGTCATTTTTCTCTACCACTGTTCAATCGGGGCCTGGGCATTACGTCATTTTTCTCTACCACTGTTCAATCGGGGCCTGGGCATTACGTCATTTTTCTCTACCACTGTTCAATCGGGGCCTGGGCATTACGTCATTTTTCTCTACCACTGTTCAATCGGTGCCTGGGCATTACGTCATTTTTCTCTACCACTGTTCAATCGGTGCCCGGGCATGACGTCATTTTTCTCTACCACTGTTCAATCGGGGCCTGGGCATTACGTCATTTTTCTCTACCACTTTTCAATCGGTGCCTGGGCATTACGTCATTTTTCTCTACCACTGTTCAATCGGTGCCCGGGCATGACGTCATTTTTCTCTACCACTGTTCAATCGGGGCCTGGGCATTACGTCATTTTTCTCTACCACTGTTCAATCGGTGCCTAGGCATTACGTCATTTTCTCTACCACTGTTCAATCGGTGCCCGGGCATGACGTCATTTTTCTCTACCACTGTTCAATCGGGGCCTGGGCATTACGTCATTTTTCTCTACCACTGTTCAATCGGTGCCCGGGCATGACGTCATTTTTCTCTACCACTGTTCAATCGGGGCCTGGGCATTACGTCATTTTTCTCTACCACTGTTCAATCGGTGCCCGGGCATTACGTCATTTTTCTCTACCACTGTTCAATCGGGGCCTGGGCATTACGTCATTTTTCTCTACCACTGTTCAATCGGTGCCCGGGCATGACGTCATTTTTCTCTACCACTGTTCAATCGGGGCCTGGGCATTACGTCATTTTTCTCTACCACTGTTCAATCGGGGCCTGGGCATTACGTCATTTTTCTCTACCACTGTTCAATCGGGGCCTGGGCATTACGTCATTTTCTCTACCACTGTTCAATCGGGGCCTGGGCATTACGTCATTTTTCTCTACCACTGTTCAATCGGTGCCCGGGCATGACGTCATTTTTCTCTACCACTGTTCAATCGGTGCCCGGGCATGACGTCATTTTTCTCTACCACTGTTCAATCGGGGCCTGGGCATTACGTCATTTTTCTCTACCACTGTTCAATCGGTGCCCGGGCATGACGTCATTTTTCTCTACCACTGTTCAATCGGTGCCCGGGCATGACGTCATTTTTCTCTACCACTGTTCAATCGGGGCCTGGGCATTACGTCATTTTTCTCTACCACTGTTCAATCGGGGCCTGGGCATTACGTCATTTTTCTCTACCACTGTTCAATCGGTGCCTGGGCATTACGTCATTTTTCTCTACCACTGTTCAATCGGTGCCCGGGCATGACGTCATTTTTCTCTACCACTGTTCAATCGGGGCCTGGGCATTACGTCATTTTTCTCTACCACTGTTCAATCGGGGCCTGGGCATTACGTCATTTTTCTCTACCACTGTTCAATCGGGGCCTGGGCATTACGTCATTTTTCTCTACCACTGTTCAATCGGTGCCTGGGCATTACGTCATTTTTCTCTACCACTGTTCAATCGGTGCCCGGGCATGACGTCATTTTTCTCTACCACTGTTCAATCGGTGCCTGGGCATTACGTCATTTTTCTCTACCACTGTTCAATCGGTGCCCGGGCATGACGTCATTTTTCTCTACCACTGTTCAATCGGGGCCTGGGCATTACGTCATTTTTCTCTACCACTGTTCAATCGGGGCCTGGGCATTACGTCATTTTTCTCTACCACTGTTCAATCGGTGCCCGGGCATGACGTCATTTTTCTCTACCACTGTTCAATCGGGGCCTGGGCATTACGTCATTTTTCTCTACCACTGTTCAATCGGTGCCCGGGCATGACGTCATTTTTCTCTACCACTGTTCAATCGGTGCCCGGGCATGACGTCATTTTTCTCTACCACTGTTCAATCGGTGCCCGGGCATGACGTCATTTTTCTCTACCACTGTTCAATCGGGGCCTGGGCATTACGTCATTTTTCTCTACCACTGTTCAATCGGGGCCTGGGCATTACGTCATTTTTCTCTACCACTGTTCAATCGGGGCCTGGGCATGACGTCATTTTTCTCTACCACTGTTCAATCGGGGCCTGGGCATTACGTCATTTTTCTCTACCACTGTTCAATCGGGGCCTGGGCATTACGTCATTTTTCTCTACCACTGTTCAATCGGTGCCCGGGCATGACGTCATTTTTCTCTACCACTGTTCAATCGGGGCCTGGGCATTACGTCATTTTTCTCTACCACTGTTCAATCGGGGCCTGGGCATTACGTCATTTTTCTCTACCACTGTTCAATCGGTGCCCGGGCATTACGTCATTTTTCTCTACCACTGTTCAATTAAAATGGACTTTGAAATGCGAACATTTTTTACACTCAGATATTGAGGTTGCTACGCGCAATTTAATAGTATACTAGAAAGCTTCTTCATAGACTAAATGACAATAATGGACAGAACGGTTGCCAAAACGTATAAAATTGTGACAATGTTGAAAAATAAAATTGCAAAAAGAAATTTACATTTTCATAATAACTGTTCCAATGCTCTGTCTGATTTAAATGCTTTTTTGTAAGATTGCAAATCTTATTTTTCTATCAACACTCGCTACGATTCAAATCAGGTTTGTTTCATGCGGATGTACTCATAAACTTGAGCTTGAAAGTGATTCCTAATCACATATTTAAACCACTAACAAGAATAGGAATAAAGAATTTTTTTTTATCTCGTGACCTGTAGATCTCGCCACAACAGAAGTGATGTTTCTTGGTGTTTCTTCTGACGGAGCCCAAGCCTCGCCAAGCAAGTTTTGAATTCGGAGTTTTTCCTTCTCCAATGCTATAGAACACAGTATATCCGTAGCTGGGAGGAGAAGAAGATTCATACCTATCCCAAGAACATAAGTGAATGTAATGGATCCGACTAGAATTCGAACCCAGCTCTCCTATTCCTCAATTCGAGCCGCTATCCATTACTCCACCGTGCCTCACTTACGAATAAAGCATTTTGTTGTTTTAAGTAAATCCTGCTTCAGTATCTGTCTATATTTCTGCGATGAGGTATCATGTACACTATTTACATTATTCAGACGTTTATCACAACGTTTCGGCCGTTGTACGCCGCTTCAGATGGTTGGAACTGAACCCTTTATTTCGCTCACAGTTCTAGTTCCACGTGCTATGTCTAATGGATGTCAGATATGTTCTGTTAATTCCCCTCTCCAAGTTCTCTACTGCTTTAACCAGGTATTGAACTCACACTCTTTTGGGTCCTGTCACTGGATCTAACTAACGACTTTATCCACTGTGCCATGTGTATGAATTTCTGGGTATTATAAACCTAATGTCTTCAGCAACCATTTTTACCAGTGCTCATATTGCAATTTTTGCTGTTATCATTCTACGTTTTTTACCAGAGCTCATATTGTAACTTTGTTGTTATTATCGCTTTTCTCTGTCACTCCTTATTACTGGTTCCCATATTGTATTCATGTCTATGCTTGGTCAGCTAAGGGGATTTTTGTGGCCTAGCATATGTGCTGATTCTTTAAGTTTACGAATTTTCCAATGATGTTCTTGGTCTATGATCTCAACTTGAGCTCAAACAAGGCGGTGATCTCCCTTTTCTCCCCATATGTGGTCAGCCACGCCTGATTTTTCCACTTCCCCTCGTGTTACAGCTTTCTGGTGTTCTTCAAGCCTTACCTTAAGGGAGCGGCATGTCGCTCCTTTATATTTCTTTCCTAGGTCGAAGGGGATAGAGTACACACAGTCTTTAGTCATGTTCTCCTCTATGGGGGGTCTTACTCGAGAGAGATATCTGCGAAGTGTCGTCCAGCTTTTGAAGTTTGTCCTGATGTTATATGGACCAAAGATCCTTTGTATTTTCTCTGATAACCCCTTCACATAAGGCAAGCAGACTGTTTTCTGAGTGTTGTTGTCCACCTCTTGTACCCGCCTATTATTTGGAGTTGCTGCCATGTACCCAGGATAGTTGTTACGTTGTAGGTTACTACTTATACTGACCAATTCTTTATCTAATATCTCTGGGTCGCCACATATGATTTTTGCTCGATGTTGTAAGCAGCGGACGACCCCTTTGTTTCCGCTGTATGGATGGTGGGAGTTGAAATTGAGGTACTGTCCGGTGGATGTCGGTGACAGGACCCAAAGTGTGTGAGTTCAATACCTGGTTAAGGCGGTGGAGAACTTGGAGAGGGGAATTAACAGGAGATAACTGACATACATTAGACATGGCACGTGGAACTAGAACAGTCTACCCCAGTGAGCGAAATAAAGGGTTTAGTTCGACATTCCAACAACCTGAAGAAGGCCGGAGCGTACAACGGCTGAAACGTTGTGTTAAACATGGCGACAAAGATGAGGACAATAGTCCGAATAATGTAAATAGTGTACATAATACCTCATCTCAGAAATATAGATAGATACTGAAGGGCTGAAACGTTGTAATAAATATGGCGACAAAGATGAGGGCAATAGTCTGAATAATGTAAATAGTGTACATAATACCTCATCTCAGAAATATAGACATATACTGAAGAGTCGAAACCTTGTAATAAATATGGCGACAAATATGAGGGCAATAGTCTGAATAATGTAAATAAGGCACATAATACCTCATCTCAGAAATATAGACATATACTGAAGGGCCGAAACGTTGTAATAAATATGGCGACAAAGATGAGGACAATAGTCTGAATAATGCAAATAGTGTAAATCCTGTTTCTTCGCAACTCTTTGACTCTGTAGTACTTTTTCTGCATCCGTTTACTAAAACTTGTCAATTGAGTCAGACTGCAGTTCTTTTGCCCTCAATGTGCACAGGGAGGGTTAAATTCTCTAAATATTTATTCCCCATTATCTATACCCAAAATTTCAGTTGTATTTGTCTGATTCAAGCAACACATTCCTTTGTATTTCTTGTTCTTTTTAGAACTTAATTTGTCACATGCTCGGTCTATAGTATTCTGAAAATTCCTCAGTCGAACCACATTTCTGTTGTTTTAAGTTTCTTCTTTATCTGTGAGGAATTGTTGAGCATTTACTGCCAGGGTGGAGATTGGATGCTTCATAGCGGTTCAGCTAGATATATTTTCCTATCTTTAATACTTTGCTTGGTTTTTGTCAGACATCTTAGGCTATTCCTATGCAACTGGGAATCTCTGTCACATATTCTGTCATCTTTTACTGCACTACTCAAGCAGTTAAATGTCTGTTTCAGCTGGAGTTTGATGTCCTAAGTACATAGTTCCCAATGTGGTCTGTCTCTTTTGCTTCAACCCTTCTCATCTGTGAGATATTTCAGCATTCGCTTCACTATTGAAGAAAAAGTTAGTTTATACATTTTTATTCCTGACAATATTAAATAAACAAATATCGGCATTTATATTCAAATGAATTTACACCTAATTTGGAATCTTTCTCAATTAAATTGAAAGCCAAGGTATGACTTCCCACAACAGTTAGAAGTTAAGATAGCGGAAATCTTTTTTCTCAGTGATGCTAAAGTCACTGGATCTAACCAATGTCTTTATCTACGGGTCCTTGAGGATACAGGCATTGGTTAACCTAAAGTGTTGTGAGTTCAATATGAGGCTCCAGTAATGTCGAACCAAAATTGGAGAGTTGAGTTAAAAGGAAATAACTGAGACGTGCGGAAGAGGCATGGCACGTGGCACTAGAACAATCTACTTCGGTGGACGAAATAAAGTGTTCGGTTCGAAATTCCAATCACCTGAAGAAGGCCGTAACGTACAATGGAAGAAACATCGTGAATTTTGTAATGAAGATGAGGATAACAGTCAGAATAATGTAAATAACGTAAGTAGAAAATAGAAATGAATAAAACCAGATTTCACACACGCACACACACACACACACACACACACACACACACACATATATATATATATATATATATATATATATGTGTGTGTGTGTGTGTGTGTGTGTGTGCGTGTGTGAAATCTGGTTTTATTCAGAGGAGGCACTGTGGAGGAATGGATAGCGACTCGGATTGAGGAATCGGAGAGACTAGTTCGAATTCCAGTCGAGTCCATTACATTCACTTACGTTCCAATACCCTTGGGCAAGGTATGAATCCTCATCTCCCCCTAGCTAAGGGTAAATATCCGGACAGACCTTGGATGGCAACTTGTCTACCGCAGAAAGAAATGGCAACCTACTGAGGGAAAAATCTACCTCTTCAGTCATGTATCAAAAGTTGTATGATCGCCTAAGCATGGCGCATAACTGATTGACTACCATATAAGACTTTAGAGATTAGATAGCAGGTCAGTAATTTTTTCCTTGTTTCGATCACTTAATACTTTACTTAGTTCCTGAAAGGCATATTTCCGTTGAGCTTTCAGTTATTTATGTTTCACTTACCCTTGTCTGTTATTACACTACATAGATAACTACCCTCAACTGAATTACTTTTTACATTCTCAATGTGTAACAAACACATTGGATTGCCCCCTTTGCTAACAACCATACATTTTGTCTTCTTACAGTTAATGGGTAATCTTTTATTCTGATTTTTCCATTAACACAATCTGTTGTTCTAATGACCGATTCATAACATTGAGACACACAGTGACGATCAAAGTCACTACCCGATTGAATTGTCTGCAAGACAACTTTACAAACCATTGTAGGCGACCCTGCTACATTAGTCTATCTATCTATCTATCTATCTATCTATCTATCTATCTATCTATCTATCTATATGTATATA
>OZ038489.1:114198903-114228903 GCA_964036315.1 Acanthosepion esculentum | reverse complement strand
GCATGCGCAGATTATAAAAAGACTCTTATGATGATTTTAAGCCACGTGAGTCCTATTTAAACATTTAATAGTTGAATACAATTACTGCAAAATGCCTAGGAACTCCCCACTTAATGAATATGAATAAGGGCAAATTTCTGCCGATGAACTGGAAGGAAAATCTATAAGTTTCATTGCAAGAGAACTGTCGAGGTCCCAAACATTTGTGATAAATTATCTAAAGGATCCTGAATCGTATGGAACGAGAAAATATCCAGGTCGTCCACCTAAAATTACAAATGCAGCCAGACGTCGACTTTTTTGAGAAGCTTCTAAAGGACAATCAAGCTCAAGAGATCTGCAAAAATGTCAGAATTTACCCATCACTCCAAGGAGAGTTTGTCAACTTCTCCAAGAATCGCCAAATCTCGTGTATCGAAACAGGAAGACAGCTCCTGCTTTAACTGCTAAACACAAGAAAATGCACATAGATTGGGTAAAGAAAAAAGTAACCCGGACAAAGGAGAAATGGGAAACCATAGTGTTTTTGATGAGAAAAAGTTTAATTTGGATGGGCCCGACGGCTACCAGTGTTATTGGCATGATTTAAGAAAGGAGAAGCAGCTTTTTTCAAAAAGACCATTTGGAGGAGGATCTGTTATGATTTGGGGAGCTTTTTCTATGTCTGGAAAAGCTGATTTAGTAGTGATGGAAGGGAAACAAAACACTGCTCGATATATCAATGTGTTGGAAAAAAGTCTTGTTCCATTTATGAATACGTCTGAACACCTATAATGCCATTTTTCATTTTTCAACACAGCCATACACATTACTAAGCTCACGAAAGACTGGTTTAAAACAAAAAATATTGAAGTTTTGGACTGGCCCACTACGTCTCCAAATATACTACCGAGCTTGGCACCATTTGTTACAGAACCATTGACCCATTTGCTTCAGGGCCGTTTGCCATGTGCTACCGGGCCGTTCTCTATGAGCTACCGGGCCAGGGGCCATTTCATATACAGACGTTGGCACATTTTCTACCAAGCCATGAAACATTTGTTATCGTGGTTGCTATAGGTCTGGGACAATTTGCTACATGGCCATGGTCCATATACTACCGTAGTATTTGATTCATGGCCATTGACCCATTTGCTACCGGGCCGTGGACCATATATAATCGGCTGTGGATCCTATGCTACTGGGACTATGACCATTTGTAACCAGGTCTTGGGCTATGTACTACCAGGTCGTGTGCCATTTACTACCGGGCTTCGGTACATGGACATTAACCATGCGATACCGGGCTAATGACTGTTTGTTATAGGGTCGTTAACCATGTGCCACTGGCCCATGAACCATCTGCAACCGGGTCGTTCACCAATTTTTACTCGACTATGGACAATGTTTTTAAAGACCGTTGACCATTTTGTGGAGCATGTGCCTCCGTTCTGTGGGCCATATGCTACCGAGCAATAGATTATTTGCTACCGGGACGTTATATATTTGCTACCGGGACAAGGACCATATGCTACCAGCACATGGACCATATACTACCGGGTATGGCACCCATTGATCCAGTTGCGCTGGAGCTGTGGGACATGTGCTACTGGGACGTTGAACATTTGTGACCGGGGTTGGACCATTTGGTACGGGACCATGGACCATGTAGTACTGCTCCGTGGACAATTTCCTACCAGGCCTAGGGCAATTTATTACAGGGCCGTGGTTTATATACTACTGGGGAGGCAACATTTATTACAGGGCCGTTGACCCATTTCCTAACGGGCCGTGGACGATGGACCTAGCCGTGTATCATGTACAATCGGGCCGTAGACCATGTGCTATCAGGACGATGGACATTTTTCCGAGGGCTTGGGCTATTTGCTACAAGGGCATGGGCCATACTCTTTTGGGCTTTGCACCGTTTGGTAAAGTGATTGCAGGTCGTTAACCATTTGGGCAATATGCTATAGGGACGTGGACCATATACTACTTCTTTTGTACCGTCTAGTAGTAGGCCGTTAACCATTTACTTCCTGACTTTGCACCGTTTGTTACAGGACCGTTATCCATTTTCTACCGGACCGTGCATCATTTACTGCAAGGTCGTTAACCATTTGGGTAATTTGCTCCAAGGACTTGAACAATGTACTATTACTTTTGTACCGTCTGGTACTAGGCCGTTGCCATATCCTACAATGCCATTGACTATTTTGTGCTTGACCCTGGACCTTGTTCTACGTGGCCGTGGACCACATCTATTTGCTATAGCACCATTGACACATTGGCTACCGTGCCTTTGGCCATCTGCTATAGGTCTTGGCACCATTTGCTGTAGGACCTTGCAGAGTTTGGTAGAACGCCGTTGGCCATGTGCTATCGGATTGTAGACTATGTGCTACTGGGCTGTTGAACATTTTGTACCGGGCCTTGGACCATTTGCAAGAAGGCAGTTGACATATTTCCTAATGGACCGTGGATCATGTGCAACCGTAACATTTGTTCCCGGCGTTTGGGGCATGTTCTGCAGGAATGTGGAAAGTATACTACCGGACTTTGCACCGTTTTGTACAGGGCCGTTGACAATTTACTACTGGGTCGTTGTGCATGTTCTTCCGGACCGTTAACCACTTTGTACGGAACCGTGGACCATGTGCCGTCAGGCAGTGAACCATTTGCTACCGGGCCATTTGCGACAAGGACGTGGGCTATATTCTCCCGGGCTTGGTACCATTTGTTACAGGGCCGGCGACCAATTTCCTACCAGGATGTGGAACGTGTCCTACAGGGCCGTGGATTATGTCCCATGTGCTACAAAAACGTTGAACATTTGTTTCTGGGACTTCGGCCAGTTGCTACAGGAACGTGGACCATATACTACCGGAATTGGCCCCATTTCCTACAGAGCCACTTACGGATGTGCTAACGGTTTGATTACGCATTTGCTAACGGGCTATGGGCCATGTGCTATCGAAGCATGGACCATGTGCTACCGGACCGTTGAATATTTTGTACCAAGCCTTGGGCCATTTGCTACCAGGCTTGGCACCATTTGTTACAGGGCCGTTTAATTTGCTACCGGGCTTTGGGCCATTCGTTACAGTCATATACTACTGGGCTTTGCACCGTTTCGCTAAAGGGCCGTGGATCATGTATTACTTGGCTGTTGACCATTTTGTACTGGCCTATGGACCATTTGCTCTTGGGCCGTATGCCGTTTGCTATAGATCGGTGGGCCATATACTACTGGGATTTGCACCGTTTACTACAGGTTCGTAAACATTGTGTTACCAGGCTGTGGAGCATATTCTACTGGGATGTTGACCATTTGTTATCGTGGCTTAGACCATATACTACAGAGCATTGGACTATATACTACAGGTCTTTGCATCTTTTGGTGCAGCTCCGTTGATCATGTTCTACCCTTTGGTACAGGCCGGTGAACATTTTGTACTGGCACTTTTTGTTAATGGACCATGTATTACCGGGTCAGTGTTCATTTTCTCCAGGGCTTTGAACCTCATACTACCGAACTTGGTATCATGTGTTACAGGGCCGCTGATCCATTAGATACCTATGAATATATATATATATATGTGTGTGTGTGTGTCGCATTTTTTCAACTTTACTACTAGAGGCTGTAGCCCAATATAAAACATTTTAGAATCAGGCCATCTTCGTGAGCACATTAAAAACATTCTGAGTCGGATACGGACACGCAATCCCGAAATTTTGGATTTACAAGTTTTCACTACTGCAACTGTTTTCGGATTCCGCCCTCTTGGCTTCTACTGATAAAAACAATTAAAGGGACATAACTCTCTAACTTTCAATAGCTCATGTTCAAATGAAAAAATACTGTTCTCAAATTACATTGTTTCAAAATAAAATTGTCCCTGTTTTCAACTTTACTCCAAGAGGCTGTAGCCCAAGGCATCATATCATTTTGGAATCGGGTCGACTCAGTGAGCGAATTAAAAACATTTCTGGTCTGATCCGGACCCGTAATCCTGAAATTTTGGATTCCCAAGTTTTCATTACTGCGCTTGTTTTCAGCAATTTTTACGTGAGTCTTTTCGACGAATTTCTTTTCTCCGATAAAAATTTTTATAACGCGGAAATAAATTTTGAAATAACAGAAATTAATTGCGAAATCCAGTGAAAGTCAGACACGAAATAAAAATAATTGTTTGTACAGAAAGTAAGGACCTACGTACATCAGACTTACTTTTAATTAAATGGCGGCAGAATTATCGTTGAACCCTTAAAAGGTAAGCTGAAATATTAATGCAATACTTACATGCAGGGACCAATTTTGATTTCTTCTGTAGTTTATCGCATCTACTCCTCCTTACCTATTGTGATGAAGGCCCAATCAAGAGCCCTACGTAGAAGCTAGCTTAAATGCCGACCGATAGGGCGGCTTTTAAGCTAGTTAAAAATAAATATATACATTTTTCTTCACTGGTAGTACAACTCTGCGGGACCTAAAGATTGCGTTGTGCTACCGGTGACGAAAAATATATATTTATTATTAATATATAATTTATAGCTGTTATTTTAGATCAAGCACTATTTTATTAACACCAGTACTCAATGTGCGATATTATATATATATATATATATATATATATATATATATATATATATATATATATATATATATATGCACACGTATGTGATCTAACATTTGTGAACACATTTCTATTGCATATATAATCCCGCCAAAAACACAATCCCATCTCTCTCTGTCACAGCAGGTCCTATCGTTCTAATTATGAATCAATTTCCGGTCGGCCTGAAGATTTCGATGAGAATCTTTAGAAACGCCGGAAGTCGTTCTCACTTGCCATCATCCTCACGTGACTACGACCGAATTACCAAAATCGAATGCCGGAAGTGATGCTATTCAAACTTTTTACTTTCTGGTTTGCATGTCAATTTGGGGGTGTCAGGTATTCTTAGCGAATGGAAATGACAAAATCAAGATTTGTAAATCAAGTCAGCTTGACATTGACAAATACGACTGTCTTTTAGGCGTGACAGCATTATTTCGACGAAATAGCAGTTGAAAGATACAAGATTCAATTTCACATAACGTTACTCATTATTAAGATTCCTAAAATATTCGTTTATTACATTATTTTGACTAACTACGTATCATTCATTTACTATTTTTTGCTTTAAACTAAATTTATTAACATTATATATATATATATATATATATATATATATATATATATATATATATATATATATATATATATACCATACGTATGAACAATAATGGGTATGTCCCAATCTTGATAAATACGTTGAACACTATTGGGGGTAATATGCTGTTTAAGTATTGCACCCAGATCAGTGGTTTACCTACTTCACGCCGCTGGCGAGTATTGTATTTTTTTGATGTTATAAAGATTACCATTTTATTTCCAACCTCCGTTTTGGTTATTTACTCATTCTTTTCTAGGTTACAACAATGTCTGTTTCTGAAGAAAGTGTACTTCATCTGTAGTTTTCATTTCTTTTTTATCGTTAATCTTGGCCAGTCCATGTGTTGGTCAAACGGCCTCTTTTATGTTGAGGATGGCAGATTCCTGACTAAGAATTCCTTCCTTGGTGATTTTGACGGTTGCTGAGAATGTGATGTGTGTGCTAAGTGTATGTTATCTTTGAGTTCTATCAAAGTGTGTGTGATGTGTGCATGTGTATATATTTGTGCGAGTGTGAGTATGAGATCTCAACACCTCTGCAAGCATGTCTGTTTTGTGTGGGTGAGAAATGTGGGTGGGGCTTGATTCATGGGGTTATATATTAATTCTATCTATGCTGTTAAATTTGTGGTTAAGCCCATCTGGACAAAGTGTTTTGAGACACAAAATCCATTTGTCTTCAGGTTCCTCTGGTATTTTTCTAGTATTTCGTCTATTTCTATTTTTTTTAATTATAGTGAATTTTGCATGGTTTTTAAAATCATGTTTTTCTAGACAGGAATGTTGTTCTACAGGTAATAATCTTTCATGGGGAGCTGACTTGATCCAATTCTAATAATTATTAATTCTGTAGTGAAAGGACCATTCGAATCATCCTACATATTGTTTCTGATACAGTGTGCATTCTAATAGATAAATTATGACTTCTACAGTTAGAGTTGTGGTAGATTTTGAATGTAGATTTAGTGACTGAGCTAGTGAATGAATTGGTGCGTCTAATGTGTCTACAACATAGGCTCCTTTTGTTGTTACATGGTTGGGAAAATCCTGTTATTTTTGCAATATTTATGAGGAATAAGACGTATGTAAATATAAAAGTGCGTGTATATATATATATATATATATATATATATATATATATATATATATATATATTTCGTTCCATAGTTACTGATATCTTCAAATGTAGTAATATTTTGTCATCGGGAATGCAGAGAGATATAAATTAACCATGACATGGTAAACGGTTGCATGAAACCTGCAAGATACGTTGCAATTATCCGACATGTTGACAGATCCTATGCGGTCTAAGGGGACATAATTTGAAATCCTCATTTATTAATTTTAAAACCTCGATTTACATATTTAACTCTAGCATCAAAGAGAAAAAGCTACTGCCTCTAAACAAATTGCAACGCAGTATGTGGGTGTATTATATATATATATATATATATATATATATATATATATATATTTATTTATTTATTTACGGCATCCAATATTTATGAGGGATAAGCCGTATGTAAATATAAAAGTGGATATTGAGATCAATATACAGCGGGAAGAGTCTGTTGCTTAAACAAAATCGTCAGACCATGTAATTTGTGATTTGGCTCGACTGTTTTAATAATACAATAAGCCTACCTATAATGCATCACTGATCAGCATATATAAATAGTCCAGTCAAAACACACCACACATGGCCTGATGATTGCGTCTAAGCATAAAACTGACTGTCACCACTGAGTCTTTACCTCAATATCCATATATATATATATATATATATATATATATATATATATATATATATATATATATATATATATATATCCGATGCGATGAGAACGAATGTAATATATAAATTCTAACGTTCGCAGCGTTAATTCAAAAAAGAGCTCGATACAGGTAGTAGAGCGATAATTATTTATTTATTATAATTTTATCATATAGACAAAACCATTTTACTCACAACAAAGATGCAACTTGGTTTCAGTGCATTTTAACTGCACATCTACGGGTGAGGGTTGGAAATGGTTATGAACAATCCTGTTTGTAGGCAAGCCCGGATGTAAAACGTCACTTACTTTTTCCATTTTTTTTAGAAGAAAAATGTACTTACAAAATATACATGAAGTATCTAAGTGAAATATTAGTAGTTGTTGACAGCAGTTTGGTGTTGGGTGGACCGGGTAGTTAATGTTGAATGGTGTGTGGACATTTTCTCGATGATAAACATCGGTCAAAGTTTAGGTACGTTAACTCACAAGTGTCCTAATTTTGAGAGGTAGGGGAGGGAAGATAGCGATAGGGGATAATATTACATTTGAGTAGATAAAAAGATTTTCGAGTTATCTTTTATAATTATTAGGAGTAGTTATTTTTAGGTTTTTCTATAAGATTTCTAAAGTTGGATTGCATTTCTTTATGTTTGTGTTATCACTATTTATTTTGTAATCGAAAGAGCGTTTTTTGTGTATATATAATTATAAAAGGTTCATAGTTATGGGATTGAGAATTTAGCAAGATTGTAGTGTTTCTGACTTCCTTCGTACGCCATCCGGGCAGCTAAAGACAAAATTGTGATTTTAATAACATTTTAGAAATGGTGTCAAGTGGCAATTTAAAACGAAAAAGCTGTCAGTCTTAAAGTAATGTGCATTGTGACGTAAGGAAGGTTTCATGTGTTTTTTAATATACATTTAAGGTTGTTTTTACTTATAGATCCTTGTTTTTGCTGCATGAATATTGCTTCAAGAAGCCTTCCTTACGTCAAAACATTCATGGGTTTATGACTTCAGGCAAAAACAAAAAAACACCACAAAAGCAAAAACACAAGAAATCCGATAAATCGTCACCACTAGATTAAAAGTATAAAATACGACTGCAGATATTGGTAGCCTTATCCATAAAAACAAATAAATAACATTACATCAATAAAATTTATATCGAATCTTTGGAACAAACATACTAAGTATACACTACCCAATGAAAAGGAAAAAAAACGTCACGAACAGTCACGTGAACACGCTGAAACGCGGTATCTTAAGGAGATAATGAAGGAGGTGTCATAAGATGAGAAAAAATTCTTTGATAAGAATGTAAGCGTTCTGAAAGCAAAGGAAATATTTGTCGCAGATTAATTTCACAACGCAGAGGACAAATCACCGTAAGTAAAGAAATACCGAAAACTCGATTCGCAGGTCCTATCTCACAAATCCCAATGCACGTAACCAGTCAGAAAAATAACTCACTCTCCGACGAACGCAGTAACCGAAATACACGAACTTCCCCCGATTCGAAAACACAAACTGCTTTTATCGGCCGAGCATTTTTTTTCATTCGTCGACAACTGGGAGAGGACGCCCAATTTTTGCACATCAAAATACTTTTACAGCGACTCCTGCGACGCACTTGTTTTTAATTTACATATTCCGTCTTCAGAATGTCATGCGGAATACGTGCCCTTTCTTTTTGGTAAGTAATTTTCTTTTTCGCCATATTTTCCGTCGTAGGATACACGCGACGCGCTGTCGCTTCGTTTGACGAAGTAAGTCGCCGTTTTCTTCGCTATAAAGGATTAGCGATAGTCGAAAATACGTAGACATTCAACAGTTTATATGCCAATATGTACCGGAATGAAAATGATCAGAAATATGTTGTATAAATCCGCAATCGTTATCATCTTCAGTTTTGTTCGATAAAAGTGACTCACCTGATTTTTTTTACTAAATGTTCTCTTCTCCGATAAAACGAAAGTTAAGTTAAATTCAAAGGATAAGCGATCTAAAATCATAAGAAGAAGCCTTGAAAGCTTTTTGAATTTAGCAGTAAGTACTGTCAATCATACGTTCAGTATAATCTTCTGAGGATGCTTTTCTTTTCATGGAACTGGTTTCTTAAAACCTACTGAAAAGACCCTCAGGAGTGACCAGTACAAGAGAATTTTAGTCTTGTCTGCTCCGTTCTGCTGAAAGGGTGTAAATCGACCCCACCAAGCTCATTTTTATGCAGGATAATGCTCCCTGTCACAAATCAAAATTGCTGAATGAATACTTTGATGAGAAGCAGGTGAGTGTTATGACATGGTCGCCCCAATCTCCTGACCTCAACCCCATAGAAAACTTATGGGGCATTATAAATTACAGGCTCTCGAGAAAGCAGTTGAGCAACAAAGAGGATTTGATTGTGAATTTCATATCCGAATGAAATTCAATGCTTGGAGATGAGATTTGCCAGAACCTAATCAAGTCAATGCCAAAAACGGTTGAAACGGTTATTCAAAAGAAAGGAGGACCCATAGATTATTAAATATTTCGAACTATATTACCTATTATAAATAAATTATACCTCTATTATTCTTTATTTAAAGCTGTTCGGTTATGTTTCTATTGATTACCCGTTGCAGGAAATAAGCGAGTCACTTTTTTTGCTCAGAGTTTTTCCCTAAATCTCATTTATATCCAAATTTATAATTATCAATAGAATACCTTAGGGTGAGTAAACTTTTTTACTAGGTCGTCGGGAAGGGGTCTTTATATTCGTGAGATTAAAAATTAGTTTGACCCCTAAAACAATAGGCGAAAATATTTTTAAGTAAAAAAAAAATCAGGTGAGTCACTTTTATCGAACATAACTGTATCTTCTTAATTACATTTTTTTATTGCTCTTTTTCCACAATAATGTTTTACTTTGTCATATTCTTTCACACTCAGAAAAACGGTTAAATACAAGAGTAGAGCAATAAATATTTATTATGAACTGTTACATATGCAAGTTACCACGACAAAAATGCATATTTGTTTCGATGTCTCTTCAGGTGGTTAACGATGGTTTTGATATATATATATATATATATATATTTTAGAATTGGACATTGTCCGACAATTTATTTAAAGACATTTATATTATGTTTAACGTTCTTTTTATAGATACAAGTATTTAAGCAAATGCTCTGTTTTATAATAAACAGTATTAAATAACATTTACCGGCCTGAATGTCCGAGAAATTTTCATAGAAAATTTTCGCTCTCCGACAGGAATCGAACCTGTATCCTATACGGAACCATCATTTATAGATACAAGTATTTAAGCAAATGACAAAGAACGTTAAACATGATATAAATGTCTTTAAATAAATTGTCGGACTATGTCCAATTCTAAAATATATATGACGTCATTCATGGAAGATTTAAGTTTAAAGATAGTAAAATCGACCTTGCTAACCAGACGCTCATCTGTGGCCGAAAGGTTAAGGCACATCACGCGAAATGATGGTTCCGTATAGGATACAGGTTCGATTCCTGTCGGAGAGCGAAAATTTTCTATGAAAATTTCTCGGACATTCAGGCCGGTAAATGTTATTTAATACTGTTTATTATAAAACAGAGCATTTGCTTAAATACTTGTATCTATAAAAAGAACGTTAAACATAATATAAATGTCTTTAAATAAATTGTCGGACAATGTCCAATTCTAAAATATATGACGTCATTTTTATTATAAAACAGAGCATTTGCTTAAATACTTGTATCTATAAAAAGAACGTTAAACATAATATAAATGTCTTTAAATATATATATATATATATAACCAGAACAAAATAAACTATGAAATCTCCACAAATATTCTTAAATGGCTATAATTGATAACAGTAACCATTGATTTATACCAACGGCTTCTCATACTTAATATTTCTTAATGTTTTCATTCTCGCGTGGTCATGTGTGACGTCACGAGCTGCGACGCGATTTCCACTTCCGTGTCTCGTATACACGAGTTTGTCGTTGCTTTGAAATTTTTCATGCAACAAAAACAGACTATCATTATTGTTTCGTCCGTGTATTGTTTGATATATTGAAATGTAATTGTCATCTTTGGTAATGGCTTATGTAAGCCGAAAGCTTAGATTGGATTTTAACATGTATCAATATGGTGGTTTCCATTCGTCTCTCAATGATAATGTTATTAAGCTTATCAGACAATATGAAAGAAACTTACTTAAAATGAATAGATAAAACTTATTCAATGAAACATGCATTATATATATATATATATATATATATATATATATATATATATATATATATATATATATATATATATATATACGTGAACCTGTTCTTTTATGGCTAAGGTTCTATAGCCTTGAATGAAAACAGGTTTAGGTGAAGGACAACTCTGAATTCAAAACCTGCGGAGGGTCGTTTGGGGACCTTGTGGCACGAAGTACACCAAGTTTCTCTATTCAGCCCTTCAAAAAGTGTGGTTGGTTCTGCATAAAGCCCTCACCACTATAATCAAAACATATGCATATATGTCTGGCTATCTGTTCCTAGGAGCTTAGTTGCTTAACCCTCATATGTCGATAAAACGACGAGAGATTCCAACACACACACACACACACACACACACACACACACACACACACACACACACACACACACACACATATATATATATATATATATATATATATATATGTAATGGACTCTCCAGTCGGTTTCGACGTATGAGGATCTGACAGCTTAATTCATTCAATTATGAAATTTTGTGCGATAATCTTAAGTGTCACTTAAGACCCGCTAGTGATTTACAAAAGAGGCCACATATGGAGCAAGAGTGAGGATTGTGAGATGAGATCATTGTTATATTGGCTGACCTTTTAGATCTTGCTTTCGCTTCTTGAAGATGATTCAGACAAGCTGATTGAAAACTGTTGAGTTCACTGAAACACGTTGGTCTCCATTCTACCTGCTCCAAGGCTAAGCGCTCAAGGGTGTTATGTGGTATATTGACAGCTGACAAGTTGCTTTTCAGCTTGTCTTTGTATCTTAGCCATGGGCGTCCTACATTCCTATAGCCCTGATCTAAATGGCTGTACATTAGGATTTGGGGTATCCTGTCATCAGACATTCTCAAGACATGACCAGTCCACCGTAACTGAGACTGTATGAGAAAAGTCTCTATTCCTCCAATATTACACCTGTTAAACAGGTCTACGTTAGATGTCCTATCTTGAAGGTTAACTCTACAGATGACACGCAGACAGCTTTTATGGAAAACATCTAGCTGGCGTATATATATATATATGTATATATATATATATATGTTTAGTACAAAAATAAAATCTTTAAAATCTAACATCCAGTATTGGAAGGAGATACTTTTTTTTAAACAATTTCCCATTTAACATCAGAAGAATTGTCTATTTTTTATTTTCTACCTATATATAATAAGTAGCTGTTGTATTTTTAGCATATATTTTCTTCCAGAAGTACAGTTTTTGTTTATAATATAATATTTTAAACTTTTTTAATTATATTAAATATATATATATATATATATATATATATATATATATATATATATATATATTTAATTTATTCGAAAATTGTAACATAAATATGTTATAAAATCACTACAAAAATAGCCATTTTGTTTCAACACTTCTGGTGTCTTATCAAGTGATGATGTTGAATGCAGAGTAAAGGGTTTTAAAAGGTTCAAAGCGAACAAAAAAGCCTTTATTCTACATCACTTGCTAAGACACCAGAATTATTGAAACAAAATGGATATTTTTGTAGTGACTTTATAACATATTTTTATTATAATTTTCGAATAAATTATATTTGCTCTACTCTGTATTGAGCACTCAAGTATACTATTTTTAGGTTATTGGAATTTATTCCGTATACACCAATCCTATACTATATATATATATATATATATATATATATATATATATATATATATATATATCTGTCATTCGCAGACAGTTCTGCTTCGCTGTATCACATCTCCTCAATGCGACTAGACATCCGAATACTTCAAGCCCGGATCGAAACCCAAACGATCAGGCAGAGTTTCTACCACTGAGCTATCTTCATTCGACAGAGAGAAACAACTAAATCTAGCGTATTGTTTTAAGAAATGTAACAAAATGCCAATCAGTCGGAGTGCTCCAATTCATTTTACTGAAGAGCTTTGCATTAATGCAGGTGGCTGTTGTTTTTAGAATTAGCTTATCACTCAACAGTGCTCAACTGAAATATATTTTCAAGATATAAATTATGTCATTCGCAGACAGTACTGTTTCGCTGTATCACAGCTCCTCAGTGTATTCAGCACTTTCTAAAGTTTATTGGAATTGTTCGATTTTTCGGGGTCGACTTTATCCGAAGTTGATTTATACAACAAGACATGCAGATCTGCAGGATGTGGTCTATGTCTTCTCGGTATTTTGGAGTTCAGCTGCAAGGCTGAATTTCGGAGGCCGATTGTCAAGTTTTCTGATTTCAATAATTGGTATAAAGTACAAACACTTTGATTTTGCAATCTCGTTTGTTAAGCCTGTTAACAGTAACTTGTTTTTACGAACATGGAATTGAAAAAAACTTTCATGAAATCAAATTCTTCATTTTTTCTCCATATCTATTTTCATTTACCATTAACAAGGTTTAACATTGAGTCTCAAGAGAAGCGAAAAATAATAAGAGGCGATGTTTCGTTTTCTCATACAGACCAGTAATTCCTATCACAGACAGAAAGACTCTTTATAGCAACGGCAAATGTTGGGGTCACAGTCGTCTTAAAATGCCGTTTGAGAATGACAGATAATCGAAAACGTTTTTGTTTGTCCACGTCGTCCGAGCTGACCTCCCGAGGACATTGAGATGGACATGCCGCTGATTCACAACACCCAAGAAAATGGACTGTTGATTTAGCAAACCAAAAACCTGAAAATGGAAAATAAGAAAACAAAATCGTTTGCTGTGATATGTGATTTGGAGGGGGCAAAAGTAAATATTAAGAAACAAGTTGGCTAAAAAAAAAAAAACAGAAAGAAAAATAAAAACAAACATTTTAGTCTGTTTTTATGCATTTCTTTCCGTTTAGAATGTGCAAGTGATGCTTAGCTACACGTAAATCCAACAGAGTTCGAATTCTGGTTGAGTTCTTGACATTCGCCAAAATATCCTTGGAAAGGCATGAACTTTTCACTCCCAAGCTAATTGAAAGTATTTATTTATTTGTCTTGTGTTCTCATGATTCTAACCTAATATGTAACTCTGTAATTTTAGTTGGAAATCTCCCCCCCCCAAATCGTCTTGGACAGTACTTGAACCTACGTCTTAGATATCCTTTTGTTTTAGTGGGACGAATATTTTACTAGATAAAATAGACTAGCGTGGAAATTGTTTGGCCATATCTTTTTTCCCGTTGTCTTTCATTTTATTGAAAGCAAGTACCCGAAGCCCATTGTTGGTGGTAGCGGGAATTGACCGTCTGCCCACCCCCCCAGCTCTGCCTTCTTTGAAAGAAAGAGCTTGGTGATAAATGTCAGCATTTAACTATTCACTAAGTGACCATAAGAATGGCAGACGGCGAATATAATCACTAACTGCCATATGTAAGTATAATCATATGCCGTATCCACAATACAATTTTTGAGAATAGGACAATGGGACTTATATTAAGTTAAAACTTAATATAATGGAAGGGTAAAATACAAATATCACGTTAGTCCTGTCCCTCGGTAAATATGTCTTTTGGGGTCAGCTTGGACTCCTTGTCAGTTGCTGCCTGCTGTTTTCTTTTCTTTTTCTTTTTTTGTTGTTGTCATTTTGTTATACGTAATAGGAGGAGGTAGGCTTTCCTACCGTCCGGTCAATACTCCTTCCCCACTTCTGCCAGGCTCTTTAATCTATATTAAAGAGCATGGCAGCCTTGGTTAACAACCAGTTTAGGAGAAGGAATGTTATGATTAAAAAACTCAGCTACATGAAGATATATTGGTTTATTTGTTTTTACGGCTTATAAAACATTTTATGGTGATTTTCTAAGCGTAGCTTAGATGTGGTACAAGGCCGAAAGTATGGAGCACCAAGTGAGGATGGGATTTGCTATTTAATTGACCTAATAAGAAAGCTTTCTAATTATTGCGTCACGGCGTGGTGACACTGATAAAACCTTATTTAAAGCCGAAAAATCTTTTGGATTGTGAAAATAATTTTTTTCTAATCGTTTCACCACAAGTAAGGCGAGAAGCCACTAGCACGCAAAGGGTTACAGAGGATTTGGAGCGAGAGCAAATAGGAGTGATAGAGGAAACGATGAAGAGAAGGTTAGGAGATAGATCAGGGCATCTGGAGACGTCAATTGACATTATATTTGAATAGTTGGAGATTATAGCTATCAGGGAAACAGGAAAAGGGATGGGAGTTCCACAGGCGAGAGGTGCGAGACATGAAGCTATTGGAGTAGAAGAGACCGCTACATTTAGCAGTTTCGACAGTGAAAGGGTGAGAGCGAGATGCCAGCCTAGTTGAATGCTTAAATTCATGAAGTCTGTGAACCAGCGAAAGCAGCTCATCGGAGCAGTTACCGTGAAAATATTTGTAAAAAAGACAGAGGGAGGCGACGGCACGTCTGTGAGAGAGCGAATGCCGACGAGATGCCAGATCAGGGCTAATTACATTGCATATCAGTCTCTGGATCTTATCAAGAACACCGAGGCAACATAGAATTGATCTGTAGATTTGTATGATTTTAGCTGTTGGCAGATAGGTTTGTTTTTGATTGTGTGAGATGTTTTTTTTTAAAAGATTTAAGCATTTGTTAACAGTAACGTTGGTGTAAAGGAATTTAACACCCAAACTAGCCATGTGTTTATCTGTCATTATACATTCCCCGTAGCTTTTCCACCAAGTTGCCTGAATTTTTAACATGCAATCGGTAGATTGTTCCTAGGGGAGGTGTTAAAATTTTTTATATGGCTTTCATCAGTTTGTGAATATCGGTAATAATACCTGATATAACTTTCCTAACATTATTCTAAAAAGGCATAGATCATTTTCTACACACACACACACACACACATATATATATATATATATATATATATATATATATATATATATATATATATATATATATATATATATATATATACATACAGAGGACCGAAATTAAATTTGTGTGAACGCATCACGCAGTTTTTCATGATATTGAACAATACTAGGATAATTACAGCTTTCAGAGAATCAGTCATATTGGGGAAAGGTAGATTAGTCCCCCGTTCAACAGCGCTCCGCATATAATCAATGCGATTTAGATCTGAGGAGTTCAGTGGCCACGTCTCTGGTGGAATGTGGTCGTGCAGATTTGTCGCCATCGTGTCTTGGGCCACTACAACTTTGGGAGCAGAGTTCCGCTGAAAAACACACGGCCTTCCATCGCATACAATTTGTGTGTCGGGCTTCACAATTATTTCCAACCCCTCATTGTAGTCAGTAGCCGGTTGAAAGAAGTCGGGTAGCATGATGGGTCGTTCACTACTTACCAATCGTAAAAACCATCACAGAAGTAGGAAACTTGGTATGCATAACATGGGGGAAAGATACCCACCTAATCACTTATCATTTCTCCATTTCTCATGCAAAAAAAAAAGAATGAAAAGGAATGACTTAATAAACGCCGTTAATATTTATTCGGTATCTTTTCTTTAGATTATCTTTCATCCCGGAAAACGCCATCTTAGCGGAAGAGGTACTTAAGTAGGCATAAACACAGATACACACACATACGTATATTTTTTCTTTCGTTTTGGGATCTGATGAAGCCTAGAAAGGCGAAACGCGTAATCAAATCTAGTTTCAATGAAACGGTTTTTCATTTGTCAAATTTCTTCAGAAGTTTGTTAGCATTCTATATCTTATTTTGCACACACACACACACACACACACACACACACACACACACACACACACACGCGCACACGCACACGCACACACACACAGTCTCAGTTGTATGGATATTAGTTTGTGACCCTGGGTTTCACGCTTTTGAGGTCATCAGGCAAACTGTTTTATTTAAAAAAAATCTGAATCTATTTATGCATGTTTGTGTTTTATTATGTTTGGTGGTGAGAGGGGGAAATTCTCCTCTGTACCCGTTTCGAGTGACACTCTCACACACACAGACATACATACGCAATTGCGTATGTATATATGCTCGAACGCATGGGTGTGTATCTGCGCCTAATCACGGATTGTTTATATGGGTGTGTTTGTGTGAATTAAGATGCGTACACTTGTATGTATGTATTTTTGAGGCCGGCTACATACATACATACATATATATATATATATATATATATATATATATATATATATATATATATATATATATATATATATAGGGTGACCCAAAAAGAACGGGAACTTTTTAACAATCCAATAAAACCAAGAGTGATGGAAGAAAAATATTTAATTCATAGTAATTGAAACCTTAAAACATGCCATTTAAGAAACAATGATGGAATTTTCATTTTTTTTAAATTACGTCCTGTAGATGGCGTCCTCCTGTACGAATGCATTCTTGAAATCTGCTGTTGAGATTCCTCATTGACTGCTGCAACATCTCAGCTGGGATACTGTGAATTTCATTCTCGTTACTAAAATGGTGAAATGTTTACTTGCTCAAGGTCACAGTCTTGCATTGTTGCCACTTGCTCATGTCTGGCAATACGCACTTCAAATATTCCCGTTTTTTGGGGTCACCCTATATATATATATATATATATATATATATATATTATTTTATATGCACAGTACTTATCAGTGATTGAGCCAACATATTCAGTTGTATAGATATGAGTTTTGATCCTGGGTTTCGCGCTTTTGGGATCATCAGGCAAACTGTTTTATTGTTTAAAGAAATTAAATCTATTTATACTTGTTTGTGTTTAATTATGTTTGGTAGTGCGAGGGGGAAATTCTCCTGTGTACCCGTTTGGAGTGACACTCTCACACACACATACATACATACATACATACATACATACAGGTGTACACATTATTGGTGTGTTCTTGACTCTTTTCAGGTCGGCCGTCTGTGTCGTCAGACAAACTTGCACTTCCTCACACACACATACCGCATGTAGACGTGCACATATACTCCTATTGGTATGGGTCATTCATCATCACTTTGGTTAAGTGTGTTCTATTGTCGATTGTGATTATATTGATAGTGCTAATAATTGATAATAATAGTTATATATATATATATATATATATATATATATATATATATATATATATATATATATATATATCAATGGGCACTGACGTCAACACTAAGCTCTGACAATCTGTTTTATACTTAAACGTATCTTCCGGCCACGAGTATTGCGTTTTGCCTTGACTATTTATATAGGCTTGTCAGTAGTGAATTAAGAAATTTATGTATATTTGGGTTGGTCAGTTACCATTCTTTTAAGCATCTTTCGTGAAATATGAGAGACAAGGAAAATGTATTGAATTTTTTATTTTGTTTTTCCATCTTTCTTATGTTTTTAGCGTTTGGTGGGATTATAGAAGGATATTCCGAACAACAGATTGCTAGAAAATTATATAAAAAATGGGATGCATTATTGCCTGCAGTGATATGCCGAAATCGGTACCAATATTGACAGAAATGGATCTGGGAGACTTAGAGGATAGACACTTGATTGTGTCTAGCAAAAGGAACAACAAAAAAAATCCTAAAAAAGTCAGCTTTCCCTACTAACTGCTAAATTTACTTCTACACGTCAACACTAAATACGTTATGTCTGTTAAAAGAAGACTTCTTTCCGTTGGGTTTAAAGGATGTGTATAATTGTAGAAATCTCTATTAAAAAAGATCGTCGTTGTCGGCATCCGTCCGTCTCGGGAGACGTTGGAGTAGCGCACGGAGGTGACTCCAGGCCCCCGTAGCCTACGCCAATCGGGTTGGGCTTTTGACCGGTAACCTTCACTTCCCGTGTTGTGACGATGTCTTACGACGTCGCTGGAGTGTCCTCTCCAGTACACTACAAGCCTGGGTGGGATGTATGGAGAACTAGGGCTGCCCGGACGTCTAGCTCCCCCTTTCGGCCTTGCTAGCAGAGTCCAAAGGAGAGGATTAACCAATACAGTTTGGTACCAGCGCGGCTGCAGGAATTGCCGTCCATCCGCCTTAGGGGCTCCACTCCGGATTTGTGTAGGGTTTACCCCTTAGCCTTTTCTTCTCCAGAAGATTTCCACAAGGCAGTGAAGCTATTTATCCCGTAGCTGGGATTTGGTTCATGGGCACCAGAGTGTGTCCACACACCGGTGGGCCTGCATGCCGCATGTTAAGGGGGCCAAACTGGTCCCTCGTCCCCTTTAGTTTAGCCCAAGTCCGCAAGGTGCTCGGTTGCCATGTGTCGCCACGAGGAGGCACTACATAGGGCTTGCTGATAGAGAGGCTATATACTGGAAGGGGAAGACTTACGCACTCGGCTCCTCTTTTCGCATTGCTGCTAGCCAGCGGCGGTAGCTGAAAGCGAGAAGCGACAAGCACTACCACTGCAGACTACCAGAACTAGACGCATGACAACAGCCGTTGAGACACATTAAAAAAGGTAAATAAGTCGAAAAGCCTAAAATGAGTACAACAGCATAAGAATTAAACTTCAGAAGACTGGAAAAAGTATGATGGACTGATGTCCAAATTTGAGCTTTTTGGAAGTAAACGAAGAGTGATTGTCAGACGAACTCCTTCCGGACGAATGAGTGAAAATTTCATTGTGCCAACCCTTGGTACCAAATGGCGATGGCGCTGTTATGGTTTTCTGTAGACTTTGCTCAAAGGCATTATGCTAAAGGCAGAGTATCATTTAATACTGCTGAGGCATGCAATTCTTTCTGGTTACCGTGTTATTGGACAAACGTTTCTTTCTTAACAAGGTAATGACCCAAAACACAGCTTAAAACTGTGTACAAATTATTTAAAATCAAATTTGAGAAAAAGGGAAGTTTGCAAATCATGACTTGGTCATCTCGTTTCTAGATCTTTGATCAATTGAACTTGTCTAGGATGAAATCGAGTGTAAACATCGAAGTGAACTGCCAAAGAATAATCAAGAGTTGTTTACACATCTACAGTCTGCTTGGGAATCACTTCCACCAACAGACTTTTACAAGTAACTAGAAAGGATGTTAAGAATCTCTGCAGTAATAAATGCTCGTCGTGGATTCGTTGATGAAAAGAACATATAAATTTGGTTAAATTGAAATTATAATTAATTTATATTCATTTTGATTTAAATTATTGCATAATTGTATGCAAACATAGAAAAAATTAATTTCTTTCTTTAAAAACATGAAACTTGATTGATATTTTAAGTTTAGAGGAAAAAATCAATGTGGTCCCAAACATTTAGTCGGTAGTAAGGTTCCAAAATTCGCTTGAAGATGAAACAGAATTAATGTTTTAATTTAATTATATAGTTAAAATTGGTTTTTAGCTTCGGTTTTTGAAACAAGGTAATTCCTGTGTAGCGAAGAAACATATTTTAAATAAGTTAATTTATAATATTTATGCTCTGTAAATTTACATTGAGCACTGTTTTGTAAAAACAAAAATATCAATAAGAACACCGGATTATATATCTTACTGTTCTTTCTTTTTATTACAAGATATATATATATATATATATATATATATATATATATATATATATATATATATATATATATATATATATATATATATATATTACACAATAAAAGCCAAAATGACCTCATATAGACGTATTTCAACCGACGAAAAAACTTCGTCAGTCTTATTCAACCCCTGGTATATAGAGTCTATATGCCGGGGTTGAATAAGACTGACGAGGTTTTCGTTGGTTGAAATGTCCCCATATAAGGTAATTTTGGATTTTAGTGGGTACTACTATTTTCTTTGTATAATAAATACATTAAGCTCTTTTTGTGGATCAATTTTAATATTTTACATTACTAGGATCCACTTGGATTATATACCAAAGGATGTATCAGCTTTACTAATATATATATATATATATATATATATATATATATATATATACTAAAAAGAAAAATAGTAGGCAAGACTAGAGTCAGGCCAGTGCTTGTATATTTTTTAAAAGTTCTCAATACATAATTCATAAAAATTAAAATTTGCAGAACTGGTAATAAATAAAAGATTATGAAAAATCTAACGCACAACCTTATGGTCACGTTAGGGCTGTTACTTATGGATGGTTAATCAGTAACATTATTCATGCCCACTTAAATAAATTAACTAAGCGTTGCAAATCAGGTATATCAGAAGTGGAGGAGCAAGGGAACCGAAAAAATATTGTTCTTCCGGATTCGCACTGGCTCAGAATATATTTATTGGTATGTCTACTCTTTGACATTACCTCAGACCATTGATTTTACAGGTTGGTCTTGTCTGGATACGTCACTACGGCCAGCTTTTCTTCCTGGCATAAATAAATCAATACGCCTGTAAGGGTTAACTCTCCTTAATACACTCCATTTTATGCTTGGACTTTTATTGTATTTCTTTTTAAACTCCTACACATGGTTTGCTAGTTTAGTGCAACTGCTGTGGCTCTCCAGTTTGATGGATGATTTATGGTTGTACCACCTTTACTTAAACGCGCCTTCAGTGCACCCTGTGTATAATTTGTTGTGTTCTGCGGGATCCTCCACGCCCGCCTTATATAACACGTTCGTGGTATAAGAGGAGATGTAGCTGAAAAATTATCAAATTTACCTACGTCCTAAAATATGATTAAATGACCGAAATCAGAATTTATTTTGTAATATATTTGTCGTATGGATCGATAAGTTTTCAGCACCAATTTATAATAAAGCGATCAAATAAAACAATAATTATTACGAATATTAAAGGAATTATATACAGGAGCATTCCTCTTTTGAACGCAAACGTAAAATAATATAGATAAGCTAATATAAATTGATTATAATCGATGAAATTATATTAATTCTATAAGTACTAAATGCTTTTTGTTCAAAATATTTCATGTGAAAAGTTAAATTCTATCACATCATCAACCAGTGGGGATCGTAGAATGATAGGGTATACCACTATTCACTTCGATGACTTTATAGATTTTTTTAGCCAGGGCTGCATAAAGATTTGATTTCAGACTTGTTCTTCTCCCAGACTTGTTACCAACCACGGCCAGGAAGCCAATCCTACTCTGCTATTTAATCTATATTGGGGGGAAATATAAATTCATAACTTTCCTAAGAGTATTAATGAGAAAGTGAATTTAGCGAACTCGATCGGAATTCGAACACTGCAGATCGATTTCTCGTTCCGAGTTTCTAATCATTACATCGCATCCAATAATTAAGCAGGTCACCATTTTGCGTCTTAAGTCTTGCAAATACGTATCCGCTTGAACTGAGCACAACGCATCTTATTATTGGTGCACCAGTGTCTTCCGTTTTGAAGAATTTCGCAAGTCTACAATAAAACTGAAGATCTGAGAGTATGCATATTCGTTCATGGACACGTTAATCAGCTAAATCATCAAAGATTTTTCCAAATGAGGCAGAAAACAAATCTTGTGGAAGTATGAATCCAGAAGAATTTTGGCACGGCCAATGAAATATGGCTGTTGATTGTTGATCGAAGACTGAGTGGGTGGCTGGTGTATTGTGATGGATTAGCAAAGTATGCATCGATTTAACATTTCTGAAGCGTCGTATTAATCTACTGGGAAATGTTATTCCGCGCGTCCCAACCAATTTGCCTGTGTCAGCTGGATGCATCGGGGGAAAAGAGCGGGAATATGACTGATGTTACGATTTTGATGAATAAGACGTTGATTGGTTGACAGAATGGAGATGAGGAGAGATAGAAAGGTAGGGAGAATAAAGAAAGATCGGCCAAGGGAGAAAAAGGAAGTTAGAGAGAAAGGGAAATTATTGGAAAGATAAAAAGGAGAATAAAAGAAAGAGGAAAGAATGCCAAAAAAAAAAAGAAAGCATAGAGAAAATAGGAAGAAATGAGTGAAGAAGAGAGAGCGAGGAGAAATAAAGAAGCAAACATCTTTGTAATGAGAGAAAAAGAGAGGAGAAGAAGGTGTGTGTGTGAGAGAGAGAGAAAGAGAGAAAATAAATGATGGAAAGGAAAAACAGATGGAATAAAAAGAAAGCGAGAGAAAGTGAAAAGGAAATGAAGAGAGAGAGAGAGAGAGGGAGAGAGGGAGAGAGACAGAGACAGAACCAGAGAGAGAGAGACAAACAGACAGACAGATCAATATATACATAAGAAAGCTAAAGAGAAAATAATGGGAAGATTAATATATGAATGAAAAGACAGCAATTAAAAAGAAACCTGCTCTGAATTATGTAATATTGATATGAATAGAGAAAACCAGTAATGAAAAGACGAAAAAAGCATTTGACAGGCTTTGACCACGAAACCTAAGGAGGCGGCGATCCTTAGGTAGGAATAGGCTGAAAGTGACACGAACAGATTGAGATCGGAAGATAGTAATAGTTTCGAAGAGACATGAACAGATTGGGACCGGTGGATAAGAATAGTCTGAAAGAGACAAAAAAATATTGAGATCTGAAGATATCTTCTGTTTGAATGTTTTGCATAAGAAATTATCATAATTTACATTAGGACTATCGTCAGAACCTTTCATGATATTATTACCACCTTCCGGTAGTTGTGTGCTCCGACCTTAGTTTTTCAATCCGGGTAACTTACAGGGAATTTCTAACTGAACCGTTCAGTTAATCTTTCTTTTTTTATGTCCTGTGTCGTTTCAGGACGAAGACGATCATGGCTCTCCATTTCCTCCTATATCTTGTGTAGTTTCGTCCCTCTGACACCTCCCCCAGACCACTCTCTGTCATCCACTTCTTCAAGCCCGCCAGGTATGTCATGCGTTACTTTCCGTTGTCTCTCTTTCCCTCTATTCGACCTGTGAGTATCTGATTCTCCAAGCTTTTCTTTTTCATTACGTGTCCCCAGAAACTTCAGCTGCCTCTTCCTGATGTTAAGTATAAGCCTCCTTCTTGTTTTGCACCGTCCGGGATATAACGATAAACTACATCCATGTCCTTGGTAAGAAAATAAACTACGTCCAACAGCAAGGCCTCTGATCAGGAGGTTTTGAGGAGCGTCAATCCACCTCTTAATTGCTGGTGTTCCCAGGTCCACCCTGCCTGTTAGGGTTCCAGCTATGGGCAAATAGTTAATCCCCCAAATTGAGTAAAAACACTATGAAAGTGTGAAAATAGGTTTTAATACAGAAATATTTGTAAAAAATTATTACCAGCAATAAACTTTTGAAAAACAAATATTACCAGATATACATTTTTGAAAAATAAAAATTACCAGCAATAAAAATCTTGTCAGAATTAAATAACCCATTGAGGTTGATATGCCGTAAAACAAACCAAACCAAACCAAACCTTGTTTGCATTCTCTCCAAAACCTCATCGTTGCTCACACGCTCGATCCATGATATCCTCAGTATCCTTACTGGGGCTTATTGATATTTCGATTAGATCTTATTCGACTATTATAGCGTACCTGGTGCATTAAGTCGTTGGTTCCTGAATTTAATGACGTAGTAATTGTAAGTTCAATCGCTGGGTGGGTTAGTGCAGATACGGATTCAGTGCAATCACGGCGAACAATAACTGATCAGTACTAAATAAGAACAACATGAGATATTCGTAGCCATGGACACAGCGGAAAGAGAACAATGTACCTCCCGAGACTAAATCAAGTGTTCAGTTCAAAATTTGTTGAAGTTTACCGGGATCGACATACACCTGATGAAGTCCGGAGGGAGGGCACAATGACAGAAACCTTTTGTTAATTGCAGCAAAGATGCAGATAATGTTAATAATGTAAATAATTTGTAGATGTGTAGTGCCCGAGAGAGACACGAACATGTCGAGATTCGTAGATATGAAGAGTCTGAGAGATGGACAAAAATCTGTCGGATTGTTGTTACAGTGTCTGGGAGGTAATGCATAATCTGTCATGATGGACAGTTTGGACAACGTCAGTTATCTCATACACTCGGTCCCGATGACTTAATGAGTTCGTATTAGTGCAATTATAGGCGACATTCGAACAGTTCAATTTACCCAATTTAATTTATATGGCTTGGATCGATCCCAGGAATGGTTTACTAGTACCTTCCAACGGTGCCGCAAGTTGGGATCAGATTCTCAACCATTAAGAAATCGACCACACACACACACACACACATGTATATATATATATACATATATATATATATATGTATATATGATGAACTCTCCTATCGTTTTCGACGTATGAGTGTCTTTCAGTTAAGTCTATGTAATTTGGGTCCGCTGAGCACGACTTTTAACTCGGTTTCGCTCTATCAGGTCTTGGTTTTGATCAACTACCCTCTTCTTCTTTCATCGTATTCATAAAAATATTTTTCTCGCTGTTCGCGAAGTCTTTTTGCAGTTACACATTATGCAATTAGTTTTTTTTATCTAGGTATGTGTACTTATTATTATGGTATTGTTGTATTATGTATACTTTTATATGTAACACCATGGAAATATTTGCAAATTTGTCATTTTTTAATTCATTTTGATATTAGTAAAATAAGCGAAAAATATCATAGAATTCTAGAAAATTCTAGGGCGTTCCTGTTTTCTGTAGAATATTATAGAGGGACAACTAAAATATATAAAAGTGACTCGTTACCGGATTTAATCGGCCAATTCAATCAATCACTTTGTCAATTAATTAAGTTGGATATTAACATAATTTTGAATTGGCATATGATTTAGTGAGTAATTTTGTTATCGTGATTTAATAGCTGATTTAATTAGACGTAATTTATATTGTACCTACTCATCCGCATTTCTAGTTTAATATCATAGATTTTAAGTACTTATCTCATAAGTTCCTATTATATCAATTTTTTATATTTCAGACTTTCTTAAATATATACGAATTAAGTGCTTTAAATATCTTTATAAATTGGCAAAACAATCAAGTACTAGAAGTTCAAATGCAAAAGCAACCCTGATTCCTTTTTGTTTTATATGTGGAAATTTTACACATACACATCAACGAGCAGTTATAACTTCATAATTTTTTCCACAGTGAAAGCTTCATATGTGTTTGTTTTTTTATTTTAAGTCATTTCTGTTATAATGCAATTTTACTATTTGTTTGAACTGCTTGTATCCATGAAACTTGCAAAAACTTATTTTGAAACATGACTTCAATTTTTAGTCCTAATGTGAAAAATCTGGAAAATGGCACATAGGCTGTTGACAAGAATTCGGACCTTATAGCGCCAAACCGATTTAACGCAGCCAATTTACCGAGAATCAAACGTCAGATATCATTCAATAAAATACTTTTCCCCTGTGTAATAGATCGATTGAAGTAGATTACTATATATCAACTTATCGAGAAGCCCGAGAACAATTACACACACACGCACACACACACACACACATATATTCGTTAATAGATATATAGATATATAGTTAGATAAGAATAGACTGATATAGAGAGACAAGAATAGAATGTGGTAGATTGATACATATGAAGAAAATTAGATAGTTTATCAGTAAACCAAAATTGAACACACACACACTTTCACATATACACTCATTTTATTCTTTCCTGGTGTTTGATCGAGGGATTACGAGTAACTTTTTTGCATTTTATACTCTTTTTGTAACTTCGTATTTTGTTTTTAGTAATTAATTTATTTATTTTAATCGTGTTCCAATTTTCCCTCCTCGTTCGCTATTTACTAATATGCCTTTTATTGTTTTCTGCTGCTTGCCAACGTTCACCTTTTGAGAAAGTGTTGGCCGAACAGTAGCGATACAAGCTCGTTAACCATTACACCACGCCGATGTGTCATATATATCACTAGGGCAATTACGACTGTGTAGTGAGTTCGATCCTCACTACGTGCCCCGTACTTTCGGCCTTGTGCCACATCTAAGCTACGCTTGGAAAATCACTATATATAGATAGATTGTCAGTAAACCAAAATCACACACACACACACACACACACACACACACACACACACACACACACACACACAAATACTTCTTTCTTATTTTATAGATTGAAAAATGAATGATATTGAAAGTTGATATCAGATATTGAAATTTCGACCGCACGAGTAAAAAGATATCATTGAAAATATGGAAAAAATCAAACAAAAACTATTTGATGGGATGATAGATCCAACAATAAAAAATATAAATTTTGCCGATGTAACGACATGCATTTCTTTTATTTGCGACAGTGCAACGGCCCGTCCGCCCGCCCACTTGCCCGCCCACCAAGTTTATAGGAATTGACAAAGATCAGTGTCAAAAAACGTGAAAGTAAGAGATTAGACGAATGGATTTATGGAAAAAAAAAGATCCATTGACATCGGGGAAGCTGTTTCACAGCTGATAAAGACAACCGTTTCAACTCTGAGAATTCGTGATTAGATCAATATATCTGTAACCTAACATAGGCTGGGTTTTTATATGATATTCAAACTGTATAATGATCAATATATGTTTAATGGATAAACGTTGGATTAGGTGCATTGACAATGCAGGAGGATACCTTGTGAATAAATATTTGTGCCTAAATTAAATGCATGCTACATTGGCTTACTAAATTAAGTAAAAACAATCGGTTTTTGGATTCGTCAAATTCACTTACTTGGGAAAGATATGGATTCATCTGCTCCTCTCAGCTATGGATTAAATAGTAAAGCTTGAATCTGGAAAAAAATCATTTTTATTCCCCCAAATTGTTAACGCAATATTCACTCGCATAAAATAGAATTATTCTTACAATCCAAAATATATTTCGGTTTAAATAAGTTTTAAAGGGTTGATAAGCCGTAAAATATAAATCATTTAATTATTTCTCATTTGTCTACTTCTTGTCATTTATTTGACGGTAGGATTACAAGATCAAACATTAAGACAGGGAGGTCCTCCCAGTTGGTAGATTGCTTGAGCTGTATTTTTCTTATTTCATCCTTCAGGCAACATTTAGCCGGAAAAATGTCAGCTTAGTTGATATCTATATATGCATACACAAAACTATATTAAATCTTATTTATAATCATTTCACTACAAGCAAAGGTGAAATGCCACAAAGGCGCAAGGGTTTACTGAGAGTGAACAAGATCAGAAGGCTTCAGTGAAGAGAAAGAACAATAAAAGAACAGGTCTCAGGGTGACAGAAGATGACGATTGATGTTGCATATAATCTTTTGATGATCGTAGGTAGCAGAGGAACAAGAAACCGGGAGAGAGATCCACATACCCCAAGTGCGAGAAAATAAATTATTAAAACAGAAGTTACAGTCACATCAAGCTATTTCAAGCTTAAAATGATTCGACCTGGTTGCCACGCATAAATTCAAGCGGTCCAGCTACCCAGGGGGAGCTCATTAGAACAATAGCCTTAAAATATTTATAGAACAACAGCCGGAGTGAGAATTATCTGGAGTCGAGATGCATTAAAATTACAGACATTCTTTTGCATTTTGTCAAGAATATCGAGATATATAACCTGTGCATCATACCAAGTATTTTTTGTAAGCATTTCACCCAAAACAAGGCGGGAGTGCCACTAGCACGCAAGAGATTACAGAGAGTGAGAAAAGAGGAAAGAGAGGTGTTGAGGAAGGTCGGGGATCAGAATCAAGGCATCAGAAGATGTCGATTGACATTGCATTTGAAGATTATAGCCCCCCCCCCCCGGAAAGCAAGTAGGAGGTAGAGATTTCCGCTGTTGGGAAGTGCGAGAGAAGCTTGCAGTAAGAGAGTCAGTTACATTTAACGGTTCCGACAGTGATAGGTTGGGACCGAGATGCCAACCTAGTAGCACGCTTAAATTCATGCAGTTGGGGTACAAGTGAAAGTAGTTCGTCAGAGCAGTCGCCATGAAAATATTTGTAGAAAAGACAGAGGGAAGCCACATCACGTCTGTGAGAAAGTGACTGTAGACGAGATGCCAGATCAGGACCTATCAAATTGCATTTCCGTCTCTGGACGGCAGCAATATTCAATGCGCGGATATTATAATTATGCAAAATGGATTCTGGGGAGAAAAATTGTCTGGCACTATACATCGAACCATCGTTCCTAGCAGCAGACCTAGCAATCGATTCAGGATAGGCATTCAACTTTATGTCAGAGGAAAACTTGAGACCAATGACTTGCTTTCCTGGAGGTTAGCATCAGTCATGGTGATGGAAAGCAAAAATGGTTATCTATGATGATTAAAATATAGACATTTCGTTTGGAAGGCTTTAAAATTTAAAAGCCATTTTTGCACCAGTTTACAACTGATAGGTCAATTTTGAGAGCAGCTGCCAGTTTTACGTTGTCGGATCTATCGAACTTACAATTAAAACAAGATTAGATAGTTGCGCCATCAGTATAAATGCCAAGTTGCCAACTGATTGGTCATTGATGGAGATAAAATAATGAATTAATCTAGAAGCGTGGCCATTCAATTTTCATTACACGATTTCTTAAGAAGCATTATATTACGTCAAATCTTCGTACAGGCAAATTTTGGGAAGAAGGCCAACATTTCAAAAGCCTAGTCAAATGTCCTCGGGATATCGAAGTCACAGCCGGTGCCTCACCGTTCTTATCGAAAGTTTGATAAAAAAGTCAGTAATAAGCGTTACCACTCGGCGGTTGACCTAGTGACACGAAAGCCATATTCACTATTTACATTATTCGGACTATTGTCTTCATCTTTGTTGCTATATTTATCACAATGTTTCGGCCGTTGTACTCTCTTCTTCAAGTGGTTGGAATGTCGAACTGAACCTTTTATTTCGCTCGCTGGGGTAGACTGTTCTAGTTCCACGTGCCATGTTTAATGAATGTCAGTTATCAGTTATCTCTTGTTAATTTACCTCTCCAAGTTCTCCACCGCC
>OZ038489.1:114106403-114193903 GCA_964036315.1 Acanthosepion esculentum | reverse complement strand
ATAACAGAAAGGTTATATTTAATAAGATATTAAATGATATTTCTCTTTTGGGAGATTTGTCAGATTTAATTTTTTTCATACTAAATTTTTCCCAATACAATACTCAAGAGCCAGTCATGGTACAGCTTAACTTAATATAAGAGAAGGAAGGTAGGGGTATAAGGAAGTGAAGATTATTACGAGGAGGAGGATAGGTAGCGATTAACACTTGATTTGAATCGATTAAGATTATAGGGTTCAAGGAATCATACAGACGGTAGTTTGTTTCATAGAGTAGTTTTTCTCAGGAAAAAAGCTGTCTGAGTGGAACTTCCTTCTTACAAATTAAATAAGTGGGAGATTCGAATCAATGAACGTAGAATGGAACGTCCTGTAAAGTTCTGGACTGGTTGAACTAAAGAGTGGAGATCATCTGAAGATTTGTCATGGAAATAGCGAGGGAGACCGGTTAGCAACGTTGCATCAGTGGGTAGAATGAAAATGAAGCAATTCCAATTGACCGCTTAAACCATTTTGAACTCAATAAAGGCTGGTAAGTAAGGATTGGACGGCTACAGCCCAGACATAGCTACAATATCCTATTTTTGGTCGAATCGGAATCTTCTAGAGATAAAACATTGCAGAAGGAGTCAGGTACTTTTTGGAACGGTACATGGAGCCGACTACTTTTCTTTAATGGCGATATTTACAAATAGGTGATTACGTTTCCAAATATTCCGACATAATTACATTTAAATCGAGATTGTGTCGCTCTTAAAAACCGTAACTCAGCAATTTGGTAATCATGACGATCCATCTTTATTTAATTGCTTTCATTTCATGCGTTGTAAGCCGTAGAGTTCGGCGAGCTAGGGTCATTGCAATGAGTGGCATCAGCTATCTTCAGGCGTGGAGCACTTCAATTTCTCACTGAAAATCAAAAAGCCATCTCTTCACAAGGCGAAAACTTCTCTTGTATTAATAAATAGCACGACGCAACGGGGTTTATGGTTTCAGCAAATTTATTCTCTCTAACAAGCAAATATTGCCAACTACTTGTCAGTGACGGAGAGGGTAGAGTGTGTGAGAGAATTTCTCTACTTCCATCAACACACTACAAAGCCAAAATCCGTACTGAAGAATCTTAGAAAGGTGAACCCTCGCCTTCTCGCTAATTGCCGATTCGTCAGTTTACAGGCTAATGAAAAAAATCTTTCACCTACTTTTTAATTTTTTCTTGCTGGATGGTTAACTGTCTCTCTCAAATATATCGTATTTCTGAAATACAATATATTCCCAAAAACCTGTATGACAGTTTATTAGTTAGGAGATTTTTCTTCTTAATACTTAAACTTAAAATATTCTCTACTCTACACTGACAATGTTAAAAATTACTCAGTTTTTCACGTCAAGTAAATAATATTTTCTCGTATAATATGTTTTCAATTGAAAGTTATTGAAAGTATATAATGAGTCAGTCCATTACTGGCATCGACCTTAAAAATATGTTGCCTTTTTCATCGTTGAGTTTCTCGTTGAGACATCGAAGTGATAAGTTTCGTCCATCTTCCTTGACTGTGTTGTTATGTGATTAAAGCTTCATCACTCTGTCATTTGTGAAGATTTTTTGTCCTCGTGTCAGGTTCACGCCATTTTCTAATCAATTCATCAGTCACATGTCAACCACTTCACTCAACCGCAAACATCAAACCGCTCATGTCAGCTACCGCGTAATTAGTTGTAAAATATCATGGTCAAGTAGTTCTTTCTTTCTTTCTTTCTTTCTTTCTTTCTTCACCATCATTATTTCTCGTTTTCATAGTCACTGCTTTCTTTTTCCCTTTCTTTGTTTCTTTCTTTCACCATCATTATTGCTTATTTTCATAATCTCTGCTTTCTTTCGCTCTTTCTTCTTTTTATCTTTCACTTTCTTCAGCATAATTACTGTTTTCTTAGCGCCTGCTTTCTTTCTTTCTTTCTTCACCATTATTATTGCTTATTTTCATAATCTCTGTTTTCTTTCTCTCTTCTTTTTCTCTTTTTCTTTCTTCAGCATAATTACTGTTTTCTTAGCCTGCTTTCTTTCTTTCTTTCTTTCTTTTTTCTTTCTTTCTTTCTTTTTTCTTTCTTTCTTTCTTCACCAGCATTATTGCTTCTTTTCATAGTATCTGCTGTCTTTCTTTCTTTCTTTTTTTTCTTTCTTTCTTCACTAGCATTATTGTTTACTTTCATAATCTCTGATTTCTTTCTTTCTCTCTTTCTTTCTTTTTTACTTTTTCTTTCTTCAGCATTATCGCTTGTTTTCTTTGTCTCTGCTTTCGTTTTTTTCTTTCTTTTCTCACCAGCTCGTTTTAATAGTCTCTGCTTTCTCTCTCTCTTCCTTTATTTCTTTTTTAATCTTAGAATTGCACATAATCCCTTCCTTTTCCCCCCACGTTTTAATCCTCTTGATGTTAACTCTCAAGTATTACAGTTCTTTCACTATAAGAACCTCTTAGTAATATTGTAGCGAGGTTTAAATTTACCAGCACCGATAGTGATAAAATTTGAGGGACGACCGCTTGTCGTGAACACATTCGCCCAGTCTGACTGGCGACGTCTGATGTCTAGCCTAACCTAACTCCCGCTTCCCGCTACCCGACGTTTACTTGGAGTGGCCATCGGTGAACCTAAATAGGACTTTCGGAAACAGAAAACAGCTGACTAGTTTGCATGTCTAGAATTGGTCATGCTGAAGCGACTCCTACACTCTCCACATTAGGATCGTGCTGGAGACCCTTCCTCCAGTATATAGAAGTGTGTTTTTGTCGTTCGGTTTACCATCGCTTTCTGTTTCTTCTTCTTTTATATGCTGTGTCCCTTCAGGGCGTAGGAGATCATGGCACTCCATTTACTCCTGTCCCTTGTAGCGCTCAGTAAGCTTTGACTTTTTGTTAATTCTCCCAAAAATCTGTTCGGCCATCCACTTGCTTAAGCCCATTAAGTATGTCACGCGTTGCTTTTCTTTGTACCTCTTTCCCTCTATCCGCTCTGTGAGTATCATATTTTCCAAGCTCTCCTTTCTCATTGTGTCCCAGAAATTTCGGTTGCCTCTTCTTGATGTTAAGTATGAGTTTTCTTTTTGTTTGCATCCTCTCCAAAAGCTCATCGTTGCTCAAATGTTCAGTCCATGGTATCCTCAGAACTGTAGAACCACACCTCTGCTACCTCGAGTCTCTTCTTCATCTTTGAGGAGACCGTCCAACATTCAATGCTGTATAGAAGTACAGATATCACGTAGCAGTTTTTTTTGTTACCAAGGACACCCTCCTGTCTCGTAATACACTGCCTAGCTTTTGGAATGCGTCTTTGGCCATCACAAGTTGCCTTAGTGGCAATTTTCGTTCATTTAGATGGTTCACGATTCACTTGACCTATAATGTTGGCCTGTGGGCATCATTTTCCTTAAAATAATGTTCTTTTCTTTTGCTTTTTTCTCTTTTGTCTTTCTTTTTTTTTCTTTCTTTCTTTTATTTCCACTTGTTTGATATTTCTTTTTTTCTTTCTTTTTCTTTCTTTCTTTTATTTCCGCTTGTTTTATATTTTTCTTTCTTTTTTGTTCGTTCTTATATTTCAACTTGTTTCACATTATTCTTTCTTTCTCTCTTTCTTTTTTCTTTCTTTCTTTCTCTCTTTCTTTCTTTCTTTCTAAAGAATCCTATGTTTTTCATTTCCATTTCCACCATTTTTGCTTATCACAAACTATTTTAATTCTTTCACCTTTTCTTTCTTTCTTTCTTTCTTTCTTTCTTTCTTTCTTTCTTTCTTTCTTTTCCACTTGTCTGATATTTTTCTTTCTTTCTTTCGTTCTTTCTTTTATTTCTGCTTCTTTTTTTCTTTCTTTCTTTATTTCTAGTGACGCTTATACTTATATTCACTTTTCGTTGTTTTTTAAGAATCGTTCTTTTTTCTGTTCCATTTTTCTTTCTTTTCTCCACTTCCCGAATGAATGATTTTTAAATTAAATTTTCGTTATTAATTTCTTATAAAATAAAAATCTTTTACTTTCTTTATCTTCGATCGTTCTTTTTTTCTCTTTCAAAGAATAAAATTTAATTCTTTATTATTTTTCGAAAACATTTTTTCTTCTTGCTCCTGTCCTTTTTCTCAAACCAACCGACATTACATAAAATCTTTTTTTATGCACATTGAAAATTCTCATTTATCAATAAATTTCAGTTATTATTAAAAATATCCCCCTTTTAGTGATATTATTGATCACATTTTTTTATTTCCAATTTTATAGAATTTTATGTAATAGCTGAATGGTTAGGTTAGTTAATATAATGATAGAGCAACACTTTATGGATTATATAATATTGCATATAAGTTTTATAGGACAAAAATCCTAGTGAATTAATAGATAGAAAGAAGTTCAATTTGCACTAGAGTTAAAAAGATAGACACAGGTCTATTTTACCCTAGTATGAAAAATGCCGACGTAGGCCCGATTTACATTAGACAAAAAAAGGTGTGCGTACTTCTGGTTTACACTAGATTAAAAAAATAGATATAGGTCCAGTTTACACTAAAACCACAAATGTAGACATAATGTTGCGTTCTGTGTCGTGTATTGCTTCCTACGCTACTATATAAAATGGTATCAACGAAAAGGACCATTTCTTTTTCTTATTCGTTTTATTATGAGAGTGTGATGGCAGCTTGGATTCTAAGAGGCAGAGACATGAATGACATCACAGGAACGCATGACGCACGTTGATTCACCGTCCCTCTACAGGTGGACATTAGATCTCTCAAACTGGGCGTGGGAGGCTGATCGTCGCTTCAGAATTCTTGCGGCCCTCTGTTGAATTCTCGCCGTTTTGGACATATATCCAAAATCCAGAAAAAGACAATCCATCACTCTCAGAACACCCGCCCACGAGGCACTCCTGGCGATCATTGACCATTCTAGGCCTGGCCTTTGCATTCTGTAACAATAGATTCGACCTATATTAGAGCCAAATAGTAGATGTGTGTCCAGTTCACGCTGCAGCCAAAAAGTTAGAAATTGGTCGATTTTATACTCCATAAAGGTAGCAGGCAATGTAGTTGTCTCATTCATTTTAAGTGAATTTTAAAAATTTCCCTATTTCACATGTATACATCACAGCTGGCATAATACTTCGTATTATGATGTCGAAATAGACATTGAACGTAATATCACACCAGACCATAAAAGAAACCGCGTTCTACAAACTGTTTACCTGGGTCATTTCCGACCGACGAATATCTGATATCGAATATCGAATATCGAATAACCTGTATCTGGTTTTACAAGCTTGGGAATGATTTGTAATAGATGTTGTTAGATCTACAACCGGTACAGAGAAGATTAACGCTGTCTCGGACAGTCTCTCATAAATCACAGACGGTGTATATAATGTCCAATTATTAAAGGCTATGTGGTGTCGTATCACATACTGACAAAATATTTGGAATGAATTAAAAAAAATTAATACAAAAGATTCAAGTCTCGAGTGAATCATTCACCCGATTTATGCTATCATTCAACCGGAACACCCACTTCATTTTACATTCATAATACATTTTATATTTTTTACTTTATAAAATGCTGTATATTATTATGTCTTTGTTTGAAAGTGATAATTACCGCGCAGTAATGATTCTTATATCCACATTATCTGTCTCTCCCCTCTCTCTCTCTCTCTCTCTCTCTCTCTCTATATATATATATATATATTTATATATATATATATATATGTGTATATATATGGTCATCCACATATTACCCTGTTTTGACGTTTCACAGCTCATCAGTGTGGCTAGACACCCGGTTGCTTCAAGCCATGATCGAAACCCTACCAATTTCGAATCTTTCGGAGATCCTACCCCTAAGCCTCGGTGCAATGCACAGAGGAAGGAACATTCTAACGTACTGTATACGAATGTAAACAAACGCCAGCAACCAACAGTGCTCAATTCATTGATGAAGAGCGGTGCGTTAATATCGGTGATGGCCGCTGTTTGGAAATTACTTTCATCCCAAACGTGCTCTATCGTCTGTTTCATGCTAGATGCAATCGTAGCCTGACGATTGCATCTAGCATGAAACAGACTGTCGCCACTAAGTGTTGATTTCTATGTTCACTTTTATATTTACACACGCACCATCTCTGATATTGAGCACTTTATCCCATAAATATAGCACATCTTCAGACTATATTTATTCATATATATATATATATATATATATATATATATATATATATATATATATATATATATATATATATCTTAAGACTATATTTCTTCATATATATATATATATATATATATATGAAGAAATATAATCTTAAAGTGTGCTATATTTATGGGATAAAGTGCTCAATATCAGAGATAGAGCGTGTGTAAATATAAAAGTGAACATAGAAATCAACACTAGTGGCGACAGTCTGTTTCATGCTGTATGCAATCGCAATCATCAGGCCACGAGTGCTGTTATTTTTCTCGACTATTAATATATATGGGTCAGTGGTACATTGTGGGTAGTCTCTCTCTCTCTCTCTCTCTCTCTCTCTCTCTCTCTCTCTATATATATATATATATATATATATATATATATATATATATATATATATATATATGTATGTATGTAAAATACCAAAATACAAAAAAGGTTTAATTCCATATTGGTAATAACTGTGTCCATGTGTAACACCACACTTTTTTTTATAAATGCCATTTATCTTCATAATGCAAACTTCATTTTTGTGAAATGAAAAAAAAAAAAATTAGTAAACAGAAATATTCAGAGATTTGAAATGTTCCTAACATTTTTGATCGCAGCTAGTGAATTTTATAACCGCCGATCAGAATCATATACGTAGGAACAGAAAAAAATGAAAGAGGAGTTGGAATAATATTAGATAAAGATAAGAGAATGTTGCTTATTGAGGTACTGGCAATTGTCAAACGGATTTCTTCTGCTGACACTGAAAGGGAAGCCGTTCATTATGATGTCAGAGACCAGAGAAGACGAAACAGATACGTTTTATAACGCAACAGAAAATATCAAATACCAGAACAAGTTAGAAGAAATCATCCTGATGGACCTAAATGTAAAATTAGGCAACAGAGCAAGATAGAGAAATTGTCGATATGGACTTGGATCGCGTAAAAAGCGTTGATCTACAGTGTATAGACAATTAAGAATCAACACCTCAAATTTTAAATATCTGTTCTAACAGAGGACGGAAAGTGCGACACGGAAATACGGGGGCGAAATAGGGAAAGATGCCTTTCAAAAGCTAAGCAGAGTATTAAGAAACAGATAAACTACGTTATAAACAAAGAAAAGAGTACTGAACTGTTACGTGATATATTCTTCTATAAGGCAGTGAATGATGGACAATCTTCTCACCAATGAACAGACATGAAGAGACAGAAATGTTTTTTAACAGATGGATGCTGAGGATTACATGGAAACAAAGATATCGAAGAAACAAATTCTACGCGGAGAATCTAAAGAAAAACCTTTTGGCTATCGGTCGTCCAAAACAGAGGCAACGGAGGTATTGAGAAAAAAACAAAAAAAGTTCTACGCGAAGATAAAAAAAAGAAAAAAAAAATTTGGACACCAACCTTAACAGTCGTAACGAAGGCACGAATTTTACATGTCAGCCAGAACAGAATCGAATTCTACGCAGTAAAATTTTCTCGTACTAAGGTTCCAGAACAACAGGCCACAAAGACCTGAAGTCTAAACTGAGAAAAAAAGGAAAAATCGTTACACAAAATTACGGTGTAAACATGGAAGACTTTAAGGCAACCATATTGGAACTAATGAAAATGCAATTCGAGCAGCAACAAAAAATGAGGAAAGACAGACTAGGCTCGAAGAAAAACAATTAGAAATTGAACAGAAAGACGAAGAGAATCAACTCGAACTCCAAGAATTGCTACTACGGCAGTAACAAATAAAGGACAAAATTCTGGAAATGAAAAGGCATTCTCGCAAAATGCTATATGGAGCTCTATCAAAGACTTCACTTATGCACTGGACGAAGACAAAACCTTCGCGGCTTCCTTGAGAAAATATGAAGATTCATATGAGTTCGATTGCGGGAATTGGTCAGACGTGAAAAAATTACGTCTACTACTGAGGAAACTAGGGTTAAGCGAATACACTAAATTTGTAGACTACATCCTACCGAGGAAAACGGATGAGTTGACTTTCAAGGAAGCCGTGAAACTTTTAATAGAATTATTTAGTCCGAACACTTCACTATTCAATAAAAGCTGGAAATGTTTAAATTTAACAAAAAAGGATAGCGAAGACTATATAACATTCTCTTCCGTAGTAAACAAACACTGCGATGACTTTAAGTTATCTGAACTCAGCCCTGACAATTTTAAATGTTTGATATTCGTCCAAGGCCCGGTTTCGACTAAAGATGCGAAGATCAAACGGAGAATTCTAACAAAACTTGAGAGTGAACCAGAATTGACGCTACAAAAATTGGCTGAGGACTGTCAGAGATGTATAAGCGTAAAAAAGGACTCGAAAGATATCGAAAAGTACAACGACAAACACGTTTTTCTCCCTCCTCAAAAACAAACCAAACAAATTATTTTACTACAAAAAGTCAAATGAAACCTCAGAAGAAACCACCACCCAGTCCATGCTATCGCTGTGGCACTTTGCATTGGTACAAAGATTGTCTATACCGCTATAAGACTTGTCTCTCGTGCAATAAAGTGGGACATAAAAGTTCGCACTTTAGAACAAAGAAAGAAAACAAAAGCCGAGTAAGAGTCCCTGGAACTGACCAAGCAGACGGGATAAATATACGAAAATACGTACTAGTAGAAATGTTAAACAAAAAAATCAGATTACAATTAGATTCCGGATCAGATTGACCAAGAAATTAAAGATGTATGTTCTAAAAAATACGAAAAGTTTATTTGGAACTGACTGCATGCAGAAATATGACCTCTGGGATTTACCGATAAATATGTTCTGCCAAAAAGTGGAAAGGTTATCGACCGAGGTAGAGAAATTGAAGGAGAAATTAAAGGAGAGTTTCCCCGACGTATTTTCAGCAGGCCTCCGGAGGTGTAAAAAAATGGCGGCCAAAATCGAACTAAAAGAAAATGTACAACCCATTTCCAAGAAGAAAAGAAATGTACCTTTCGCATCATTAGAAAAAATAGACGAAGAGTTGGATAGACTCGTGAAAAACCGGTATATTGACAAAGGTGGAATATAGTCAATGGGCCGTACCTACGGTTCACGTGAAAAAGAGATACGAGTATGCACTGATTTCTCGACGGGATTAAATGCAGCGATTAAGGATTATCACTATCCTCTCCCTAGTCCAGAGGAAGTTTTCACAAAGTTGAACGGAGGAAAATTTTTCTCCAAGATAGACTTGACCGAAGCATACCTACAAGTACCAGTGGATGAGGAAAGCTCGAGGTTGCTGTGCATAAACACACATAAAGGGTTATATAAGTTCCAGAGATTACCATTCGGGATCAAGGTCGCACCGGCGATATTTCAGCAAATAATGGACACTATGCTAGGCGGACTGGATTTCACGATCGCATACCTTGATGACATCCTGATAAATAGCAAAATATTGAAAAACACTGGGAACACGTTCAAGAGGTTTTCAGGCAGATACAAAATTACGGTTTTAAGGTAAAGGAAAATAAATATGACTTCTTTATGAAGGAGATAAAATATCTGGGCCATATTATTGACGAAGAAGGAAGAAGACCAGACCCAGAAAGAGCCACGGCAATAAAAATATGCTGGCTCTCAAAAATTTAGTCGAGTTACAAAGCTTCTTGGGCTTAGTAAATTATTATCATGAATTTATTCCTAACATGCACAAATTACGCGCACCCCTAAACGAACTTTTGAAGAAGGAAATAGTTTGGGAATGGTCATATGATTGTCAGAAAACTTTCGACAAAATCATTAATACTCTAACAGCAGATTTATTTTTAGCACATTATCATACAAAATTGGAAATAATAGTTGCGAGTAACGCGAGTGCCTATGGTGTTGGGGCATGTATACTTCATAAAATGCCGGATAGGACACTAAAACCCATCGCGCATGCTTCAAGAACATTGCTACCAGCCGAACAAAGTTACTCGCAAATCGAAAAAGAAGTGCTGGAGATTATTTTTGCGGTTACGAGATTCCACAGATATATTTACGGTAGATTTTTCACCTTACAGACGGACCACAAGCCGTTATTGACAATATTTGGATCAAAGAAAGGTCTACATGTCTACACTGCTAATAGGCTGCTAAGATGGGGGACGATTTTATTAAACTATAACTTTAAATTGGAGTATCTTCCATCAAACAAAATCGGGCATACAGATGGTCTTTCGAGAATAATACCAAAGAAAACGGAGCCATTAAAAGTTTCCGTAATTGCAGCTCTACGATATGAGGAAGATATTAGAACATCATCATGTAGTACAATTCAAGACCTCCCCGTCACATTACAGGAAATAAGAAACGAAGCAGTGAATGACGAATATATAAAGGAAACGAAAACAAAAAATTGTAGGGAAAGATAAGCATATATCAGACAGTTTTTCGTTATGTGATAATGTTCTGCTATATAATGAAAGAGTAGTAACCCCGAAAACGCTACAAAGGCGAATCCTCAAGGATTTTCACATGGGCCACCCAGGAAAGAACAGGATGAAATCCTTAATGCGAAGTTACGTGTATTGGCCAAATATGGATCAAGATATTATACATATGTTGGCCAAATGCAAGGGCTGTTCCTTAGCAGCCAAGGAACCTCCGATCACTCATAAGCCATGGCCTAAGACAGATCGACCGTGGTCGAGAATCCATGTAGATTTCGCTGGTCCATTTGAGGGTTTCTACTACTTGATTGTAGTAGACAGTTACAGAAAAAGTCCAGAAGTATTTCGTTGTAGAAAACCTACTTCTGAGACTACAATAAATTGCCTTCACGAGCTGTTTGCTCGTTTCGGAGTGGTTGATTGTTCAGTCACCGATAATGGGACGCAATTTACATCTGCGGATTTTCAAGAATTTTGTGAAACTCTACATCAAAGTTCGTTTAGGATAAATAAATATAAAAATCAAACATCTCTCTCGAAGTACTTCTGGCACCTAAAAGAATCCAATAAAACGCCTACAGTAAAATGGAAGTTAATAAGAAAAGCTAGAATATGTAGGTCATTAAATGACCCATGTCCTTTATGCATACATGAGAAACTATATATTACTAAGTTTATAAAAAATAAAAATTTACTGAATCAGAGAAATGAAATAGCTATTTTGTGCCGTCATTGTCAAAAATGTTCTTTAAATAATATTTAAAAATTAAATTATAAAAAAAAAATTGACCTGGTAATATACATACTCATATTTGATGTAAATAAATAATTTTAAATACTGTAAGTAATTCTATTACATTTACTTGTTTTATAAAAAATATAGCCGATTAAATTTAAAAGTAGAAATATTTTAAAATTGGTTTTAAAATTGTAATTAAATAAAACGTACTCTAACCTTAACACTTCTCTCAAAGCAATTCAGACACTTAAAAGAATCCAATAGAACACCTTAAGTTAAATGAAATTAATATAAGTTAGAATATGTAGGACATTAAATGACCCATGTCCTTTGTACATACATGAGAAAAATTTATATTACTAAGTTTATAAAAAATAAAAGTTTACTGAATCAGTGAAATAATTTAGCTATCTTTACCGTCATTGTCATAAATTTTACTTAAGAAAAAAAAATGTAACCTGGTAATATACATACTTATACTCACTAAGAAAAAATAATTTTACATACTGTAAGTAATTCTAATACATTTACTTGGTTTTAAAAAGAAATATAGTATATTAAATATGAACATTTTTTAGAATTGTAGTTAAAATATATTCTAGCCTAAACAGCTCCCCAAAATCTTTAAGTATACAAATAGAAAAAATACCGTAAGAATTTTTGCCGTTAAAAATAAAAAAAGTTATAAAAAAACCCAGACGACATGCATTTAGCGGATGTCAGAATTTGTTGAAAAATACACCCCTACACATCCCTAAATATAACCCCGCTTTCGAATGTAACTATTAACTGATACAACGAAAATTGAAATTGAACACGCTACCACCCTTTGTCTAGATGAGTGGATTTCTCTGTATCCTTGGAAACACTCAATTATGAATCTTTGCCGTGCCTTTAAAACTGTAATTAAAAAAATAAGTTACTCCAAAATTCGCTTGACGAGGAAATGGAACTAATGTCTTTAATTTAATAACAAAATTAAATTCGAAGCTTTTAACTTCCATTTTTGAAACATGGTTATTACTGTGTAGCGAAAAAAAAATCAGTTAATTTATAATATTAATGCTCTGTAAATTTACATTGAGCACTATTGTCTAAAAATAAAAATATCTATAAGAACACCGGATTATATATTATACTGTTCTTTCTTTATATATATATATATATATATATATGTATATAACTAAACTAATTAGGATTGTAATGAACAGGTTTCGTAGCAGAATTGGATCGGGCATAAGAAAAAAAAAGTAATGATATAATTTCAAGATGAGCTACGATAAATTTGATTGACTGGATCACAGAATACGTATGACAAGAACAAAGAGATCTGGCAAAGACATGGAGTTATTTTGAACAGCAAAAGATAGGAATTAGTGGTAAGCCATAATCAGCTACATCCAGAAAGACATATTATTACTTTAGTATAAAAAACAATTACTAGCGACAATAGTCCTCATTGTATTCCTTACATTTGTGTACTTATAGGTAATGTATGTAACAGAATGTGTATTATTTTACGAGAGTTGATCAAAACGTATCGGGATTGGTGCTATAAAAAGAAAACTGTCTATACTTCTGAGATGATGTATTATGTACACTATTTACATTATTCGGACTATTGTCCTCATCTTTGTCGCCATATTTATTACAAAGTTTCGGCCTTGCAGTATCTGTCTATATTTCTGCGATAAGGTATTATGTACACTATTTACATTATTCGGACTATTGTACTCATCTTTGTCGCCATATTTATTACAAAGTTTCGGCCTTGCAGTATCTGTCTATATTTCTGCGATAAGGTATTATGTACACTATTTACATTATTCGGACTATTGTCCACATCTTTGTCGCCATATTTATTACAACGTTTCGGCCTTGCAGTATCTGTCTATATTTCTGAGATGAGGTATTATGTACATTATTTAGATTATTCGGACTACTGTCCTCATCTTTGTCGCCATATTTATTACGTTTCCTACCACCTGAAGAAGACCGGAGCGTACAACGGTCGAAATGTTGTAATAAATCTGGTGACAAAGATCAGAACAATAGTCCGAATAATGTAAATAATGAAAAAGAAAACTAGAACACATATCAATTCGGTATTTTATCTCCGAAGTACTCCCCTTCTGAAGCTGCACACATTATCCAGCATAGTTTCCATTGATAGAAGAATTCCAGGAACACCTTTTTTGGGTGGGGAGGTAGCGAGCAACTGCCTTGTTTCATTCTATTGAACTTCGTCGATGTCTTGAAATCTTGCTCCTTTCAACTAGTATTTGATTTTTGGAAAGAGGAAAAAGTTGCAAGGGTCGAGATCTGGGGAATTTTGTGGCAGTCGGAACTGGGGGATGTAATCATTGATCAGAAACTGGTGTACAAGCTTTGGTCACTGATGGAACTTCTGTCTATCCGCGCCAGGCGGGTTCACTCTGCGTATTTACCATAGCAACAGTCCCGATACTTTTTGATATGATTTTTTATGTATATATATTTTGTGTGAGTAACACATACACACTACACACTGATCCTAGTTAAAGTGAACAGATACTACACTTTGATCCTAACTCATAGATCTACGTAAATAAATCCGTCATCTTTGACGGCTACTATATATATATATATATATATATATATATATATATATATATATATATATATATATATATATATATATATATAGGTAACTATACTCGTGTCGAAAAACCTTCGAATTCTTGATTTAACAATAGCCAAATCAATCACGTAGGGAAAAGGTTTTAAAAAAGAAAGAGCCAGGAACATGAAAGTCTGTCGAAAAAAATCGCACAGGTACAGGTTCAAGGTCCAAAGAAAAAACCCCGATACGAGTAAACAACTAAAGAGCTCAATACAAACGTAGAGCAAACCTAGTCAAACCTAATGAGCCAGACAAACCTACCAAGGTTTCACTTAGGCAGATCGTCAGGGTCAGCTGGCTAAAGAGGCAACAGCAAACGGCGTATATATAGGCGACAACCAAGACAACACCATGTGACCAAGGAAAAAAAAACCGAAAGAAAAAAGAAAGAGAAAAAGAAAAAGCGACACCCTGGTGGATAGTGTATAGATTCAAATAACTAAAAGGAGAGGGTATATTTAAGAAAACACGTGGTGTTGTCTTGGTTGTCGTCTATATATACGCCGTTTTGCTGTTGCCTCTTTAGCCAGCCGACCCTGACGATCTGCCTAAGTGAAACCTTGGTAGGTTTGTCTGGCTCATTAGGTTTGACTATATATATATATATATATATATATATATATATATATATATATATATATATACCCCCGATGCGATGAGAACGAAAATATATATATATATATATATATATATATATATATATATATATACCCCCGATGCGATGAGAACGAAAGTAATATATAAATTCCAACGTTCACAGCATTAATCCAAAAGAGGGCTCGATACCGATAGTAGAGCGATAATTATTTATTTATTATAATTTAAACATAACATTTTACTCACTACAAAGATGCAATTTCGTTTCAGTGCATTTCAACTGCACTTCGACGGGTGAGAACCGAAAAGACATACGGCCTGCTAACAAGCAGGACTGTTCATAATCATTTTCGATTCTCACCCGTATATATATATAGTACCCGTCAAAGATGACGGATTTATTTACGTAGATCTATGAGTTAGGATCTTTGTAGTGAGTAAAATGGATTTGTCTATATGATAAAATTATAATATATATATATATATATATATATATATATATATATATATATATATATATATAGTCATTCACAGATAGACTGTTTCGCTGTATCACAGTTCATCAATGTTGCTAGACATCCGATTGCCTCAAGCCAGGATCGAAACCCGAAGAGAGAAGGTGAATTTTTACGTATTTTTTGAATAAACATGCCAGTGACTCAGAATGCTCGATTCATACAATAGCTTTGCGTTATCAGCAGTGTCACTGTTTAGAAATTCGCGCTTTCTCTCTAAAGTGCTCGACCGAAATTTATTTTTTGGGGGTGCGTATATATATATACATACATATATATATATATAATTGTCGGACTTTATACATTTCATAATGTGTGACGTCTTTTGTTTACATTTGGATACGCTTTGAGAGGATATGAATGTACGTGAGAGATTCATGGAAGATTGAAGTTTAAAAGCAGTCAAATCGGCCTTGCTAATCGAACGATTCTCCGTGACTCGATCGGTTAAGGCACGTCCAAATGACCGTTCCTTATAGGATACAGGTTCGATTCCTGTCGGAGAACGAATATTTTCTATGAAAATTTCTCGGAAATTCAGGCCGGTAAATGTTATTAATACTGTTTATTATATGACATAGCATTTACTTAAATATTTGTATCTATAAAAAGAATGTATAAACGTATATCTCCCCCCTCTCTCTCTCTCTCTCTCTCTCTCTCTCTCTATATATATATATATATATATATATATAGATGTGTGTGTGTGTGTGTGTGTGTGTGTGTGTTAATTAGGTCAAATATTATCTTGGTTACCTGTTTATTTGTGTCAAATGTTAAAACTTAAACAGTCTAATCTAATTTCGCGGATATCGTCGCAGACATGAAATCGGCGAGTCGAGTTCCAATTCCAGGTTAGCCTCCCGTGTTCACTTTCGCATAAATCCATTTGAGGAAGTAATGAATTCGCCTCTTCTCCCCGTCAGCTATGGGTCAAATATCAGGGTAAACTGTGTTCCGTAGCCTCAGTCTAATAGAAGCAATGTCTGAAATACAAAACGTGCAGAAGGCAGCAGTAAACTACTCCACAATCTTTCCCAGGAAAGAATGGCAATTCGCAGATAACAAGGAAACAAAATCTGTGGATAGTCATGATCACCTATGTCCCGAGGCTTACGTTAACATCACGTTGAAACACCGGTTCCAGTACGAGCACCAAAGTTAAGCAACGTCGATCCTGGCCAGTGCCTAGATGGGTGACCGCTTGGCAATACCATCTGATGTAAGCTTGGATGTTTGGATGGTGTAATGGATACTGGTTCGGAATTGTTTAATCGGAGAACCGTGTTCCAATTTCCGTTGGATTCGTTACATTCACTTACGCTCAAATATCCTTGGGAACGGTATGAATCCACCTCTTCGCCCCCCACCATCTGTGGTTTAATTACTAAGACTTGTAGTATTAAAACATTATTATCACAAAAAAAATTCTGACAATCTAAAAAATATTTTCTGGCTTTAAATAACCTGCTGAGACATAGTAAATGAATTAATCAAAACAAACCTATATTTTGAAGGGACATAGAATTTTTTTTGAAAACTATATTCATAATAATTTATTTTGCTCAAGCAGATTAATTAGGTCACCGTGAAAAATTACAGCAACTTTTTGATTGCTCATTGCAGGTTTAACCAGTTATTAGTAAATTTAATTTAGTCTCTATCTACTGTATATTTCTTTTTAGAGTATCGGTACTATTACATATGTCATTTAGTGCATTCAGAATTCTAAATCTTAAACAGAAAATGAGGTGTGTTTATCCAGGAAGCAAGGATACATGCCGATGGTCGTAGCTGCAATTTTATGCAAAAAGATAACGACTGCCGTGTTATCTTCGTTCAATCTTTGACAGGAATTTGTTCGGATAGAGATTAGGGCAAGGGACACAAGATAAATACGTTAAGAGTTAATCCGCATTTAGGATTACAGTAATTCGATATTAAAGGTATAAGATAAAAACAATTAGAATTTAAAGAATTTGTCTTTAGCTTTTGTTTAATGTTAAAACGTTCGATTTTTTACCGATTAACGGAAAACGTCCTCAGTTACACCCTTGTTTAAATTAATTGAAACAAAACGAATAATTCCATTATAATATAGTTTCTTTTTCATATTCTTCCAATATAGCATGACCCAGTAAACATTTTGCTACTTCGTATGTCCATTCCACGAAGTCGTTCCCTGAAGATTGACCACAGATTCTCGATTGGATTTAAATCAGGAGAGTTTCCAAGTCAGTCGATCGTACTTTGATTTGCTCAATGGTAAGACTTGCCAGTGTGTCCGTGCAGCGTTACAATTTTCGGACGTTTCCTTGGAGTAACGTCCATCGCCGACAATGGCCATAAGACAACTAATCGACAGTCGAGACAATAGTGTTTGGGAGTGATAAAAATCTGATTCATTCACGGATGACGCAATATTTTACTTGCATGAATTAATTTCAACTTCTCTTATCAATAACTGCATTGTTTCTTTCCAGGTACAAGCCTGGACTGAAAGTTTCATAGGCTGACTATGAAAGAGTGACGCTAGAGCTGTGAAATGTGGCATGCATTAATTTCAACTCGTCTTATTAAGAAACGCATTGTTTAGTATCAGATAAATACATATTTGAGATGTTCAAAGAATTCTTCAGAACTAACGAGTAGGGACACCTTGAAAATGGACAACGCTTGGCATCGTGGTGGTGCAGGAAAAAGTGTTTTGCCCCAAAGAATATTGTAGAATTCTAATTCTATACCTTTACGAATGACCAAAAATGCCTTGTTCAACTTCTGTGCAAAATATGGATCACATCGATGTTTTGAATCGATCCAACTTCGCACATATTATTTGGAATATTCGCGTTCGAATTGGTCAACAAACACACAAGTGGCCATTGCTATACACCCATGAACAAGTTTTTTTTCACCGCGTGATCAAGTTAATATTTTTAGCGCCAATTTCTCTGCTGCCTACCCAAGTAAATAAATACAGATCACTAACTCACTTTGCTAGTGAGCATTGTGACTTCAAACTATTTGCTACACGAACCTATGTCACTTCATCTGAAGTTTTCACAAAGTTACTTGCGAACATATAACAAACTTCCAGAAATTTCACTCACTCATCACTCCATTCACCGAGCAGCTCATAATCATTCCTGCTAGTGAATAAACATTGCATTTTCATTCAAACAAAGCAAACTTTTCGACAACGAAATCATCTTCTGAACTTTCGCGAACATTCCAACTTCAAGTCTCATCAAGAGCAGTCAAAGGGAGACAACTTTATTCGAACTCAATTTACACGAATTTAATATGAATTTATTATTTGACAGAAACTGTTTAAATTTATTATCAACAGTTTATTACTATATCCAGCTTTGTGAAATTTTCATCACAAATTTTGCAACACTTAACCTCTTAGTTATACTCACAAGCATCATTCACCCCCCCACATATATATATATATATATATATATATATATATATATATATATATATAGAGAGAGAGAGAGAGAGAGAGAGAGGGAGTTTGACCTTAATCAAACTAACAATACGAGATTTCAATAAAAAATCTACGCTTGTTACCATACACATATCATTGTTACCTTCATGCAATATCAGTTCAAATTGATTGTTATCCAATTCTAAATGCAATTGGCCCTGATCTGGCATCTCGTCTGCAATCGCTCTCTCACAGACGTGCGGTCGCCTCCCTCTATCTTTCTTACAAATACTTTCACGGTATTATCTATCTATCTATCTATCTGACTGTACTTATCTATCTATCCGTTCTGTCCGTTTTTTGATTAGTCATTGAATGAAGTTGAAATATATACTAAATGCGTGTAGCAATTGTTTTCAAATTTGGACAGCCGGAAGTAGGAACATCAGACGTTATAAAAAACACGCGCACCATGCCCGGTCATCAGTTATAATCCGGACAACTGTGAGAAGGATGAAAGTGTCTAGGGATCTCGTTCGGGGCTGTTTGCTTTACGACTTTAAAGTAGGCTTATCAGCAGCTGCATCAAGTCGCCGCATATGTCAAGCGTTTGGGGATAGTGTTGTAGATGAACGTACTGCAAGGCGTTGGTTTCGAAAATTCAAGTCGGGAGATTTGTCTCTCCATGATGAGCCTCGCAGTGGACGACCACAGGTCTTGAATGACGGAGTCCCGAAGGCGGCCATTGAAGAGGACAGTAGTCTAACGTGTGGTGAACTTGCAAGACAGTTCAACGTTTCCGATGAAACAGTTAGACTTCACCTGCATCGCCTAGGTAAGACGTACAAACTGAGCAAGTGGGTTCTGCAAATGCTGTTGGAGGTCCACAAGGAACAATGTGCGCCAGCCTGCGTATCGCTGCTTTCTCTCCACCGTACCGCATCCTTATTCAATCGAGTGCTTACCAGTGATGAAGAGTGGGTTCTGTACGAAACTCCGAAGCGTTCCTGACATTGGTTGTCTCCTCAGGATGCTGTCCCTCACACCGTAAGACCGCCTATGCACGCACACACGCAAGATTATGCTTTGTGTCTGGTGGACAGGTCGTTAAGTGGTTCATTATGAACTGCTACCAACGGGCCAAACGGTCACTGGAGACCTATACTCGCAGCAATTGAAACGTGTGCAACAGGCATTGCGCCAGGAGCCAGCCCTGGTGAATCGCAAATGTGTGCTTTTCCACCATGACAACAACGCCAAGTCGCATATCGCGCGAGTGGTCAGGGATACCATACAGCAACTTGGGTGGGAGACTTTGTGCCATCCACCTTATTCACCTGACCTTGCGCTATCCAATTACCACCTCTTCCACTCCCTGGATAATCATTGTCGTGGGAAATCCTTCACCAATGAAGCAGACTTGCGCAAAGCCCTCACGGACTTCTTTGCGTCAACACCCCGAGTTCTACCGCAAGGGCATTGAACAGCTAGAGACACGTTGGCAGAAGGTGCTGGATGCTGATGGCGATTACTTCGAAGACTAAATATAAGTTACACATACTGTGAAGCGTTTTCTTTTTTTCCTTTAAAAACAGACAGAACATTTTTGGTTACCTTGTATATATATATATATATATATATATATGAAGAAATATAGTCTTAAAGTGTGCAATATATAAGATAAAGTGCTCAATATCAGAGATAGAGCGTGTGCAAATATAAAAGTGAACATAGAAGTCAACATTTAGAGGCGACAGTTTGTTTCATGTTAGATGCAATCGTCAGGCGACGAGTGCTGTTAATTTTCTCGGCTATATAAAACAAAGACAAAACTATTAAATAAGCTATATAAACAAATTTTTATTACGTTAATAAAAACACCGATCAAAATAAAAAAATAAATAAATATATAAGGTAAAAAATAAAAATAAATAAAAACAAGCAAAATAATTTGACACAAATAAATAAATAAACAAATTAACGACTTCCGATAAAATAACCGCCAAAATAGACTCCCAACAATGCACCACTGACCCGTATATATAAATAGCCCAGAAAAATAACAGCACTCGTCGCCTGACGATTGCATCTAGCATGAAATAGACTGTCGCCTCTAAGTGTTGACTTCTATGTTCACTTATATATATATATATATATATATATATATATATATATATATATATATATATATATATAATAATAATAATAAAATTATTGTTCATCCGCATGAAATTTCGAAGAAGATATAGATCCATTGAGAGCTCTATGTCAAAGTCTGAGCTAATACAGATAGATAAATAGATAGATGAGTGCAGTCAGATAGATAGATAGATAAATAATATTAGTGGTAAATATATATATATATATATATATATATATATATATATATATATATATATATATATAAATTCTCAAGAGGATAGAATCAAGGTAGACCTCAATGTCCAAGACAGAGTAAGAATATAATATAAAAGGCTCAAACACTAATATTCCATGGTTATAATTTATTACATTGGAATCGTAATCACGATTCAATTCATCAGACCTATTATATTATATTGAGCTTTTATTTTATCTATCTATCTATCTATCTATCTATCTATCTATCTATCTATCTATCTATCTATCTATCTATCTATCTATGTGTGCGTGTGTGTGTGTGTGTGTGTGCGTGTGGTCATTCCAGCTTATGTAGCAGTGTTTCCCCTAGCGAGTGGTGTTTGATTGATTTGAACCTTTTAAAACCCTTTATTCTACATTCAACTCCATCCCTTGATAAGAAACCAGAAGTGTTGAAACAAAATGGCTATTTTTGTAGTGATTTTATAACATATTTATGTCATAATTTTCGAATAAATAATTACACACACACACACACACACACACATATATATATATATATATATATATATATATATATATATATATACAAACGCAAAGACGAAGAAAAACAATACGGAAAAACTTGCACCCACGATGAGTGCATAAAAAAATCGGAAATAATAAGCAGAAAATTGCTGATATCCTCTGAAGAGTGGATGGACAGGTCCATCTACGAAACTCTGGAGTCGGCATGCTGATGGTAAAATCTGTTATCTAAGTGACAAAATCTTGCTTATATTAATTTCTTCTCTTTAATACAAATATAAATTTTGTCACTTAGCTGATTGGTTTTATTGAGTTTCGTAGACGGGCACTACAGTAATCACACCGCTCAGAGTCTGTCAGCAATTAATATATAAACATGAATATATAATATCACACATTGTGTGTTGGTGGCAATAAAATAGTACTCGGTGTAGAGCTATAAATTATATATGAATAAAAATATACTGTATTTTCTCACTGGTAACACAACTCTGAGTTTCATGCGCAAATCAATCTTCCGGTGCTGACTGAAAGTTTTTAATAAGCACCTGAAGATTGCGTTTGTGTTTTTATATATCAGAACAATGTTAGCCAAATGAATTACAAAGTGGAGTAAATTCTACCTGACGCGTTTCTTTCTCTAGCACTGCTTTATTGAACTAATGTAATATTTTTTTTAGGGAATTATATACAGCTGAGGACAGAATTATTAACACCCATTTAATATTTGCTTATGTTTTAAGGAAATGTGAATATTTGCGAATACAGGACGGAGCAGAAATGTGGCCACGATTTCAAAGGTCAATAAAAAAACCAGCACATGATCCCAAGAGAAGAAAATGTATTTATAGTAGGTTCATTACATGCCTTTGTGGTTCAAGTGGTTTTGAAAATTGTATCCCTTAAGTGACGACAGTAAATATCAATGTAGTTTTGAAGTCTGCCTCGAAAATTCACCGTTGCCCTTTGAACCATTTCCCGTGGAATTGCATTGATTTCCTGAGTTATTGCTGCCTTTAGATCTTCTACAGTTGCTGGTCGGTGTTGCTACACTCGTGTTTTGAGGTGAAAAAAATCACATGGGGAACGTGGGGGGAACACACAATATCGCCCCGCAGAGAAACAAGATGATCTGGAAACATGTCATGGAGGATTCCGGGTGAACATTGAGAGGTATGCGATGTGGCACCATCTTGTTGGAACCATACAACATCCGGATTATGAACGGCGAGTAACTGGACGATTTTAGGATGGAGAAACCTTTCGAGGAGTTCACAATAACAGTCCGATGTAATAGTTATTTTAATATGTTCCTCTACACCGAAATCACCCATCGCAGACCAGGTAGTAACCTTCGCATTGTGGAGTAGTCGCACGTGGACTCCACGGGGCTTATTCACTGACCAGTATCGAAAGTTGTTAATTAACCATCTCCGATGAATGGAAACAGAAGTGCGCTTTAACACAGCTGTTGGGAGGATGTTATGGAGAATGTCCTGACACAAAGTTGTTCGGGATTCATAATCCCTATAGCTTAGCTCCTGAACAACCATCATCTTGTAAGGATGCATGTGGAGAGAACTGTGTAAGATTGTACGAGCACTTCGAACGGACATGTGTAAGGCAGATGCGTGCTTTCGTGTGGACGTCTTCGAGACTGCTGTATTGAAGCTACCGCAACTGCTACATTTTCTTCCTCTGTAGCGGTCCTAGGACGACCAGGACTTTTCTTGTTTAAAGCCGATGATTTTTGTCTAAAGTTGAATTGTTTTTCCATCCGGTACGGGATCATGACGACAGAGGGCAAAGTGCGTTCAAAAGGAACGCTGCGTCATTACGACGGACTCACCGTTCTTAAGAAACTCTTCCACAACAAATGCACAATGCTCTCCACTCCACGACATGGTGGGGTATTACCTGAAACAGAAAGTAAATGCAATTTAATATAATTCATAGAGATACGAAGTTTTTTTCCTTTATCTTCATGTTTTTTTATTATTAAGCGTTGAAATCGAGGCAACCTTCCTGCCCCAGCCTGTACTTACTCAAATTATCATAAAGAGTTCATTTCGTATTTAGTTTTGAATAACTTGTGAAATTATTAGAAGTTTCGGTCTGTTATATTCATAGTTATAGACTTTTCTAAAAATTGGTGCAGTCCAAAAATTTAACCTATTCTTATGAAAATTATGAAATAATATTGATCTATGGCAATTGTCAAGTTTTTTCTTAATTTGACATTTATATAATACAAAATTCCATTAAAAATGAAATAGTACTGTCTTGATTCTATAACATTCTAAAAGGTAATGAAGAAGACAATATGTGAGTACCATGTACTGCGATAATTCAATTGTTCTGCAATCATGGTCAAGACGGATGAACTTGACAAGAACCTCCGAATGAAGATAGTTGATGCGTACAAAGAAGGTAATGGACATACAATACTTTCCAAGTGCTTAAATATTCCTAGATCGACAATTCTTAGCATTATCAAGAAGTACAATGTGACTCATTGTGTTGAGAATAAATTAAGGAGTGGCATAAAATTGTTAATTTCTGAGAGAATGGAAAGGAAGATTATTAAAGGTATTTCGAAGAATCCTCACTTAACGACAAAGACATTGCTAAGGATGTAAAGACATTAGGGCTGAATGTATCAACGAAGACAGTCACTTCGAGCTTGTCGCCCAAGGAAAACCGCCTTGCTTAAGGCTAAACACCTACAATATTGATACATACTAAAATAGTAATACATACATATAATTTGAAATTGAGAATTGGTAGAAAATTCTTAATTTCTGAGAGAATGGAAAGCAAAATTGTTACAGGTATTTTGAAGAAACCTCACCTAACGACAGAGACATTGTTAGTGATGTAAAGACATTAGGGCTAAATTTATCCACGAAGACAATCACTAAATGCTTTCTTCATGCAGGGTTTCGAGCTTGTCGCCCAAGGAAAACTCCCTTGTTTCAGGCTAAACACCTAAAATGCAGATTAGCTTATGCTAGAATCCATCTAGAACACGAGAGTAAATATTGGAACTCTGTTTTATGGTCAGATAAAACAAAACTAGAATAATTTGGTCACATGAACTGTTAAGCATTAGGGAAATTGAATTAAGCTCATAAACCAAAAATTCCCTTCCCTACAATTAAGTACGGTGGTGGGAGCATTCTACTCTCGGGGATATTTTGCTGTTTCCGGATCAGGAGAGCTAGTGAGAATACAGCATATAATGTATAAAGAGCAATAATTGGCTACTATTAAAAATAATATAAAACAAAGTACACAAAAGCTGTGTTTAAACCACCATTGGCCGTTCCAACATGACAATAAGCGAAAATAAACGGCAAGAATTGTTACAAATTACTCAGATGACAGACAAATTAAGGTATTGGCGTACCCTGGACAAAGTTCTGATCTGAACCCCATTGAAAATCTATGGGCGGATTTGAAGACAAACATAAGAGAAAGAAGCCCTTCTAATTTGGAGAAAATAAAAGCTATTACCAAGGAAGATTATTGACATTATTCGGACTATTGTCCTCATCTTTGTTGCCATATCTATTACAACGTTTTGTTGTATGCTCCGGCCTTCTTTAGGTGGTTGGAATGTCGAACTGAACCCTTTATTTCGCTCACTGGGGTAGACCGTTCCAGTTCCACGTGCCATGTTTAATGGATGTCAGTTATCAGTTATCTCCTTTTAAATTTTCCCTCAGAAAGTTCTCCAATCCACTCATTTGGGTCCTGTCACTGGATCTAACCAACGCCTTTATCGACTGTGCCATGTGTCCTTGAGGACATCTGTGTATAGACAGATACCAAGGAAGAAAGGTGCAAAATACTTATTATTATGTGTAGTGATCTTCTAAGGAACTATAAAAAACCATTAAATGTAATAATCAAGAATAAAGGATACACAAATGATAATTGAGGTAAGAGAGCCTATAATTAGGTCTTATATTTTTATTGTTTTTTTGTATAATAGTTTGACATTAGAATAAAAGATTTGTGTAAAGATATCTAGCTATACTTAAAAATAATGTAAAACAATGTGCACGAAAGCTGTCTTTGGGGTGTCACTGGACGTTCCAACGTAACAATAATCCAAAACACACGGTACAAATTGTTAAGAAATAATTAGATGATAGCAAAATTTAAGTATTGAGGTACCCCTCACAGAGAATTGACTTAAACTCCATGGAAAATCTATGGGAATATTTGAAGAAAAAGTAGGGAAATGAGGAAGTTCGAATTTAGAGGAAATAGAAGCTATTGCCAAGGAAGAATGGAGCAAAATACCGATTAGTGGGTGGAGCAATTTTGTAAGGAACTATCAAAAATGATTAATAGCTATAATCAAGAATAAACGTTACACAATTGATTATTGAGGCTAGAGAGCCAATAATTTTGTATGGAACTATCAAAAATGATTAAAGGCAATAATCAAGAATAAAGGTTACACAATTGATTATTGAGGCTAGAGAGCCAATAATTTTGTATGGAACTATCAAAAATGATTAAAGGTAATAATCAAGAATAAAAGTTACACAATTGATTATTGACGCTAGAGAGCCAATAATTTTGTAAGGAACTTTCAAAAATGATTAAAGGTAATAATCAAGAATAAAGGTTACACAATTGATTATTGAGGCTAGAGAGCCAATATTTTTGTAAGGAACTATCAAAAATGATTAAAGGCTATAATCAAGAATAAAGGTTACACAATTGATTATTGAGGCTAGAGAGCCAATAATTTTGTAAGGAACTATCAAAAATGATTAAAGGCAATAATCAAGAATAAAGGTTACACAATTGATTAGTGAGGCTAGAGAGCCAATAATATTGTAAGGAACTATCAAAAATGATTAAAGGCAATAATTAAGAATAAAGGTTACACAATTGATTATTGAGGCTAGAGAGCCAATAATTTTGTAAGGAACTATCAAAAATGATTAAAGGCAATAATCAAGAATAAAGGTTACACAATTGATTATTGAGGCTAGAGAGCCAATAATATTGTAAGGAACTATCACAAATGATTAAAGGCAATAATCAACAATAAATGTTACACAATTGATTATTGAGGCTAGAGAGCCAATATTTTTGTAAGGAACTATCTAAAATGATTAAAGGCAATAATTAAGAATAAAGGTTACACAATTGATTATTGAGGCTATAGAGCCAATAATTTTGTAAGGAACTATCTAAAATGATTAAAGGCAATAATTAAGAATAAAGGTTACACAATTGATTATTGAGGCTAGAGAGCCAATAATTTTGTATGGAACTATCAAAAATGATTAAAGGCAATAATCAAGAATAAAGGTTACACAATTGATTATTCAGGTAAGAAAGCCAATAATTTTGTAAGGAACTATCAAAAATGATTAAAGGCAATAATCAAGAATAAAGGTTACACAATTGATTATTGAGGCTAGAGAGCCAATAATTTTGTAAGGAACTATCTAAAATGATTAAAGGCAATAATTAAGAATAAAGGTTACACAATTGATTATTGAGGCTAGAGAGCCAATATTTTTGTAAGGAACTATCTAAAATGATTAAAGGCAATAATTAAGAATAAAGGTTACACAATTGATTATTGAGGCTATAGAGCCAATAATTTTGTAAGGAACTATCAAAAATGATTAAAGGCAATAATCAAGAATAAAAGTTACACAATTGATTATTGTGGCTAGAGAGCCAATAATTTTGTATGGAACTATCAAAAATGATTAAAGGTAATAATCAAGAATAAAAGTTACACAATTGATTATTGACGCTAGAGAGCCAATAATTTTGTAAGGAACTATCAAAAATGATTAAAGGCTATAATCAAGAATAAAGGTTACGCAATTGATTATTGAGGCTAGAGAGCCAATTTTTTTGTAAGGAACTATCAAAAATGATTAAAGGCTATAATCAAGAATAAAGGTTACACAATTGATTATTGAGGCTAGAGAGCCAATTTTTTTGTAAGGAACTATCAAAAATGATTAAAGGCTATAATCAAGAATAAAGGTTACACAATTGATTATTGAGGCTAGAGAGCCAATTTTTTTGTAAGGAACTATCAAAAATGAATAAAGGCAATAATCAAGAATAAAGGTTACACAATTGATTATTGAGGCTAGAGAGCCAATAATTTTGTTAGGAACTCTCAAAAATGATTAAAGGCAATAATCAAGAATAAAGGTTACACAATTGATTATTGAGGCTAGAGAGCCAATAATATTGTAAGGAACTATCAAAAATGATTAAAGGCAATAATCAGGAATAAAGGTAGCACAATTGATTATTGAGGCTAGAGAGCCAATAATATTGTAAGGAACTCTCAAAAATGATTAAAGGCAATAATCAAGAATAAAGGTAGCACAATTGATTATTGAGGCTAGAGAGCCAATAATTTTGTAAGGAACTATCAAAAATGATTAAAGGCAATAATCAAGAATAAAGGTAGCACAATTGATTATTGAGGCTAGAGAGCCAATAATTTTGTAAGGAACTATCAAAAATGATTAAAGGCAATAATCAAGAATAAAGGTTACAAAATTGATTATTGAGGCTAGAGTGCCAATAATATTGTAAGGAACTCTCAAAAATGATTAAAGGCAATAATCAAGAATAAAGGTAGCACAATTGATTATTGAGGCTAGAGAGCCAATAATATTGTAAGGAACTCTCAAAAATGATTAAAGGCAATAATCAAGAATAAAGGTTACACAATTGATTATTGAGGCTAGAGAGCCAATAATATTGTAAGGAACTCTCAAAAATGATTAAAGGCAATAATCAAGAATAAAGGTAGCACAATTGATTATTGAGGCTAGAGAGCCAATAATTTTGTAAGGAACTATCAAAAATGATTAAAGGCAATAATCAAGAATAAAGGTAGCACAATTGATTATTGAGGCTAGAGAGCCAATAATATTGTAAGGAACTCTCAAAAATGATTAAAGGCAATAATCAAGAATAAAGGTTACACAATTGATTATTGAGGCTAGAGTGCCAATAATATTGTAAGGAACTCTCAAAAATGATTAAAGGCAATAATCAAGAATAAAGGTAGCACAATTGATTATTGAGGCTAGAGAGCCAATAATATTGTAAGGAACTCTCAAAAATGATTAAAGGCAATAATCAAGAATAAAGGTTACACAATTGATTATTGAGGCTAGAGAGCCAATAATATTGTAAGGAACTCTCAAAAATGATTAAAGGCAATAATCAAGAATAAAGGTAGCACAATTGATTATTGAGGCTAGAGAGCCAATAATATTGTAAGGAACTCTCAAAAATGATTAAAGGCAATAATCAAGAATAAAGGTAGCACAATTGATTATTGAGGCTAGAGAGCCAATAATATTGTAAGGAACTCTCAAAAATGATTAAAGGCAATAATCAAGAATAAAGGTTACACAATTGATTATTGAGGCTAGAGAGCCAATAATATTGTAAGGAACTCTCAAAAATGATTAAAGGCAATAATCAAGAATAAAGGTTACACAATTGATTATTGAGGCTAGAGAGCCAATAATATTGTAAGGAACTATCAAAAATGATTAAAGGCAATAATCAAGAATAAAGGTAGCACAATTGATTATTGAGGCTAGAGAGCCAATAATTTTGTAAGGAACTATCGAAAATGATTAAAGGCGATAAACAAGAATAAAGGTAGCACAATTGATTATTGAGGCTAGAGAGCCAATAATTTTGTAAGGAACTATCAAAAATGAATAAAGGCAATAATCAAGAATAAAGGTAGCACAATTGCTTATTGAGGCTACAGAACCAATAATTTTGTAAGGAACTATCAAAAATGATTAAAGGCAATAATCAAGAATAAAGGTTACACAATTGATTATTGAGGCTAGAGAGCCAGTAATTTTGTAAGGAACTATCAAAAATGATTAAAGGCAATAATCAAGAATAAAGGTTACACAATTGATTATTGAGGCTAGAGAGCCAGTAATTTTGTAAGGAACTATCAAAAATGATTAAAGGCAATAATCAAGAATAAAGGTTACACAATTGATTATTGAGGCTAGAGAGCCAATAATATTGTAAGGAACTCTCAAAAATGATTAAAGGCAATAATCAAGAATAAAGGTTACACAATTGATTATTGAGGCTAGAGAGCCAATAATATTGTAAGGAACTATCAAAAATGATTAAAGGCAATAATCAAGAATAAAGGTAGCACAATTGATTATTGAGGCTAGAGAGCCAATAAATTTGTAAGGAACTATCAAAAATGATTAAAGGCAATAATCAAGAATAAAGGTTACACAATTGATTATTGAGGCAAGAAAGCCAATAATCTTGTAAGGAACTATCAAAAATGATTAAAGGCAATAATCAAGAATAAAGGTAGCACAATTGATTATTGAGGCTAGAGAGCCAATAAATTTGTAAGGAACTATCAAAAATGATTAAAGGCAATAATCAAGAATAAAGGTTACACAATTGATTATTGAGGCAAGAAAGCCAATAATCTTGTAAGGAACTATCAAAAATGATTAAAGGCAATAATCAAGAATAAAGGTTACACAATTGATTATTGAGGCTAGAGAGCCAATAATTTTGTAAGGAACTATCAAAAATGATTAAAGGCAATAATCAAGAATAAAGGTTGCACAATTGATTATTGAGGCTAGAGAGCCAATAATTTTGTAAGGAACTATCAAAAATGATTAAAGGCAATGATCAAGAATAAAGGTTACACAATTGATTATTGAGGCTAGAGAGCCAATAATTTTGTAAGGAACTATCAAAAATGATTAAAGGCAATAATCAAGAATAAAGGTTGCACAATTGATTATTGAGGCTAGAGAGCCAATAATTTTGTAAGGAATTATCAAAAATGATTAAAGGCAATAATCAAGAATAAAGGTTACACAATTGATTATTCAGGCTAGAGAGCCAATAATATTGTAAGGAACTCTCAAAAATGATTAAAGGCAATAATCAAGAATAAAGGTTACACAATTGATTATTGAGGCTAGAGAGCCAATATTTTTGAAAGGAACTATCAAAAATGATTAAAGGCAATAATTAAGAATAAAGGTTACACAATTGATTATTGAGGCTAGAGAGCCAATAATATTGTAAGGAACTCTCAAAAATGATTAAAGGTAATAATCAAGAATAAAAGTTACACAATTGATTATTGAGGCTAGAGAGCCAATAATTTTGTAAGGAACTATCAAAAATGATTAAAGGCAATAATTAAGAATAAAGGTTACACAATTGATTATTGAGGCTATAGAGCCAATAATTTTGTAAGGAACTATCAAAAATGATTAAAGGCTATAATCAAGAATAAAAGTTACACAATTGATTATTGAGGCTAGAGAGCCAATAATTTTGTATGGAACTATCAAAAATGATTAAAGGTAATAATCAAGAATAAAAGTTACACAATTGATTATTGACGCTAGAGAGCCAATAATTTTGTAAGGAACTTTCCAAAATGATTAAAGGCAATAATCAAGAATAAAGGTTACACAATTGATTATTGAGGCTAGAGAGCCAATATTTTTGTAAGGAACTATCAAAAATGATTAAAGGCTATAATCAAGAATAAAGGTTACACAATTGATTATTGAGGCTAGAGAGCCAATAATTTTGTAAGGAACTATCAAAAATGATTAAAGGCAATAATCAAGAATAAAGGTTACACAATTGATTATTGAGGCTAGAGAGCCAATAATATTGTAAGGAACTATCAAAAATGATTAAAGGCAATAATCAAGAATAATGGTTACACAATTGATTATTGAGGCTAGAGAGCCATTAATTTTGTAAGGAACTCTCAAAAATGATTAAAAGTAATAATCAAGAATAAAAGTTACACAATTGATTATTGAGGCTAGAGAGGCAATAATTTTGTAAGGAACTATCAAAAATGATTAAAGGCAATAATCAAGAATAAAGGTTACACAATTGATTATTGAGGCTAGAGAGTCAATAATTTTGTAAGGAACTATCAAAAATGATTAAAGGCAATAATCAAGAATAATGGTTATACAATTGATTATTGAGGCTAGAGAGCCATTAATTTTGTAAGGAACTATCAAAATGAATAAAGGCAATAATCAAGAATAAAGGTTACACAATTGATTATTGAGGCAAGAAAGCCAATAATTTTGTAAGGAACTATCAAAAATGATTAAAGGCAATAATCACGAATAAAGGTTACACAATTGATTATTGAGGCTAGAGAGCCAATATTTTTGAAAGGAACTATCAAAAATGATTAAAGGCAATAATTAAGAATAAAGGTTACACAATTGATTATTGAGGCTAGAGAGCCAATAATATTGTAAGGAACTATCAAAAATGATTAAAGGTAATAATCAAGAATAAAAGTTACACAATTGATTATTGAGGCTAGAGAGCCAATAATTTTGTAAGGAACTATCAAAAATGATTAAAGGCAATAATCAAGAATAAAGGTTACACAATTGATTATTGAGGCTAGAGAACCAATAATTTTGTAAGGAACTATCAAAAATGATTAAAGGCAATAATTAAGAATAAAGGTTGCACAATTGATTATTGAGGCTAGAGAGCCAATAATATTGTAAGGAACTCTGAAAAATGATTAAAGGTAATAATCAAGAATAAAAGTTACACAATTGATTATTGAGGCTAGAGAGCCAATAATTTTGTAAGGAACTATCAAAAATGATTAAAGGCAATAATCAAGAATAAAGGTTACACAATTGATTATTGAGGCTAGAGAGCCAATAATTTTGTAAGGAACTATCAAAAATGATTAAAGGCAATAATCAAGAATAAAGGTTACACAATTGATTATTGAGGCTAGAGAGCCAATAATATTGTAAGGAACTATCACAAATGATTAAAGGCAATAATCAACAATAAATGTTACACAATTGATTATTGAGGCTAGAGAGCCAATATTTTTGTAAGGAACTATCTAAAATGATTAAAGGCAATAATTAAGAATAAAGGTTACACAATTGATTATTGAGGCTATAGAGCCAATAATTTTGTAAGGAACTATCAAAAATGATTAATGGCAATAATCAAGAATAAAGGTTACACAATTGATTATTGAGGCTAGAGAGCCAATATTTTTGTAAGGAACTATCAAAAATGATTAATGGCAATAATCAAGAATAAAGGTTACACAATTGATTATTGAGGCTAGAGAGCCAATAATATTGTAAGGAACTATCACAAATGATTAAAGGCAATAATCAACAATAAATGTTACACAATTGATTATTGAGGCTAGAGAGCCAATATTTTTGTAAGGTACTATCTAAAATGATTAAAGGCAATAATTAAGAATAAAGGTTACACAATTGATTATTGAGGCTATAGAGCCAATAATTTTGTAAGGAACTATCAAAAATGATTAATGGCAATAATCAAGAATAAAGGTTACACAATTGATTATTGAGGCTAGAGAGCCAATATTTTTGTAAGGAACTATCAAAAATGATTAATGGCAATAATCAAGAATAAAGGTTACACAATTGATTATTGAGGCTAGAGAGCCAATAATATTGTAAGGAACTCTCAAAAATGATTAAAGGCAATAATCAAGAATAAAGGTTGCACAATTGATTATTGAGGCTAGAGAGCCAATAATTTTGTAAGGAATTATCAAAAATGATTAAAGGCAATAATCAAGAATAAAGGTTACACAATTGATTATTCAGGCTAGAGAGCCAATAATATTGTAAGGAACTCTCAAAAATGATTAAAGGCAATAATCAAGAATAAAGGTTACACAATTGATTATTGAGGCTAGAGAGCAATAATTTTGCCATATGTTAAATTTTTTTCTGTTTTTTTTTTGTATTATTTTTTGACATTAAAATAAACATTTTTTAGCATCACTGCAGATTCTGTCAAATGCATTATTTCATCTTTTGCGAAAAAAGCACCTGTAGTTTTCATGATAATTTGTGTTTTTACAGCTCTATTTTTAATTATGGAGAGAGGTGAATAATTCTGCCCAAAACTTTAATTGTTGTATGAGATGGTGGTGATAAGTAAACGTAATTGTCGGTTGTAATTAAGTACCGAGAGGAGACGCTGAAGATGTTTGAACGTTGAAATTTCAAATTGCGAAAGGCTGACATGACGAAATATTACACAGATACAAAATGTGTTTTGTCACCATCTACCAGCTTTTTCTCTCATGTGGACCTTTTTCTATATAAATTGACTACATGTGCTTTTCCAAAGCACCTTGCTCAAACGTATTTTACCCCCCATTTTAATTCTTTTGCAGGATTATTCTCTCAATTATACTGATTGATTTTAATAGATGAAAGTATCTTGTCCGTCAAACTATTAAATAGCGGTTTCGCTTTATGTTGTGATCATTCAGCATCCGTTACACGAGTTTCAGATCTCTGTTTCGTTCTCAACCTCTTCCTGGCAAATCGCTTTTTTTTCTGAACCACCAGAAACTTCGTTTTTCACCTACAGCTTTTCTTGTTCTCGTCGCGTCTCCTGCCTTTCCTTTACTATTATTGATTCCTTTTTCTCTTTTTCTCAGAAACTTTGTACGTTTTTGAACCCCAAAAGCAAGTTCCAGTCTCCGTTCTGTGTCATCGCTTGCTTACATCGAGAAACTATATTAGAAATGATGAATTGGATGGAGATTAAGAATCGCAAAGAAAAGCTCATGACAACGGCAGGTGATGCTTTTTTGTGAAATATAAAGAAGAAAGAAGGCATAGAGAATTTAACACACTCATGATCCATCGAAGGCAAAATAATCAAAGGAAAACATTAATATGACTTAAAGTTTATGCAAATAGAGGAATGAGCAACAGAAAATGGTTCATAAAGAAGGACCTACAGTGCCTCGTCGATAATCCGAACACCTTGGGACAGGGTTTCAGAAAAATCTGTTCTGATAATTCAAAATACCGGATAGCTGAATGCTTAAATTATCGAAAAAGTAGAAAGAAAATAAAAAAGTCATTTTCTGAAAGAAATTTAACATTTATATCATCAAATAAATTTTTTTCAAACGCCTTTTTCAAGGTTTTGTGCAATTTATTTTGGATGAGAAGAATGCGTAAATGTTTGCCTGTTGCAGCCGCTAACTCTCCAAACTGAATGAAACCTATTTGTATGTGCCTATCATGGTCACTAATTAAATGACTCTTTTAACGTAGCCCGTCATTTTGTATTTCTGTTTGAATACTGGGCATCACAGGCGACTTCAAAACATCCGTATCTGATGTCTTTGATGTGCAATGGATTTTGAGGATGGCATGTAAACAGGGCGAATGGAATCTTTCCACAGCTCTGATATGTGTTGTGTATGTTACCCAGGTTTAATAAGATTAAGCAAGCACAAGAGAACACGCACACTCTACTGACCAAAATTGTAGTATATATATATATATATATATATATATATATATATATATATATATATATATATATATATATATATACACACACACACATATATACACACGTACACACACATACACATACAAACACACACACACAAACACACACACACAAACACACACACACACACACACATATATATATATATATATATATATATATATATATACATACATACACACACACACAGAAAGAAAGAGAGAATAAAGACGGTAACATTTCCCTTACTCTCTGCCGTGCAAAGATAGCTTGAGGGTAGAATCTCGGACTGATCACAAATCGGTTGTTTCGATCCAGGCTTGAAACAATCGGATGTATAGCCACACAAGATGAGCGAAACGGTCTGTATGTTGATCTCTCTCTCTCTCTCTCTATGTATATATATATATATATATATATATATATATATATATATATATATATATATATAAAAGTGAGCATAGAAGTCAATACTTAGAGGCGACAGTCTGTTTCATGCTAGATGCAATCGTTAGGCAACTAGTTGCTCTATCTCTGATACTGAGCACTTTATCCCATAAATATAGCACACTTTAAGACTATATATATATATATATATATATATATATATATATATATATAGTGTATACCAACGGCTTCCTATACTTAATACTTCTCGAATTCACTCTCGCGTGGTCATGTGTGACGTCATGAGCGGTGGTGCCATTTTCGCTTCCAACGTCTTATATGAACAACTTTGTCGTTGCTTGGAAATCTTCCATGTAAACAGAAACAGCTATGATCACTGTTTTGTCCGTGTCTTAATATATTGTACCGTAATTGTCATCTTTGATAATGGCTTATGTAAGCCGAAAGCTTAGATAGGATTAAAAAATATGTATCAATATTGTGATTTTCTTTCTTCGTTTAATGATAATGTTATTAAGCTTATCAGACGATATGAAAAGAATTTACATGAAATAAATACACCACACTTGTCTACATTATTTAATGAAACATGCATGAATGAAAAAATGCTGCCTAAATACATATAATTTAATATATATATATATATATATATATATATATATATATATATATATATATATATATATAAAGAGAGAAAGAGTGAGAGATGAAGACAGATTAATATACCCATAGAAATGTGTCTTTACGAGTGTATATTGTCAATTTTAATGAGGGGGCTAAAAACTATTGCTACTTTTCTGACCCAATAATTATGGGTTGATTAATTGAACAATTGATAATAAAACTATACCTCGTGGCATGTCAGTGACGTGGTTTTATTGTAAAGATGTCTGTTGATGGTAAATAGTATAAGGTGAAATGTATACAAGGACAAAAGTAGGAATAATCGAAACACAATTAGTATTTTACCTTATATAGTTAGTTAAACTTTTATAAATTAAAGTTCATTTTAAGGATTTTAAATGAGTTTAAAAAATTGTTGCATATCTGTCTTATTACAATTGCAACTGAAAGAGAATTTTTTACAAAATCGGCCTTGGGATCAATCCCTATTGTTATTAAAACTGTTTAAAATGGAGATCATATAATTATGTCTTTCTCGCTATCCCTTTGTCTGTTTTAACACGCAGACAGTATATTACATACTAAGTTTATAAAAAATAAAAATTTATTGAACCAGAGAAAAAAATAATGAAATGAAATAGCTATTTTTTGCTGTCATTGTCAAACATTTTCCTTAATATTTAAAAAAAGAATTAAAAAATGGGAGCTGGTAACATACATACTTATATTTGATATGAAAAAATAATTTTAAACAATTTAAGTAATTCTATTGCATTTACTTGTTTCAAAAAGGAATATAGTCTATTAGTAATTAAGAGTAAAAATATTTTAAAATTGTAGGTAAATAAAACATATTCTAACCAAAAAAACCCTAAAAGGAATCTTTAAGTATACAAGTAAGAAAAAAATGAGGAAAAACTTTTTGCCGTTAATAAAAAAAAACAGACGACATGCATTAAACGGATGTCAGAATTCGTTGAAAAATACACCTCTCCCCTCCCTCTTTTTCGAACGTAAATCATAACTGATACAACAATAGTTAATAAAAATGAACTCGCTACCACCCTGTCTGAATGATTGGATTTTGTGTGACGCGTTTTGCCTGTTAGGATTTCATCGGATTAGAGAGATGTTTACGTTGATGTGACTACACATGCGCACGAAGGATTGTAGACGCTTAGAATTTTAAATTTTTAAATAAAAATTTGTTTTTTAACTATAAGTTTTGGATATATGGTCCGATTGGTTTCATTGAGTTTTTATTTTATTTTATGTCTTACCAATTTTTTTATTAAATATGCAAAATTGTGAAAAAATATTTGTCAAGAAAGGCGAAATTTTATAAAAAAATCGACATAAATTTACTGTGGAACATGTATGGCTTAAAGCACATTCTATACATTTTCGCCTTAGTAAATTGCTTATTTTAATTAGGGTAGCATTTTTAAATAAAAGTTATGGTCAAACACATTACAGTGAGCAACTACTTTATTGAAAGTGTTGTGTTATAAAAGCCCCCTTTTTTATTCATATAATATTTTATTCAAATTCTTGAGGTGTCTCTAGTGTATTCCTTGTAGCAATTATTACAGGTGATAGAGTAAATTTCTCCTCCAAGTTTTAGTTTATTATTTTGTTTTATATTAATTAAGTTTTTATTGTTTATGAAGTAGTTGTAACAAATTTTATTACCTTGGTAGAATATATATATATATATATATATATATGTATATATATGTATATATGTGTGTGTGTGTCTGTGTGTGTGTGTGTGTCTGTGAATATATATATATATATATGTGTGTTTTTGTGAGTGGGTGTATGTATATATAAATATATATATATACATGTATATATGTATATATATATATATATATATATATGTGTGTGTGTGTGCGTGGGTGTATGTATATATAAATATATATATATATATATACACACACACGCAAACACACAGAGGGCTGGCGCGTACAACCCGCAGAAAACACTCGCGGAATTTGTGATCCTCGCGATTGTAGAAACATTTTCTTTTTTTCTACCTATATTTAAACATGTTACAAACGAAACTAAGCCCATCTGACTATTAAAGAATGAAACATTTTCCTGGATTTTGTCATCATTCTGTTGTCTTTTTCTTCGTCTAAATCTGTGAATTTGTTTTGCTCCTGCTAAGTATCGAAAAAAATTCATTATTCTTCATCTAAAATGTTGAATGTGTTAAATTCTTCAACTTTTGAAAAAGAAAAAAAGTTATGTTAAAAATTAGCGCCAAACATTGTTGATTTATTTAAGATGGAATGATCTATTATGACATGTCTCTAATTTGTATAGACGGAATGCTCTATGATGACATGTCTCTAATTTGTATAGACGGAATGCTCTATTATGACATGTCTCTAATTTGTATAGACGGAATGCTCTATTATGACATGACATGTCTCTAATTTGTATAGACAGAATGCTCTATTATGACATGTCTCTAATTTGTATAGACGGAATGCTCTGTTATGACATGCCTCTAATTTGTATAGACGGAATGATCTATTATGACATATCTCTAATTTGTATAGACGGAATGCTCTATTATGACATGTCTCTAATTTGTATAGACGGAATGCACTATTATGACATGTCTCTAATTTGTATAGACGGAATGATCTATTATGACATGCCTCTAATTTGTATAGACGGAATGATCTATTATGACATGTCTCTAATTTGTATAGACGGAATGCTCTATTATGACATGTCTCTAATTTGTATAGACGGAATGCTCTATTATGACATGTCTCTAATTTGTATAGACGGAATGCTCTATTATGACATGTCTCTAATTTGTATAGACGGAATGCTCTATTATAACATGTCTCTAATTTGTATAGACGGAATGCTCTATTATGACATGTCTCTAATTTGTATAGACGGAATGATCTATTATGACATGTCTCTAATTTGTATAGACGGAATGATCTATTATGACATGTCTCTAATTTGTATAGACGGAATGATCTATTATGACATGTCTCTAATTTGTATAGACGGGATGCTCTATTATGACATGTCTCTAATTTGTATAGACGGAATGCTCTGTTGTGAGATATCTCTAATTTGTATAGACGGAATGATCTATTCTGACATGTCTCTAATCTGTATAGACGGAATGATCTATTATGACATGTCTCTAATTTGTATAGACGGAATGATCTATTATGACATGTCTCTAATTTGTATAGACGGAATGATCTATTATGACATGTCTCTAATTTGTATAGACGGAATGATCTATTATGACATGTCTCTAATTTGTATAGACGGAATGATCTATTATGACATGTCTCTAATTTCTAAGATGAAACAAATTCTTTTCAACTGTAGTTGTGAAATAGCTGGTGAAACATGAAACATTTTGCATCTTGTCATAGATTTTTCCTAAAATTTTTCTTAGCATATAAAAATGTGTAATCGCTTTTCCCTTCATATATATATATATATATATATATATATATATATATATATATATATATATATATATATATAATGGACTCTCCCGTCGGTTTCGACGTATGAGGTTCTGACAGCTTAATTGGTTCAGTTATGAAATTTTGTGCGATAATCTTAAGTGGCATTTAAGACCCGCTAGTGATTTACAAAGGAGGCCACATATGGTGCAAGAGTGGGGATTTTGAGATAAGATCACTGATAGATTTGCTGACCTTTTAGATCTTGCTCTCGCTTCTTGAAGATGATTCAGACAAGCAGATTGAAAATTGCTGAGTCCACTAAAACACGTTGATCTCCATTCTACCCGCTCCAATGCTAAAAAGGTGGACACTGGTGTCAACACCCAGCGACTACTCTCTTTTCATGCTTAAGCGCAATTGTCTGGACACACACACACACACACACACACACATACACACACACACACATATATATATATATATATATATATATATATATATGTGTGCGTGCGTGTAGGTGCGAGTATTTTTTTAATTTAAGGAGTATGCACATATACCCATAAGCACGCACACACATATACGTGTTAAAATATGCAGCGTCCTCTTTTTGCAAATCTATAATCTACAATATTTTTTCTTAAATAAAGTATCGTATATACGTGTGTGTGTGTCTGTGTGTGCATGATCGTTTGTGGGTATATGCATATTACAAATATAGTTAAATCTAAGTAGCCTTAAGCAATACATATATGTATATGAATGTGTCGATATATACGCATTCATACACACCTAAACACACACACACACACATATATATATGCATAAACTTATATCTATATGAAAATGTATGCGTGTGATTGAAAATAAATTAGTCTGGAACCTTGTGTACATATATATATATATATATATATATATATATATATATATATATATATATATATATAAAATGTATGTATGCATACATATGTATGTGTATATATGCGTGTGTTTAATTAATTGCGTCAGACCGTTGCAAGTCTGAATCAATCAGCAAGTAAATGTGTCCACATTTTTCCGTGTCTGTATAAAAGTGCGTCTTTGTGCGTATGGTGTATAGACCGATTCTTGGAATAAAATTTTTGGTATTTATGCCCCCGGCTATTGATATGACATTGAATTAAATTGTCATTATTTACGACAGTGGGATATTCTAAATTATAGCCACGCCATCTTTATTCGACGGCGCAAGAAGCCAGCAAGAGAAGGAATGTGGAAATGTGAAGGGAAAAGGGGACAAAGCTGAAAATGGTAGAAAGGAAAGGTTAAGAAACAAGAAACATATTGAAAGAGAATTGAAAAAAGAAGAAGCTTGAAATGAATAAACAAAGAACTGAATAAAAATCCTACAATGGCAAAGATTTCATTTTCTAAGATTTCTTACATTTTCCTCTTCAAAATTCTCCTTTTTATTTCTATTTGTTTGTACATGTTTATCTTTAATCTTATTTTTTTTTCTTATTTTTTTCTTTCCTTCTTTCTTTCTTTCTTTCTTTCTTCTCGTATTAATCATTTTTTATCTTTCAATTTTTCAGTTTGTTATTTTTTTTCTATTAAATTATCTTTCTTTCTTTTTTGTTTTCGTTCTTTTTTGTTTTCTTTCTTTTTTGTTTTCTTTTTCTTTCTTTCTTTTTTTTTTCTTTCTGTTTTATTTGTTTCTTTTTTCTCTTCTTTTTTCTCTTTTCTTTTCTTTCTTTCTTTCTTTTTTCTTTTCTTTACTTTCTTTCCTTCTTTCTTTCTTCTCGTATTGATCATTTTTTATCTTTCAATTTTTCAGTTTCTTATTTTATTCTTTTTTTTATTAAATTGTCTTTCTTTCTTTCTTTTTTCTTTCTTTCTTTCTTTCTTTCTTTCATTTTATCTTTCTTTCTTTTTATTTTCTCTCTTTTTCTTTTCTTCTTTTTTTTCGTTCGTTCTTTCTTTACCTGTTAAATTAAATGTTTTCTTTATCTATTCTTTCTTTCTTTCTTTCTTTCTTTCTTTCTTTCTTTCTTTCTTTGAAACATGTGATGCGTCTTATTTAATCAATTTCTTTATTTTGTAATGGCGTCATGTAAAATGTCTTCTCCCAAAATTGGAAGGATTTTCTTTTGAAATTAGCTCAGAATATTGACAGCATATCCACTCCCCAATCTTTCTCTGACACAAAAATTCACACATACTTACATCCATATCTTCTTTAAACAGACACACGCACACCAAAGTTTTACACACAGACACACACACACACATATATATATATTAACTAAAATACATATATTTTGGCAAGCAGGCGTATGTATATTTGCACATTTTTTTTACTTATCAATAAATGTTTGATTTTTGTATTTATTAATGTTGTTTTTATTGGAAACCTTTTGGGCTTTTCGGAATTTATATTTGATATATATTTTCCTAACTGGAAACCGGATTACAATTTCCAGAGATGCAATTTGCTAGTCACGCCTTGCAGCGTTGCCAATGCTCGGGGTCTATATTGATTTCAGTGTCCGTTGCCTTTTTTCTTTTCTTTTTTTACACCTCCTAGGTAAACTCTTGTCATTATTATTATTATTATTATTATTTGATATCACTTTCGAGTCTTAGATGTTTTGGTCGGTTGATGATGATCATGGACAAAGAATATACTTCCTTCCACTTAAAAAATCTTTCATTCATCAGAACTATTTTAAAATGAACGTACCGGCAGCTTATGGACACAGCACTTTGTTCCGAACATCCCGAAGACGTATTGCGAGGCACAAAGAATCCTCGAAACAGTCCTGTATGCACCAACTATTCGGATTTATTGGGACGTGTATATTCTTTTTTATAAACAAGTCACATTCGGTCCCAACAAAAAATCTTTATGTTTGTTTAAAACTATTTTTATTAATTAAAAAAAATTGGTTGTTATTTGTTTATGAAAGATATATATATATATATATATATATATATATATATATATATATATATATATAGATAGATAGATAGATAGATAGATAGATACGAATAGACTGAGATAGATACGTAGATAGATACGAATAGACTGAGATAGATAGATAGATAAATAGATAGATAGATAATGAACAGACCAAGATAGATAGATAGATAGCTAATGAACAGACCGAGATTAGATAGATAGATAAATAGATAATGAACAGACCAAGATAGATAGATAGATAGATAAATAAATTGATAGAATCAAATAGAATGAGATAGATAGATAGATAATGAACAGACCGACATTAGATAGATTGATAGGTAGCAGATAGATAAGAATAAAATGAGATCGATAGATAGATAGATAGATAGATACGATTAGACTGAGATAGATAGACAGATAGATACGAATAGACTGAGATAGATAGATAGATAGATAGATAGATAGATAGATAGATAGATAGATAGATTTGGCGAATGAAAAAATAATTTAGGTATATGATAAATATTTATATATTATAGATATTTTATTAATCAATTCATTTTTGCTACACGTGCATTTGCTTTTTCATGTTTCCTTTTTAGTCAGTGTGTCCAATTTTTTTTTCATCGATCTGACGATTAAGGAGAGATAACCGGCTGGTTCATTCCTATTTTTCTTTCTTGTTTCTTGCTCTTATTTTCGTACTGGCAACGGCCATCATCATAAGTTTCCATTTGAGTCTCTTATTAATTATGCCTATTTTTATTACATTCAAATAAGAATTTCATTGAACTGGATTTGAGGTGGTATAATTGCTCTCTTTTATTGCGAATAATATCAGTTTCTTATTTTAGTTAAATTTATTTTAGTACTGAAAAAAATATAGGGTTCGGTGCCATCTAAGTTTTCATACATCTGTTGATGGTCTTGGAAGATATCGGCCACAGATAAGAGTATTTTAAATACGAAACTTCACTCAATACAAGAGTAGAGAGGCGTAAAATCGTTCTGATGAATGAAGTATGCGAAAAGAATGAAATATGTTTTTAACTGGAAGTAAATTCTGCATATAAAATGACTATTGGTTGATTATGACAAACTTTTCAAAATGAAAATATAATTTTAAAAAAATATTTGCATTGTATTTTTAGAGTAAAAATATATTAATGATTGACATCAATCTGGATTGACCAAAGAAGCCTTGTACAGCCTTGTTCAAATTAATTGAAACAGCCGATTTAGTTTCCTTTCTTTCAACATACAGCCAGTTTTAGACCCACTGTAGTGACAGGGTGTAATCGATTTCTATTTTGTCCCCTGATTAGGTCATTTTCAGTGGTGTGCAGTAATATGAATCTATTTTCGGGGTGTATGATGAAATTTGTTTGGTCTTGAAAAATATTACATCATCCGTGATTTCATCAGATTTTCATCACGCCCAGACACTATTGATTCGACTGTCGATTAGTTGTCCCACGGCCATTGTTTGCGGTGGACGTTACTCCAAGGAAGCGTACGAAAATTGTAACGCTGCACGAACACAATGACAAGCCTTACCAGTCATCAAATGAAAGTACTGAGAATCTGTGGTCAGTCTGCAAAGAAAGACTTCGTGGAATGGACATACAAAGTACTAACATGTGCACTGGGTCATGTTTCATTGGAAAAATATAAAAAAGTAAATAATAATGTTGTTATTCGTTTTGCTTCAGTTAATTTGCACAGGAGTTTACACGTGTCCGAAAATGGCAGGGGTCGTAATTAGCAGTCCGCTTCATAACAGTGAATGTCATTTGGCTGAAAATTGTCTTCACCGAAACCGCTAAATCGAATAACAAATTTTCGGGCAAATGACATTCGCTGTTACGATTGGCCACTCGTAATTTGAACACTTGTGCTAAGTATACATTTCTTTCTAAATGTTACCTGATAAAAACCTGGAGAGCCAATCAAGCTAGAGGGTTACCGCATAAGATGTATCATATGAATGAAAGAGAAGGTGGTAGGAAGTGAAGATTATGAAGATAAGGAGGATGGATAACGATTGACCTTTGACTTGAAGAGGTTAAGATTGTAGAGTTCAAGGAAGCATCCACGCAAGAGCCTGTTCGATGATGTAGCACAGTTTTTTTTGGAAAAGACAGTCTGAGTTGAATCTTCTACTTGGTTTAGCATAACACAAGGCCATAGTATTGGCGCATTTAGTGATAGCCAAACTTATTACACTAGAAGTGGTTAAATGAACTTAATACCGATCCATTCTTCAGTCTATTTAATGAATTTTGCTCGAATTCAGAAAGAAAAATCTAGCATAGAATTAAACTCGATAAGCAGGTAGGCTATGACAACTGTCATGGCAAGGCATTGTCGAATTTTGCCCATTTAATGAGCATATATTGTTGACGATTGCTGTCTGTGGGAAACTTTTGTGCGTGGATGTAGAAATAACTTCACGAAAAAACAAAAGAAAAGAAAAAGGTAACCATCACAACAAAAAAACACACACATTGGATAAATTATACATCTGAGGAAGCCTAAAAATGTGATATTTGTCGAAGCGTCGTGATAAGGGAAGTGAATATGAGTTCGATTAATTCACTCAGTAACAAGTGGAGAGAATTACTGGAAAGAAAGAAAGAAAGAAAGAAAGAAAGAAAGAAAAGGGAAAGAAACGAAACACTTTGGGAAAGACAGGAAGGGAGGGAGTCGGGGTCGATTGATACTGAATGATTGACATTGAAAAGAGATCGAAGGGAAAAGGATAATGGAGGAGAAAGTGATGTGAAAAGGGAATGAAAATGAGATACATTGCAGGAAAAAGAGACCCTCGCTGTGGAATACTTGTCAAGAATATCGTCTCATAAAGGTCACCGACTGTGGAACAGTCAGCGATAATCCAACTCATTTGCATTGATTTGAAAGACGACTTTGGAATCCGGCTTAGTTTATTCTTGCATTTCAGAGAATTCCTTTTTTCATTCGTTCTTTCTTTACCTGTTAAATTTAATGTTTTCTTTATCTATTCATTCATTCTTTCTTTCTTTCTTCTTTCCTTCGTTTCTTTCTTTCCTTTTCCTTCGTTTCTTTCTTTCTTTCTTTCTTTCTTTCTTATTTCCTTCGTTTCTTTCTTTCTTAGTTTTTTTTCTTTCTTTTTTCTTTCTTTCTTCGTTTCTTTCTTTCCTTCCTTCCTTCTTTCTTTCTTTCTTTCCTTCCTTCTTTCTTTCTTTCTTTTTATCTTTATCAGTATTCATTGTTTATGTCTTTCTTTACGAAAATTCTTTCTTTATCTCTTTAGTTTACTGTTTTCTATATCTAAGCTTTCTTTTTTTTCTGTCTCTCTTTTTTCTTTCTTTCTCTCTTTGTTTTTGAGAGAGAAAGTCGTGACGGAGATAAAATAAAACTTTATATTATATATTTGATATTTAGGGAAATAAATATCGCATTTTGCATAAAATGCTGGCATTGTGGCATCATATATATATATATATATATATTATATGCATGTGTGTGTGTGTGTGCATACGTGTGCAAGTGTGTGTGCAAGCTAATATTCGTTTTTTAACACGCACATTTATGTTCCCATTCATTTCATTTTATAAAATCGTCTCTTTCCTCATAAGTTATAGCAATGAGGTGATGCATGACCTATGAGAAGAGGATGGATATGAATAAAATATGTCCTACATTATGCAAGACAAAAGTAATATATATTGATGCCTTGCCCAAGTGAAATAAATACCACCAGAAAAAAGTATTCCAATGCCGAATATCTATAATATATAAATATCTATCATATACCTAAATTATTTTTCATTCAGAAAATCTATCTATCTATCTATCTATCTATCTATCTATCTATCTATCTATCTATCTATCTATCTGTCTCAGTCTATTCGTATCTATCTATCTATCTATCTATCTATCTATCTATCTATCTATCTATCTATCTATCTATCTCAGTCTATTCGTATCTATCTATCTATCTATCTATCTATCTCAGTCTATTAGTATCTATCTATCTATCTATCTATCTATCTCAGTCTATTCGTATCTATCTATCTATCTATCTATCTATCTATCTATCTATCTATCTCAGTTTATTCGTATCTATCTATCTATCTATCTATCTATCTCAGTTTATTCGTATCTATCTATCTATCTATCTATCTATCTATCTATCTATCTATCTATCTATCTCAGTCTATTCGTATCTATCTATCTATCTATCTATCTATCTATCTATCTATCTATCTATCTATCTATCTCAGTCTATTAGTATCTATCTATCTATCTATCTATCTATCTATCTATCTATATCAGTCTATTCGTATCTATATATCTATCTATCTATTTATCTATCTTCTCAGTCTATTCGTATCTATCTATCTATCTATCTATCTATCTATCTATCTATGTCAGTCTATTCGTCTATCTATCTATCTATCTATCTATCTATCTATCTATCTATCTATCTATCTCAGTGTATTCGTATCTATATATCTATATATCTATTTATCTATCTTCTCAGTCTATTCGTATCTATCTATCTATCTATCTATCTATCTATCTATCTATCTATCTATCTCAGTCTGTTCATATCTATCTATCTATCTATCTATCTATCTATCTATCTATCTATCTATCTATCTATCTTCATGTATATCTAGTTTTCTTTATTTATCTCAATTCTTCACTCGATCCGTCCATCTACACTTTTAACCCGATATAATTTCTTGTCTTTTTTTGCATTTAACATTTTCTTTCCTTTTCCTTTTTCATTAGCTTCCTATTGATACGTAAAATCCACATGTAAATCGATGTTTGTTTAGTATCAGGTTCTGCGCAAATGTATATATGTATATCCGTGCTTTTGATTATTCATGCCTACATTTTACACGCATGCGCTCTCACACATACTTTTAGACATCAGCAATTCTTGAAAATATATTCAAGAGCGACAGGTCACTGAAATAATGTTCATTTTTAAGAAGTGAATTCGGACTGTTCCAAACAGTAATCATTATTCACACAATTCAAGTTCAAGTTCTCTAATATGCTGTGCCTGAAAAAATCAATGATATATAAACAGACACGCGTAATTCATTATCAGTGTTATTAACATGTAGAATAGCAAAAGTACAAAAGCGCAGATAATGATACGCGTTTCGATTTTTTAAAATAAGCGTCTTTAGGCCGAAATGATAGAAAACTCCACCGTGAAAAGATTATAAAAAACCTTATCTGATTCTGCGGCCAGAAACTTTGTTTTCTCGTACTGAAGACGTTAACATCTGTTGAATTTGAAATTACCTCACCCAACTCTATGCTTTTCTTTTCGTCTTTTAGTTTGAGAATCGAGTAAATGAGACATATGGCACAGTGGATGAAGGTGTTAGTTAGATCCAGTGACAGAACCCAAATAGTGTGAGTTCAATACCCGGTTAAGGCAGTGGAGAAACTTTCAGAGGGAAATTAGCAGGAGATAACTGCTAACTGGCATCCATTAAGCATGGCCCGTGGAACTAGAACAGTCTATCCCAGTGAGCGAAATAAAGGGTTCAGTTCGACATTCCAACCACCTGAAGAAGGCCGGAGCGTACAACGACCGAAACGTTGTAATAAATATGACAAAGATGAGGACAATACTCCGAATAATGTAAATAATGTACATAATACCTCATCTCAGAAATATAGACAGATACTGAAAGGCCGAAACTTTGTAATAAATATGGCGACAAAGATGAGGGCAATAGTCTGAATAATGTAAATAGTGTACATAATACCTCATCTGAGAAATATAGACAGATACTGAAAGGCCGAAACGCTGTAATAAATATGGCGACAAAGATGAGGACAATACTCTGAATAATATAAATACTGTACATAATACCTCATCTCTGAAATATAGACAGAAAATGAGATCTGGGTTCGAATCTCACCCCGATCGATTTTTGCAAAGGCGACTGAACAGGTGATCCCAGCGTGCGGATCTGCCAACCATGAGTTGACCAAATCCTTGTTACTGAAATTGGATACACGGAACTGTTCGAAGACCGTCGATGTTCTTGTTAGCACGAAGTCATACGTCATCGTGATCGAGGGGATGACTGTGCTGGCCTTGTTCAAACTGTTGATCACACCAAATGGTGCGCTTTCTCAGTAAGTGTAACTAATGTCCGCTTAGCAAAGTCGCCGTCAAAAATAGGTGTGTTCTGTCGGTGTGGACAAATACAAACATGCCTAAGCAGACGTCTGCAATAGACACTGGATAGCTACCCTTAGCAGACTGTTCTGCCCAGAAGCGTGTAGCCGGCCATTTTAAGTTACTAATTTGGAAGGGTATTAGAATACCCCAGAACCTACAGGGCTGTTCGATAAAAGTGACTCACCTGATCTTTTTTTACTTAAAAACTTTTTGGCCGATTGTTTTTGGGGTCAAACTAATTTTGAATCTTATTAATATAAAGACCCATTCCCGACCACCTAGTAAAAACGTTTACTCACCCTAGGGTATTCTAGTGATAATTATAATTTTGGATATAAATGAGATTTAGGGAAGAACTCCGTGCAAAAAAAGTCGCTCACTTATTTCCTGCAGCTAGTAATCTATAGAAACATAACCGAACAGCTTTAAATAAAGAATAATAGAGGTATAATTTATTTATAATAGGTAATATAGTTCAATATATTTAATAATCTATGGGTCCTCCTTTATTTTGAATAACCTTTTCAACCCTTTTTGGCATTGACTTGATTAGGTTCAGGCAAATCTCATCTCCAAGCATTGAATTCCATTCGGATATGAAATTCACAATCAAATCCTTGTTGCTCAACTGTTTTCTCGAGAGCCTGTACTTTATAATGCTCCAAAAGTTTTCTATGGGGTTGAGGCCAGGAGATTTGGGCGTCCATTTCATAACACTCACCTGCTTCTCATCAAATTATTCCTTCATCAATTTTTATTTGTGTCAGGGAGCATTATCCTGCATAAAAATGAGCTTGGTGGGGTCGATTTGCACCCTTTCAGCCGAATGGAGCAGACAAGACTCTAAAATTCTCTTGTACTGCTCGCTCCTGAGGGTCTTTTCAATAGGTTTTAAGAAACCAGTTCCATGAAAAGAAAAGCATCCCCAGAACATTATACTGAACGGATGCTTGACAGTACTTACTGCTAAATTCAAAGAGCTTTCAAAGTTTCTTCTTCGGATTTTAGATCGCTTATCCTTCGAATTTAGCTCAACTTTCGTTACATCGGAGAAGAGAACATTTAGTAAAAAAAAAAATCAGCTGAGTCACTTTTATCGAACAGCACTGTATATTGTCAGCAAACAGCCTATTCTGATAAAAATGAATTAAGTAAATATAAAAAAATAGAAAGGAGTGTATAACAAGGATTTGCATTCTCAACAGACTTTCTATTTTTGTATATTTACTGAATACATTTTTATCAGAATAGGCTGTTTGCTGCCAATATACAGTTTTGTTCGATAAAAGTGACTCAGCTGATTTTTTTTACTAAAAATATTTTTTGTCTATTGTTTTTGGGTTTAAAATAATTTTTAATCTTGCTAATATAAAGACCCCTTCCCGACCACCTAAGAAAAAAGTTTATTCACCCTAAGGTATTCTACTGATAATTATAAATTTGGATATAAATGAGATTCAGGAAAAAACTGTGCAAAAAAAGTGACGCAGATATCGCATTCTAATGATTAAACTGGTAAATTTAAAGAGCTTTTGACAAAATATTGAAAACTATTTTACAATACACTCAGAATTCTAGAACAGTTTAAATTAAATCTAGAGTATTCCACAATATTCCAGAAAGCCTCGTACAGTATAAAAACAGCTTGAAATAGCCACTTAAGCCACTAAGCAGATGAAAGGGTACAAACACGCATCAGAATCACTTAAGGCATCTATTATTGCCCTCTCAAAAGCAGGCAAGTCTACGAGAAAAATTGCAGAAATTGCTATAACCTCGCAATGAACTGTCTCGCGAGTGCTTAGGGCACATAATGATGCCACTCCTGCTCCAAGGAAGGAAACAAAGGGACGAAAGAAAAAAAATTGATGATAGAACTGGCAGGGTAATCAAGAGAGAAGTTGCGAAGAATAGGACTATAACTAGCCAAGAAATTGCAGCCAGTTTAAGCGAAGAGCAAGGTGTTAGTCTTGCCTCTTCACCAGTCCGTCGGTGACTGTTAGAATAAGGCTACAAATCTTGTACACGAAGGTTTAAGCCGCTAATAAGCAAAGCCAACAAAGCCAACAAAGCCAACAAAGCCAAGAGACTTGAATGGGCTCACTATTACAAACATTTCACCGTAGAAGACTGGAAGAATGTTCTCTTCTTCGATGAAACGAAAGTTGAGCTAAATTCAAAGGATAAGGTGTGTCACTTTTATTGAACAGCACTGTACAGTGAAGCGATTCTGAGAGAATTAAAAGTCATACCAGGATTCATTATTGGCGGTCACAAGATATGCAGATGAGGCAGTGTTGATAGCATGTACAGAAAGTAAACCCCTACAAAAACTTCTGCACAATGTACTGAAGGAAAGCTAGGATAAAAGTCTATCTATAAAATAAAAAATATCATAACATGTAGAAAATACTATTTATTTCATTATATCTCCAAGCAAATATAAACACCATTATAAGTAATAATGCATTACTAGTTATTTTACTGGAGAAAATTAAAAATTTCTTAAAATACAAGTACGTAGTGAAATATATTACTATAGGATTACACAGAAAGTGTAAGCGTGGCCCAGTGGTAAAAGCGTTGGTTGAAGTAATCCGGTGACTTGACTCAAAGAGTAATGAGTTCAATACATGGCCACAGCTGGGGTGAATAAAAAACTTGGAGAGTTGAGTTACTAAAGAGAAATAATTGAAACTGAGATATCCAGAATAGGCATGACACGTGGAACTAGAACAATCTACTCTAGTAGACGATGTAAAGGGTTCGGTTCCAAATTTCAACGTATATCACCTAAAGAAGACCAGAGTTTACAACTGCCGAAATATCGTGAATATGACAAGATGAAGGCAACATTCCGAACAATGAAAATAGTATAAATAAAATAAAAAAAGGATTGTCTCCCGTTTTGAAAGAAAACACTCCTTTTTATCAGATCTTGCGTTTTCGCTAATTGCTGATTCATTATTTTACGGACAAAAGGATACTTTTTTTTATTGGTCCATTTAACGAATTAGTAAACTAATAACGCGAGATCTTCTGATAAAAAGGGTGTGTGTTCCTTTATAAAATAAAATTCTACTTTTTAAAGAGGAGATTTTCAGTTTTCGCTAATTACTAATTCATGGACCAATGTAAAATTATTCTTTTGGCCGTGAACTGACGAATCAGCAATTAGTGAAAAAGTAAGATTTCAGGAGAAAAAAAATAGTGTCTACCTTTTTGAAGGAAAATACTCCTTTTTTATCAGGAGATCTCGCGTTTTCGCTAATTGCTGATTCGTCAGTTCACGGGCCATTTAAAAAAGTACTGCTACAACTTGCTCCTCTTCCTTTATTCATGTACTTGTAACCGTCAACTGGTCCTGTCAAATATCGTATTTCAAAAATACGATATAGTCTAACAATCCGTTTTTTTCCTAATCCTTAATCTTAAATTATTTCTCTTTTATCTTGCATCCAGGTTATTACAGCATTAGTAAATATTTATTGATAAATTGAAACGACATAATTTTAAAAAAATCTTTCTCTTAACATGATTTATTTCTTCATGGTATATCTTGGGCATGGGTTTGACCGAGCGTGTCCTTTGACTTTAAAATTCTATTTATCTACCATTAAGCTATATCCACAATTTACCACTGAGAATTCTGTCTTTTCGCGCCTAATTCATCAGACAGACGACGTCGCGTTGATAGGCGAAATAAACAATGTCACGTAAGCCATTAGGAGCCCCGGAGCTGAGGTAAATCTGAAGTTTGGACAAAAGCGTTAGGGAGAAAATGTGTTTATGAGATTTCCGCGGGGAACAAAAAGTCTGTTTTTTTGTGCCAGTGTCACTAACATTGAGGTAGTGGACTAGAGGGGGAAAGAATGGGAGATGGCCGAAAGAAAACGCGCATGCGTGCATATGAAGGCGGGTGGGGGGTCTAAGAGAGGTAGGGAGGAATAGTTACAGAGAGAGGGTAGAACTCTTGTGCAGCGGATAGATGGAAGAGGAAGAAAGAAGGAGAGTAAGAAGGAGAGAGAATAAAAATGAGAGAGAGAGAGAGAGAGAGAGAGAGAGAGAGAGAGAGAGAAAGTGGAAATTTTCAGCCGCGTGTGCGCGTGTACATATGTCTGTGTTTGGTGAAGGGAAAGATAGATTGACAAAATGAGAGGGTAGATAGATAGAGAGATATAGAGATAGAGAGATGCGTAGAGAGATGGCGATGAGAGAGAAAGAAAAGACAAAACCCGTTAAGATTAAATAATATTACAGTAAAAATTATGTCGCATGCAACACTCATTTAAACCCTCGACAGGCCCTGGACAAACCCAATAGATTAACGAGCACTTTCTCTCTCTCTCTCTCTCTCTCTCTCCCTCATAAACACATATATTTATTGACTTATACATTTATAACTTGCTGCAAAATTCTCAGTACTTTTCAGAAAACTATTACATATCATCTTTTTTCAGTCATCAACGTACTTTCTTTCAATTTTTCATAAATAATTTTTGTAGATGAGCATTCCTTAGGTCTTTGTTAGATCACGACTCTTCTTAGAATAATAAAAAATGTTATTGATTTAGAAGAGGAGACCCATTTATAATATCGATACAGAATCAAATTGACCTCTGACATTTACAGAGTTATTGGCCCTAGCTGTTTTGCGTTCGAAAAAATACTTTTTTTCAGCTGGAGTTACAAAAAAGGCTTCTTTTAAAATAATGAACAAACGAATATTTGCATAAAATTACACAACCGTTTTTTTAATTTAAGATAAATAATTATGAACCTGAAATATTTGTGCATGTGCTACCAAAGAATCCCATAAAAATGTTTGAAAAAAATTATAAAAATTCAGAAAACTTAAATACTTGTACAGATATCAATGACATTAGCACATTTTCAAACTTGAAATTGGTAAATAACAGCTCAGTGGCTTCGCCTAAGGCCAATAACTCTTCAAAGTCAGAAATCGATTTCTCACTTTATTGATTAATAGAACACCTCTACTAGATCGATAAGAAGTCTGTATGTTTTGATTCAGACAAGTGAGTGTCGTAGTCTAAGAAAGTTCTAAAGAATTCTAATCTACAAAAATTATTTTCTGAAAAACGTTTTCCTTTTTTTATAAATCAACCAGTCTAGTTAAATAAAGCCAATGTATATGCTGCATGTAGAAACCTGTCTCACCTACCTTTCTGTTATGGGAACTTACCTATAATAATAATGGACATCATAAATACTGCGCCTCAAGAGGAAGCAGCAGTCAGAGAGTGAGTTCAGAGTCAGAGTCAGTCAGAGACAGAGTCGCGTCAGACGATTACTGTAAGACATTGAAATAGTGATACTTGTCAAGACCACATAGTTCACTCTAACCAAACCTCATTGTGATATTTCCTTTTAAGTCGATGCAAGATCGAAGGTGGCCAGAAATAATTTTTTTTACTTAAGAGTCTCGAATAATAATAATAATAATAATAATAATAATAATAATAACTGTAAGACTCTCGAATACATAGCTACACTGTGTAAAAATACATGGGTGTCTCATCAAACATGCATATCCTCAACGCTTAACGCATATATATATATATATATATATATATATATATATATATTTTCAAAAGCACTAAAATACAATCTACCTGACTGTAATGGGAACTTACCCATAAGAAAAATGGACTATTCCGTGCATCATAAATACTGAGCCTCAAAAAGGAGCAGCAGTTCAGAGTCAGTTCAGAGTCAGAGTCAGTCAGAGACAGAGTCGCGTAAGACGATTACTGTAAGACATTTGGAATAGTCATACTGGTCGAGACAACATAGTTCACTCTAACCAAATCTGATAGTCATTACTAACACTTCTACTTCTATGTACTTGGACCATAACAAGTGGCGACGAGGAAACCCCTAAATGAAAACGAACTCTCTACGCGGAGGTCATATTTTTTTTGCTATCCGTCGCACATTACAAGTGGCGACCTGGAAACCCCCAAAAGAAAAACGAACTCTCTACGTGAAGAATATACCTTTTATGCTATTCGTCACACATAACAGTGGTCGACGAGTAAACTTAAAAAAAAAAAAAAAAATTCTTTTTGGATATCAAATTTCACTGGCAACAAAAGAAATTTTTTTTGCGTGCACAGGTTTCAGAATATCAGGTTACACTAAAGTAAAATACGTACACAAAATTACGTCAACATGGAAGATTTTAAGTCAACCATTGTGGAACTTATCAAAATCCAATTTGAACAGCAGCAAAAGTACGAAGTGAAACATCTGGAATTACAGGAATTATTACTGCGTGTAATGTCAAATAAAGAGCAAATTTCCGAGAACGAAACAGTTCTCTCACAAGACGCTATTTGGAGTACTATCGAAGATTTCACGTACGCTCCCGAAGAAGATAAAACTTTTGCAAATTACTTCCGAAGGTACGAAGATCTATATGAATTTGACTGCAAAGATTGGTCAGACGCACGTAAAGTACGTCTATTACTAAGAAAATTAGGCACATGCGAATATACCAAATTCATAGATTATATCCTTCCAAGAAAAACAAGTGAGTTAATTTTCAAAGAAGCCATAAAACTGCTAACAGAACTTTTCAGCAATAATACCTCACTATACCACAAAAGATGGAAATGTCTGAACCTTACAAAGAAGGACAGCGAAGATTAAATAACTTTCGCATCTATTGTTAATAAATATTGTGATGATTTAAAATTATCGGAACTCAAATGCTTAATATACGTCCAAAAACTGGTTTCAACCAAAGACGCTGAAATGAAACGCAGAATCCTTACTAAATTGGAGAGTGAACAAGATTTGACACTTTAAAAACTAGCCGAAGACTGCCAGAGATACATCAGTGTGAAGAAAGACTCAAAAGACATAGAAGAAGCTGGCACCGCGCACATACATAAAGTACGAAGACAAACCAACTTTCCCCCCTCACAAACAAACCAAACCAATTTCCCCCTCTCAAGAACAGGTAAAACAAATTTTTCTAACTCTAAAACTCAATATCAGAAAAATCTACCACCCAGTCCATGCTATCGCTGTGGGACTTGGCATTGGTTTAATGACTGTACATACCGTTTTATAACTTGTCTAACATGCAAAAAATAGAACATAAAAGTTCTCACTGTTGAAATAGAAGAGAAAGCAAAAGCAGAATAAGAATCACGAGGACTGACCAAGCTGATGAGACTAGCATAAGAAAATACGTACAAGTTGAAATGCAAAACAGAAAAGTCAGGCTACAGCTGGATTCTGGCTCAGACTTAACTATTATAAACCTACAAACATGGAGAAAACTGATCAAACCTGCCATGTTAAAAACGGATAAAATTGCTAGATCAGTTACGGGGAGAAAGATAAAATTTGAGGGTCAAGTAATTACAAATGTAACATTTAATGGAATAACGAAAAAAAAATGTACGTCTTAAGAAATACAGAAAACCTATTCGGAACGGACTGGATGCAAAAATTTGAACTTTGGGATTTACTTATAAGTACGTACTGCCAAAATGTAAAAAGCTTACCAACTGAGGCAGACAAATTAAAAGAGAAACTAAAAACGAGTTTCCCCAAAGTATTTTCAGCTGGTCTAGGAAGATGTAAGAAAATGTCAGCAAATATGGAAATAAAGGAAAACGTTTAACCTATCTTCAAGAAAAAAAAGGAGCGTACCGTTTGCGTCAATAGAAAAATTGATCAGGAATTAACTAGACTCGAAAACACTGGAATATTGACAAAAGTACAATACAGTAAATGGGCCGCACCGACTGTCTACGTCAAAAAGAAATCAGAAATTCGTGTTTGCGCTGATTTTTCTACACGTTTGAACGCAGCAATAAAGGACTACGACTATCCTCTACCCAGTCCAGGAGAAGTAGTCACTAAATTAAATGGCGGAATTTTTTTTTTAAATTGATTTAAGTGAAGCGTACTTCCAAATTCCAGTCGACGATGAAAGTTAAAAACTACTATGCATAAACACACACAAAGGATTGTACAAATGCCAAAGATTACCATTTGATATTAAGGCCGCGCAGGCTATATTCCAATGGAGAATGGATACGATGTTTGCCGGACTAGAGTACACGATTGCATACCTGAACGACGTTTGATTAATAGCGAAAGCGTTGAACAACATTGGGAACATGTATAAGAGGTGTTTAAGAGAATACAAAGCTATGGATTCAAAGTAAAAGAAAACAAATGCGATTTTTCATGAAGGAAATTAAATACCTTGGCCATATAATAGATCAAGAAGGTAAACGAACCAGACCCTGAAAGGTCAACAGCAATAAAAAAAAATGCCAGTTCCTAAGAACATAACAGAACTACAAAGTTCAGAGTCAGAGTCAGTCAGAGACAGAGTCGCGTCAGACGATGACTGTAAGACATTGGAATAGTGATACTTGTCGTGACAACATAGTTCACTCTAACCAAATCTGATATTCATTACTAATACTTCTACTTCTTTGTACATATTTCTGTTTGTAATATATCTGTGTTTTTCCATACCTGTGTTCGAGTTATTCTTCATTGGTTCTACCTTGGACCATCACCGTGGTACAAGGAACTTGGACCATAACACTTTCATGCACACATTCTATGCCACGTTTTTGAAGTGGCAACTGGCGTTGCTTTGCACTAAGATCGAAAGCTGACCATGGTTAGAATAAAGTTATTTCTCCTTCAATACGTCATTAAGTTAAGCCTATTGCTCCCTCAAGAATGCTTCCTCCCGGTAAATTCTGTTGCTGTAAGGCATTTTGGGTCTAACTACGATTTTTCAAAATATTCCTGAATGCTCGCAATGAATCTGTTTTCCATCTCCTGTGACTATCTTCTCCAAAAATGGACACAAGAAGAAACAAAGGGTTAATGGTTAATGGTACAGACAACTTTTTAATGGTTAATGACATGGTGCAGACAAATATTTAATAGCTAATGGCAGAGAAAACTGGTTATTGGTATAGAAACCTAGCTAAGAGCTAATGTTAGAGAGAAATAGTTAATAGTACAGACTAATTATCTAATAGTATAGGCAAATGAGTAATAGTCAATGATACCGACAAATGGTTTATAGTTAATCGTGTAAATAAATGGTTAATGATAAAGACCAATGGATAATTGTTAATGGTATAGAAATATGTTTAATGGCTAATGGTGCAGAAAAGGGTTAATGGTACTGTCAAATGTTAAAATGGTTAATGGTGCAGATTAATGGTTAAAGGAACAGACAAGTGGTTAATGGAACATAGATGTTAATAGTTAATGGCACAGACAAATGGTTAATGATACATGCATACTGTTAAAAGTTAATGCTACAGACAAATAGTTATTGATTAATGGTGCAGACAAATAATTAATGGTATTGACAAATGTTTAATGGTACAGACAAATACGTAATATTTAATGGTTAATTATTAATGGTTCATGGTGCAAACAAATGTTTAATGCTAGAGACAGATAGTTAATGATAAGGCAAATGGTCAATAGTTAATGGTGCAGAGAAATACTTAATGGTACAGAAAATGATTAATATTTAATGATAGGGACAAATAATTATTGTTAATGGTACAGACACATAATTAATTTACAGATGTATGGTTAATGGTACAGACAAATGTTTAATGATACATGAATTGTTTTAATAGTTGTGCAGACAAATTGATATCTTCCATGAATTTATGCAGAACTCATTTTCCAGGTTGTAATTATTTTCCCAGTTGTGTCAAGCGAACATGTCCAGAAAATTCATTGAACGGGATATAAAAAGCTGAGTAAACTTTAAAACCGATCTCTAAATTTTCGCTAATATTGTGTTATGACCTTGGTTGGATATATTGCATCAACCAAAATTATAGTGTCTTGGGCGCGACTGAAACTCTTATAAAATGTCAGCAAAAGCTTTAATTTCATATAGGAAAGCCTCTCCCTTCTTGTTTATTGAAGGTATTAACGAATGAACTAAGTTTTCTTTTCTAATTTCCAGTAACCTGCTTGTTCGTACTTAATGGACGCCATCAGACAAGTACGGCTAGGGCTAATGCGTTTAGCGTTTTGCCACATTTTGCGACAAGTTCCATTATCGAAGCGAATTGAACATTTCTGCGAGAATTTCTGACATTCTCATTATTCATTTTTTTTTAAAAGAACTAATTCAACTTAGTATTGATAGTGAATTATCACTGCTCATTTGCGGTGATCATTTGGCAACAAGAATACATATATATATATATATATATATATATAAATATATATATATATATATATATATGTATATATGAATTTTATACATACACATGCACACACACGCGTATATGTATATATAAGTTGTATTCATGTACATATATATGTATATGAGTTGTATACACACACATATATATATATAGATATGAGTTGTTTACATGCACATACACATACTCAAACGCGCAAAAATACATATACATATATACATATATGTATTCATACATATGTATATATATATGTATATGTATTTTTGCGCGTATACATACGTGTGCGTGTATGTGTACACGCAAAAATAGATGTACATAATTGCATACATACATATATATGAATGTATGTATATGTATTTTTGTGCGTGCGGTGTGTGTATGTGCATGTATACGCATTTATATCCATGAATCTATCTGTATAATAAACTTATGTACTTACCTTCATGAACTGTCCAACAGAGAGCCACTTACATAAACGCATAGAAACACACACGCCTACACATCTGTGATTGATTAAGATTTAATCTGTACACATATACATATGTAAACCAATGTTTGTGTATGTGTGTGAAGTTTTATATTCACCATCTGACGTGTAAATCCGTCTAGATATGCAACTGTAGACAAAAAAGTCCATCAAGAAAAATAAATTCTTCAAATGCGCCAATATAACAGGTAAACACATTTTCGTTAAGTCAAATTAGTTTATTTCAGATATTTCAATCTCTGACTGGTCCAAAGATTTATTTGGTGCGTTTCCACCTTCCAACGACAATGTTTTCCTTGTCTAATAACTTATTCTTATTTCTTTACGCTGGGACGTCTTGATGTCTGTCAATACTCTCAGTCTACGCTAGTAAGATGTCATGGCGTTGCCTGCATACACTATGCTAAAGGCTAAATTTTCACACGAACGTTTTTGTATCTGTGTACCGTCGAGATTTTACAGGAAGTTATTTGGTTAGTTGTCATCTGTAAATAATCATGATTGTAATATACAATAGCGGGGAAATTATGGAAGAAGTCAATTTTCATAGCGCTGGGAAAGAAACAAGATGGAAATGAATACGAACTTAATCGAACAATCAGATTGATGTTTAACATAAACATACCACCACAATAACTAAACCCTAATGTTTAGGATACTGATGTACGGTTTGTAGCAGTTTCAGGCGATAAACAGGAGAGAAAACATTTCATCTTTATTCATGAGACTGGATCAGGAAATGGTATATACAGTGCTGTTCGATAAAAGTGACTAACCTGATATTTTTTAGTTAACAATTTTTTCGCCCATTGTTTTTGGGGTCAAACAAATTTGTAATCTTACTAATATAAAGACCCCTTCCCGAACACCTAGTAAAGAATTTTACTCACACTAATGTATTCTATTCATAATTATAAATTTAGATATAAATGAGATTTATGGAAAAACTCTGTGCAAAAAGAGTGACTCACTTATTTTCTGCAACAAGTAATCAATAGAAACATAACCGAACAGCTTTAAATAAAGAATAATAGAGGTATAATTTATTTTTAATAGGTAATATAGTTCGAAATATTTAATAATCTATGGGTCCTCCTTTTAAACCCTTTTTGGCATTGACTTGATTAGGTTCTGGCAAATCTCATCTCCAAGCATTGAATTCAATTCGGAGATGAAATTCACAATAAAATCCTCTTTGTTTCTCAACTGCTTTCTTGAGAGAGACTACAGGAGATTGGTGCGGCCACATCATAACACTCACCTGCTTCGCATCAAGTATTCCTTATCCTGCATAAAAATGAGCTTGGTGGGGTCGATTTTCACCCTTTCGGCAGAAGGGAGCAGACAAGACTCTAAAATTCTCTTGTACTGCTCGCTCCAGAGGGTCTTTTCAATAGATTTTAAGAAACCAATTTCATGAAAATAAAAGCATTCCGAGAACATTATACTGAACGGATGCTTGACAATACTTACTGTTAAATTCAAAGAGCTTTCAAAGCTCCTTCTTCGGATTTTAGATCGCTTATCCTTTGAATTTAGCTCAACTTTCGTTTCATCGGAGAAGAGAACATTTAGTAAAAAAATCAGGTGAGTCACTTTTATCGAACAGCACTGTACATGATGAGAATGCTGTCGTAAGGAACAACATTTTAAAAAGCCTTTATACCAGTTTTCATAAATTACAGAAAAGCATTTGATGACGTAAAATCCAGAATTGAAATGATAGAAAAGCTTGATCTAAATGGAAAGGACGTACAAATAACCCGTTATCTGTATTAGGAACAAATAATTTATATACGATTAGAGATCAATTTGAGTGAGTCTGCCAAAATAGAGGAATACGAAAATGACTCATAGGAATTAACTTTTATTTTCAGACGACTCAAAGAATCTTGGAGAACCTGGCAGGATTTATTATCAGCAAACATATCCTTAATAAAATATACTACGCAGATAGCACTGTACTGATAACATTTTCAAAATGAAAACTTAAAAATCTATTAGAAATATCGAGGAAAGCAAGAAGAAAAGACTGTCTATCAATTATAAGAAGCCGTGATCCATGTTAATAGCAACTGTAATATTTACCATTTCCCTACAAGGAAACAGTTGGTATTTATTAACAGAGCAGTCAGTATTGCTTTTGGCTGAAATTTATAAAATCCTTTCTTAAAATAACTTTACAAAAAACAAGTTTTCTCAATTTCAGTAGCTGTTATCGTACTTTCCAGTTTTGATGGGAGTTTCCTTGCTAACCTTTTGTTTGAAGTAATGTGGAATGTTAAGATGTTGATAATATCATCACTTGGAGTTACATGCGATATTCATTTTAGTTGTTGCTGCTGTTGGCAATCTTCAAGTGAGGTGGATTCTGTTATTTGGTACCTTTCTTTGTGAATCTGTAGCGCCAGTCGACGATGTCCAAAGATGTATGATCGTTGCACTCGCTCAAAGCCTTTTTCCACCACTAATCTTAGGAACTGGTTGTAAACAACTTTTCTGGACGGTTTTGTCGCCATGCATGACACTTCCATATGAAAGATTCTATCTGACAAATCTATTTAAGAACATGATTCAAATTTTCATTCGAGATCATAATTGCTGTTTTGTAATTAATTATCTTCAGTACTATTTCATAGATAAGTTGATAGAAGCTATGGATTTTCTGTTCAAAATCGTTCTCATCGCAACCATGAATACCTATGTCAGCGAAAGATTTAATTTCATATAGGAAACCCTCTACGTTCTTGTTTAATGAATGAACTAAGTTTTCTTTTCTAATTTCCAGTAACCTGCTTGTTCGTACTTAATGGACGCCATCAGACAAGTACGGCTAGGGCTAATGCGTTTAGCGTTTTGCCACATTTTGAGACAAGTTCCACTATCGAATCGAATTGAACATTTCTGCGAGAATTTCTGACATTTTCATTATTCATTTTTTTTTTAAAGAACCAATTCAACTTAGTACTGATAGTGAATTAACATTGCTCATTTGCGGTGATCATTTGGCAACAACAATATATATATATATATATATATATATATATATATATATATATATATATATATATATGAAAACTTTTAGAGAAGACAATATTTATAAATAAATGACAATAGGAAAACAGTATTACTTGCTGACGCGTTTCGTCCAATGTGGACTTTTTCAAAGCAAAAAACGAAATGAATTTAATTAAAAAAGGAAATTAATGAAAACAAAAAACAGAGTGTTCTTAGCAACTGGAATGTAGGGAATTGAAATATTAAAATCATTATTCTATTATTAGAATATTAAAATCAAAAGAAAATGGTTGAATCCATCAGCACAGATTAATGATATTCTCCACACGTGACATTAACTGACGTTATTTTCAGTTAACAATATGAATATAGCGACCCCTACATTCCAGTTGCTAAGAACACTCTGTTTTTTGTTTTTATTAATTTTCTTTGTTTAATTAAATTCATTTCGTTTCTTGCTTTGTAAAAGTCCACATTGGACGAAACGCGTCAGCAATTACTGTTTTCCTGTTGTCATTTATATATATATATATATATATATATATATATATATATATATATATATATATATATATATATAAGACTTTTTTATACGTTTATATATTACGTTTTTTGTTTTCTCGTCAGTCTTACGTTGTATAATTTTTGTTTGCTGTTTTATTATTTTTGCACATTCAACCGTTTTTGATTTAACCAATTTTGGGGGAGCTTTTTCATTGTATCTTGTTAAATTTGTTATTTCCTTCTTCATGTTGTAAAAGGAATTTTGTGCTTTGAATTTTGTGTCTAAAATTTTTTCTGTATTTATCTTTTCTTCTCTTTTATAATTTTGTTTATCTTATTTTATTTTTTTAAATGTAAAAAAAGAAAAAAATGCTTGGAAAACATTTCTGTTTACGAAAAATACTATATTTTAAGTTTAATTAATTATGTAAATAACAACAAAAAACTCCAACTTACCACCCCCGCCAAAAAAAAAACGATTTGGTTGACGATATTAAGTCGGAAAAAATCTTTTTGAACCAAAACAGAAAAAAGACCCTCCTGGGAACAGATGATTACTCATTGAAAAATCAAGAGTTAAAAGAAAGTATGGTGGCCGGTAATAGCCAAAATCCAGAGGAGATCATAAAAAAACATCTGGCCAGAGAAAACAGTCAACAGATCAAAGTATAGTGATCGAGTAAGGCCAAACTTCAGAAGAAAACATTAATGACAAAGACAAGAGCAAGAACAAAGACAGAAATGCAGCGGTTGGGAAAACGCCCTCTTGCTGGAAGATCCCTACCAAAATGTTAAATCAACATAACGGAGTTCCCCGAGAAAGCCAAGAGCTACGCACATCTCATTACAGAAGATGTGTCCTTGGCAAATCCAGTGGAATACAGAAATTTGAAAAAAAGATTGTGTCAGTCTTTGTGGTGGACATACGTTCGCGCACAATTTTTCACTCCACAAAATACATCGTCATAAAATCGTTGACGTCCCTGGGGCGTTAAACTACAGAGACTCATTCATTTTCATGTGATTACTACTACCCACGCCTGCCGAATGTGAACCCGCTATCAGTCAAGACTTAATAACTAAAGATTTCATTCTAAGAACCGAATACCAGACCGGGCAACGGATAGTGATATATGAGGTGCTTTCTCGGATCGTCGGGGAGAACTTGACCACCTATCTGTGCCAAAAGAAAGATACTCAGTGTTTCGTCTGATGACCTGAGCAGGGCATGGAGGTTCGAGTTGATGATATATCATAAGGTCTTCGTCTTTATCCTCAACTGTCTGGGTGCAGAGGGCGAGAAAATGCTTATTTATAGTAGATCAGCTTACTGGAAGTGTGAAGAGACTGGTCACTTCTTCTCTTCTTGCCCAGAGAAGAGGCCTCTGTTGTTCTGCCTCCCACCGACTCAAATCTCTCTCTGGTAAAGTCTTTTATTTTCGCCTCACATGTAATGAGTATGCCAGCGACCGGGACTGGTGTGGTCAAACCTTCTGTTGGGTTCAACTCACGGCCCCCATTCCCCGAAAAGCCTTTGCCTGCCGTTTGTGCAGTTACGTAGAAGGAAAAGGGGGAATGACAGGTCGTTGGCAGGGCTAGAGGGAAGCTCCGGGCAGCAGTACCTCGTTCCACAGAAGCCTCCACCAGTAATGACACAGACAGACCCACTCCCTCTACAGGTTTGTGACTGGACCCTCTCACACAGCTGCTTCGAGGCAGGGAATATCGGCTAAAATAAGTGTCAGTTTGAGATTTATTTTAGTCGACTTTAAGACCGTGCTCCCTAGTGAACAATTCTTGAAAGTAGTCACGAAAAGCCTCATATATGCCCGCGTTTGTAGTCACGGTCCGATTATCCGGGAATGTGACGCACGCATTATGTCGACGAACCTCCTCTGCACGCAGTTCAGCGGCCATATTTGTTGCCTCGGAAGACATTCTTTTTAATCTAGCCCTAAACTATCAGAACTTGATCTTTCTTAATAAGCAAGCAGACTATCTCTGCCTTAGCTAAAGGCTACGTCCCCCGCTTTCACGGGATTTCACTGCCCGATTTTCTAACATGCCGTTTGCGCTGCTAATCTATCTAGATTGAGCCGACAACAGCAGCAGACGAACTAATTTTAGATTTTAATTTATCCCACCACATATTCCCAACCACAGACCCCGTCAGTTCCCGCTGTAGAATTAGTAGCAGCTGGTCCCGGAAATCTTGCTCAGCAAACAATGATGAGTTCAGTTTACAGTAGCCAGCCTTCCTAAGCTTAGGCTTATCTAAGTTTACACCAACCCAGACGAGCCTATGATCCGAGTAAACTATATAATGTTAACGTGGGCACCCTAAGCGTCCTACATCAACTCTCCTAAGACTCGCTAGAGGTAGCTAGAACGCACCTCCGTAGCCGAGCCGCTGCTATTTTCCCAAGTCCACACTGCCTCCCGAGGGTGTTCATTGCGGTACTTATCGACAAGATCAAACATATCTATGAAGTCCTGAAAACGTCTCAGTTCACACGCTCTTGGCCCTATACGATCTATATCGGGATCAAGGACGGCAATCCAATCGTCCGCTAAAACTAACCAAAGAGATGTCGTCAAAAACGGCTCGATCCACCGAAACAAATCAGGCCGCTCAGAATGGCCATAAACTCCAATGAGACGAAGAGCCTCATCCTTTATAATAACATCCAGCACGCAAAGTCTGCCCGCCGGATCTGCGAAGATAAGAGCATACACCGCGTTTAAAGACTTACTTAACAGCCAGGAAACTTCTCTCGAGTGTCCATGAAAACATGCTGAATAAAGGGAAAAACCCAGACAGAATGTCTACTTGGTCGCGAGTTGATATACGGGTCTCCTGCACACCACAAACATTCACCCCGAGACGTTGAAGCTCACGAGAGAGCCTCACTGCGAGACTCCGACATTAGGCTCCGGGAATTCACACTAGTGTCATTATCAGACCGATTAGGGCTGCTCTTCTGCATTGAACATAGACGGGACGAGGACACTGACGGTCTGCTCCATTGAACCTATTCTCATCCCAGTATTGAAGGTACTATCATGAGACAGGTCTCCAGTGTCCAAGGATGTTGTAGAGTTACTTTCCGCAGTGGAAACTGTATTTGGACTAAATTCGGTCCTAAATAGGTTCAACGTACAAAAACGTTAGGAACTTGTTATAATAAGTATTACGCAGAGTAATCTAGTTCTGGTAGCTGACTACTTTCGTATTCGACTCCGCGTCGACCCTCACTGACTCCTACTTATATTAGATGGGAGAGTCTATTATCTACAGACTAGGTGTGTTTCACCATAACAAAAGTAAATGTTAATTTTAAAAGGAGAGGTGAACTAAAATTAATTGGGAATTTCAGGTCTTTAATTTTTCTCGATTGTGATTTTCGTATTTGTTGTGTTTGCTGAATGTGGTTGAGTAAGTGTTTGGACGAGTGAGTGTTGTATATTATTAGAGTCCCTCATTGATTTCGACCAGTTGACTGATGTTTCTGCCACAATGAAGGATTGTGGGGGAGTTATTACTAACACTATTTAGTTTCTCGTAAATAATTTTTATTCATATTGTAAATACACATTGGGGTTCAGATTTTAATTTGGTGTTATTTTTCCCTCACCCCAAAGAAAAGAATTGTACATATGGGGACTAGTTAGGACTTCATAGAATCATTGGGGTATTATAGTAGATATTATAAGAATGGTAAGTAAGAATGTTTTGTTTTGGTTTAAGGATTATTGTGGTTCGCTTGGGTCAGTGATTGTAGCTAGCTAAGTTTAATGTTAAGACAGAAGAAGACCGTCCATTTACCATTTCCTCATTTTGGCCTTGTGTCGCATTTTGTATATATTATACAAATAAATATTGCAGACTTCACTACTCGAAATACTCTTTTCCTACCTCTTTGTCAATCGGGCTGGGATCAAACTGTAGTATCTATTTTAAATTTCTAATCGTAATGGTAATACTAACCATTACCTTATAAGGAAGCATTCGGCATTCATTGAACGAGCAGACAGATCTACCCAAGTTACATTTTCCCTCCTTCTCTGGCAATCGGGCGGGGATCAAAGTGTAGTATCTGTTTTAATCTTTAATTGTATTGATAATACTAACCGTTTCCCTATCAGGAAACATTCGGCATTATGTCCTCTTCGAGTGTTGCTGTTTGTTGAATATCTTCAGCTGGTGTAGTTTCTATTATTTTGTAACGTTCATTAAACCCACAGAAGTTTAATTCGCTTTATTCTGTTTTTGATTATTGACCTAAGAAAGTGGTTGGATACTGCAAACAGTTTAGATATTTTTTTTAACTAGTTTTGCTTTTAAGTTATGTTTTGGTTTTGCTGCAAATTGTGGTGTTGGGCAAAATTATCTCTAGCGCCACCTAGTCTATGTTGAATTTCCTTATCTTCGATTTCAAAGGGATCGAAAAACTACATTAGAAATGAAGAAGAGATCGTTGGTGTGAATAAATATTTTCTATGTTCTTATAAAAAATGAATAATAGCGAAGTGTATAATCTAAAAAATAAGTTGGAATAAAACTAGCAATAAAATAATTATATTCAATAAGATCGAATTAAACTCATTTGTATGAATATGCTGGCACAATGGCGATACTCGAAATTTCTAGCGTATGTATATATTTGATTATCCGCTTAGGCGTTTCTTAAGCATATTTCATCATTTATTTCCCCATTACAATGTACTTTTTTTTCTACTGTGACACCTTAGGGCAGATAGGGAAAAATAACAGACGACATCTTGTATGACAACGCAGTCTGCAGCGGAAAGGAAAAAAAGGCAACAATTGTCCTCATATACAGAACTTGTGAACTCAGCTAAAAGCTAATCATGTCTGGCTTCTGAAATGTCTGAGGCTGCAAGCGTTGTGTCGTGCTGTTGAGACTCTGTACCAAAACTAAGTGACAAAAAATGGCTGAATACATCAGTAAGTCTGTATCCTTACAATAGGAAAAAAGAATTAATTTTATGCAGCTAATAATTATTTCTTCAGCACATTATCTATATTTTTTATTAATGCACATAATTCAATAGTCATTGTGATGTTTTCTCCTATGACGGTGAATGCTGGACCATTTCCTCAAAGATGAAGAGAATACAAGAAGTAAGAGAAATGTGGTTCTTCAGAACAATACCTTAGACGTAATCAATGAAGAAGTCTCCAGGAAAGTGGAAACAAAAGTAACACTCTTATGTTTAAAACCAGAAAGAGGTAGATGAAATTGCTTGGACACATAATGAGGAAAGAGGGCACGGAGAATTAAACACTCGAAGGAAAAAGGGACAGTGAAGGCAGAGGGTTACCTACACAAACTCTTCAAGTTTGTGTGAATTTGATGGCGGAATGGGCTGGCAGGAATGTACAGCGCTGTTCGATAAAAGTGACTCACCTGATTTTTTTAAATAAAAATATTTTTTGCCTATTGTTTTTGGGGCTAAAATAATTTTGAATCTTACTAATATAAAGTCCTCTTCCCGACTACCTAGTAAAAAAGTTTATTCACCCTAAGGTATTCTATTAATAATTATAAATTTGGATATAAATGAGATTCGGGAAAAAAAACTCTGTGCAAAAAAAGTGACTCAGATATAGCATTCTAATGATTAAACTGGTAAATTTAAAGAGATTTTGACAAAATATTGAAAACTATTTTACAATACACTCAGAACAATATTCTAGAGAATGCTAGAACAGCTTAAGTTACATCTAGAGCATTCCAGAATATTCCAGAAAGCCTCATACAGTATAAAAACAGCTTGAAATAGCCACTCAAGCCACTAAGCAGATGAAAGGGTACAAACACGCATCAGAACCACTTAAGGCATCTATTATTACCCTCTTAAAAGCAGGCATGTCTACGAGAGAAATTGCAGAAATTGCTATAACCTCGCAATGAATTGTCTCTTGAGTGCTTAGGGCACATAATGATGCCCCTCCTGCTCCAAGGAAGGAAACAAGGGGACGAAAGAAAAAGATTGATGATAGAATTGGCAGGGTAATCAAGAGAGAAGTTGCGAAGAATAGGACTATAACTAGCCAAGAAATTGCAGCCAGTCTAAGCGAAGAGCAAGGTGTTAGTCTTGCCTCTTCACCAGTCCGTCGATGGCTGTTTGAACAAGGCTACAACAGAGCCAAGAGACTGGAATGGTCTCACTATTACAAAAATTTCACCGTAGACAACTGGAAGAATGTTCTCTTCTCCGATGAAACGAAAGTTGAGCTAAATTCAAAGGATAAGGTGAGTCACTTTTATCTTATAGCACTGTATGACAAAAAGACAAACGTTGATAAGAGCTATAAGGGATAGGAAGATGGGTAGAACTATGATCGTCCCCCTCCTGAAGGGACACAGCACATAGAAGAAGGAGATAAATGGGGCGATGTATTGAAGCATTTCGGGAGCTAATTTCTACTCTTTCGTGCAACAGTTGGCGTTTTAAGAGCTTTGTAGCTTTCAAAGATGTAACAACACGAAATATACAGCTAAAGTAACCTACGATGCTTTTGTTTTCAGAAACAAAAGGTGATTTTAGGGGCCTATTTAATTTCATAATTTTAATCCAATTGGAAATTTAAAGTTAACGTTAAAAGATCGAATTCAGCTGAGGGACATCAGCTATGTTAATGTTTTGAATGTATTTTGCAAGAAATTAGAAAATATTTTTCTTTTTTTTTTCTATTAAATTGGAAAATTCTCAGGTATATTTGAGCGATCATCAACCTGTTCCTCGGAGTTTTCCCACGTTTGAATCACTCAGTTTTTCTCTTGATGATGTCGACATTGTTGGGAATGCGCAGAATGAACTAAGATTTTTACTTGAGTGTTAAAATATATCAGAAGGATTTTTCGTCAGGTTGCGTGATCTTTTCATGCATCCACAACAATAAATAATTTGCAATATAAAACAAGACAAAACATGCATGCAATTCAAACAAACAAATGCATTTATATACAATTCAAATATTATTTACAAAATGTTATTGCAAGGTATTATATGTCTTCTGTTTGTTAGTGGACGAAGATTTTGTTTGCTTTTTGGTGTCTTGGTGTATTTGTATTACAGTCTATAAGAAATCGTAATTAGTGTTTAAACAGCATTATTTATGTCCGTATTGTTTTTGTAATGTTTAGAATTGAGTCATCAGAAGTAGTCTACCCTTAACCGTAGGTATGTAATATGTTCGATAATAGTATTGACTTAAATTGTAGTGAGTGTTAATAATTCACTTTAGATAAGTAAAGTCTTGCAAGTTTGAAGTTCTTTGTATTCACAGAGTAATCTTCGAGTCGAGTTTGTGGGTGAGTCAGTTGTGGTTTTTCGCGCGGGAAAATTATAATTGCAAGTTACGTGGATTAAATTAGCGCTTCTCTGTGTTCGCTGGACTGACTGATTTGGTCAGTTGGAAATCTTCCTTATATAAGGTTTTAGATGTCAGAATCGGCTCAAGTAAGTTTTGGCGCAATTTAACTTCCTCACGTGAAGTTTTTGAATTATCACGTTGCGAGCCAATAGAATTCGCTGCATAGCGCAATAAGGTTTTTGATTGGTTAAGTTGATTCACGTGGGCGTGTAAAATGGAATGTTCCTGTTGCTAGGGGTGATAAGGTAAATGGACGAGTCCACAAAATCTCTGGTTCTCTTTCACTTCATACGAAATAAACATTTACCTTTTTTTGTAATTATAAATAAGTGTATGATATACCTGAGTCTACTCATAGACTACATATTCTACGAGCGTCCAAAAAATTGTGCCAGTGTCTGACTCACTGAAAAGATATGAAAAGAATTTACATAAAATAAATAGACAACACTTGTCTGTATTATTTAATGTAACATGCATCAATGAAAAAATGCTGCCTAAATACACACAATATATATATATATATATATATATATATATATATATATATTTGTGTGTGTGTGTGTGTGTGTGCGTGTGTGTAAACAAAATATTAGAAAGCAAGATAAATTGCAAAAGAGTCTTACATAAATAACGAAACATAATTGTCGAAACATTGATAACCGTGAAGAAAGATATTAGAAAAGAAAATCGAATAATTCCGGATTTAAGTCTAAAATCCTCGGAGATTATGAAGATATTATTTATAACATACAAGAAACCTTTTTTGAAAGTGTTACGAGGATGTATTTCTATAAAAAGAAAGTCGCAATAAAGATAAAATTTATAATAAAGGATTCTACTGAGTCCTACCTGTTAATACAAAAAAAGTTTTCTTTCATGAAGTAGATATAAAACAGAGAAATTTGAAATAGAACGTTTGGAAGATTCTAGATCATTCCAGTATATTCGAGAAGAATCTAGATGATTCGAGAAACATCTAGAAATATGCAAATTAGGTGTTAGCCCCTATAAAATAGGTTTTTGGGTAAATTGTTGTCATTTGAAGTCAGTTGATGTAAGAAGGGAATTGCTGCCAGTATCAACTCCGGCTTTTGATTTATCGCGGCCGCTTTTGCCTGCTCACTAAAGCAGAATAGAACAGGGCATTTTAACCTTGACTTTTCGATCGTGTTCCTTACAAGCTGGTAATTTCTTTTAGAGATGAACTAATTACCTTTTAGTTCGCTGTTATTACGAACCTAGTCGTAATACGCCTTTAAGCGTTTTACACCTTAGTTTCGACGTAGAAAATCTCTACTCATTTTTAGAGAGATTTTTAGCATTTTAGTGAGACCATTTCTGTTGTAAGTCTCCTTTAACATAGCACTGCGACTTCTCGCCGAATTCGTGGTCGGTACTGACCGCTCGCGGTCGGTGCTGGCCGGTCGCTTCTCCGCTTCAGGGCTAAGATCACCGTGTGGTATCTGTTCTCAGATTACTCACTGGACGATCGCTTTTCGCTGAGATTCGATCTCTGATACAGGCCGGTTGCAGGGATTCGTCCCTGCGCTGGTAGTATCGCAGCTACGTCTAGCTATGACGAGCTTTGACAAGCTATGACCAGCTAAGACCAGCTAAAGACCAGCTAAGACTAGCTATGACCAGCTAAAGACCAGCTTGGATTAGCTAAGACCAGCTAAAGCCAAAGCACTGCGGCCCGGGTGAAAACTCGGGTCCATTCCCCCTCCCTTCCCACGTTAAACCCCGACCTTGTGTCACAACCTGACCCTGTGGGAGGTCAAGTAAATCCACGGTACTGACCGGTCGGCGCTGATACGGTCGGTATACAGGCTGCGTATTAAGTTACGCTCACATTTTTTTTGTCTGCCAACTGGACGCGAGTTGGAACTATCTCTCCCTAATTCAACTCTCTACTTCTGGCTCCTGGCCCATGTTCTACTCTCGGCATTCCACTTCTACTAACTGCCCGCACTCTGTCCGCAACCTTTCCCCGTAAACACCAGTTGTAATTATTACGGGATAATTCGATACCGGACTCGACCCGCAACGCCAGCACCGGATATTCTGTATGTCCAACAACATCGCAACGACAGCAACCATCTGCAACGATCAGCAGCAGTAGCGATCACCAGCCGATCGGCAGCGATCACCTGCCGACCAGCAGCGATAACCAGACCAGTCGGCCAACAGCGCTAACTAATCTTCAACGTCCAGCCGTCGACTCAACCGGAACGTCAGCACCTCAACGTCCAACCGTCGACATGACAAATATAATCCACTAGTTTTCTCCTTCATGTAATAAACCTAGCGTAAATCATACATATCTTCATTCTGTTGTCCATATTGTTTCACCTGGTCAGATCATTATGTAAAAATGTGGCGACATCATCATATACGACGCGGGGGCGCTCGAGCCGAGGTATCATATCGCCCCCCCCCCGAGAGTGTCCGCAACAGATTGAAGGATTATTATATCCAGCCGAAAGAATCTCTATGAAAAGTTGCCGACCAACAAAAATCCAAAAAGAGAATTTTATGGAAGAAATCTGGTAAATAGAATTTTGACTATTTTCATTGACCAAACTAGGAATTTATCTTCATCTACACACATTTGTGGAATTCCATTTATAGCAACTAGATTACTTGATGTTATTCTCCCTTTCTCCCTCGTAACACTTCGCCAATACTCTGTGTTTTCAGTTTTGTATAGTTAAATGTATATCTTGTATATATTTTATTTTCTGATTTTTTAGTAAATTAAATTTTGTTTGTGATTTAGCTCTGTGTTTTGGCAAATCATATTTTTTCTTTTGTTACAATTATCAACACGTAACAAAGGTATTTCCACCTAAGCTATCAATTGATCAAAATATAAATGAAAGTAGAAAATGCAAACTTGATAAAGAGAACTTTAGATGAGTAAAAAACAGAAAGCAAAAATAAAACAAATCATCTTCAGTATTGTACAAAAACAAATAACATTGAAACCCGGTTCTCGTACGATCACCGAAGTTAAGCAACGTTGAACCTGGACAGTACCTAGATGGGTGACCATTTGAGAATAAGTTTGCATCTAATGAATCGGAATTGTTATTGAGAGCGGAGTTCCAATTCCAGTCGGTTTCATTATATTCATTTACGCGCAATTACCCTTAGGAAAGGAAGATCCGCCTCTACTCCCCAAGGCTATGGGTTAATTAGTAAGAGTTGTATAACTAAATCATTATCATCTCAAAAAATTATTTTAATCTAAAATTATTTCTGGCTTTAAATAACTGAAAAATAGTTCATAAGATCTAGAAAAGGAATCGATCAATTAATAATACGGAAAAGTTGAAATAATAAGCAATGTAAATATTGATAAATATAACTTTAGGTAAGTAAAAAACAGAAAGCAAAAGTAAGACAAATCATGTTACAAAAAAAAAAAAAAAATAATAAAAAAATACGTAAAAACTCGAAAAAGCTGAAAGAAAAAAATTATATACAGATAAATATAATAATTATGTATGTATAGCTGGCCACTGGTATTCGAGGATACCCGTCCACTACGGCGGCTAGCCAATCCCTATTGCAGACGCTTGCTCAGGCGCATTATATTTATACTGAAACTATGCTGAGCAAAACTGAGTTACAGTTTCTGGGAAAAGTGAGTGTTATCTTATGTGATAAACAATTTGAACAAGGCCAGCACGCTCAAGCCCTCGGCCACGATGACTTGTGACTTAACGCTAGCACGAATATCTGTAGACACAAAAGGGTTCGGTCTATCCAATTTCACTCACAAGTTTTGAGCCAACCAATGGTATGTTATTAAGGAACTTTTGTTTTGCTTCACCATTTATGTGACCTGGTATTGAACTAGACCCAAGGAGTTGTGTGTTCAATACCAAGTCACAGCAGTGGTGAGCCAAATCTTGGAGAGTTGAGTTAAAGTGAAAATAACTGAGACATTCGGAAGAGGCATGACACATGGAACTAGAACAATCTACTCCGGTGAAAGAAATAAAGGTTTCGGTTCGAAATTCTAGTCACTTGAAGGAGGCCGGAGCATACAACGGCCGAAACGTTGTGAATATAGCAATAAAGATGAGAATAACAGTCCGAATAATGTAAATAATGCAAGTCATCATAATACTTCATCTCAGGGATATAGACAGAGAAATATGACAGAAAGGCCAAAGCATACAACGGCCGAAACGTTGTGAATATGACAATGAAGATTAGGATAACAGTCTGAATAATGTAAATAATGCAAGTCATCATAATACCTCATCTCAGGGATATAGACAGAGAAATATGACAGAAAGGCCAAAGCATACAACGGCCGAAACGTTGTGAATATGACAATGAAGATTAGGATAACAGTCTGAATAATGTAAATAATGCAAGTCATCATAATACCTCATCTCAGGGATATAGACAGAGAAATATGACAGAAAGGCCAAAGCATACAACGGCCGAAACGTTGTGAATATGACAATGAAGATTAGGATAACAGTCTGAATAATGTAAATAATGCAAGTCATCATAATACCTCATCTCAGAGATATAGACAGAGAAATATGACATAAAGGCCGAAGCGTACAACGGCCGAAACGTTATGAATATGTCAATGAAGATGATGATAATAGTCCGAATAATGTAAATAATGCAAGTGATTATTAATAATTTTAATAAGGATAGATATTATGAGATGAAAGACATATATTTTTCAGCTAATTTGTTCATAATCGCCATAAAAGTAAGTGTTTTTACCAGGCAAAAGGTGATAAAAAAAACCCAGAAAGTTCGACATCAGTCGTGGGTGTTTGGCTGAGAATCATTCTGAGGATCGAGGAAATTTACGTTAGCATTTTGCAATACAGCGGCAAAGAAAGAAAGAAAAAAAAGGCAGAAGAGATGAAGAAAGAAGACGTGACCGAAGAAAAGAAAACTTGAAAGTCAGGTAAGAGAGATAGAGGAAGAGGACAGATAATAAAAACGAAAAAAAAAAGATAAATCGAGAGAACAACAGTAATTGAAAGTGAGAGGAGGAAGAGAGAGAAGAAGAAGCAGAATAAAAAGAGGGTGAATAAGAGCGAAAGAAAGAGAAAGAGAAAAGTGAGGGTGAGTATCTATTACTTATACAAAGATAATCCAAAGCTACATAGGAATAGTGAAAGATGCTTTCCAAAAGCTAAGCAAAATATAAAAAAAACAGAAAAAGTCTTTAGAATCAAAGAGAAGCATACTCAACTGCTATGTTTTATAATTCATCCTACATTGCAGTGAATGCTAGACAATTTCTTCACGGATGAAGATGAGACTTGAGGCAACAGAAATATGGTTTTAGTGAAAGAGGCTGAGAATACCATGGATGAAGCATGTGAACAAAGAGGAAGTTTTAAATACACTGAAAAGAAAATGGACACTTAGAATCAGAAAGAGATAATTTAAATTTCCGGGAGCAATAACTAGGAAAGTAGGTTTGGAAATGTTGACACTCACAAGACAGAATAGAGGCAAGAGGGACAGATATAAACAAAAATTAATCTATTTAAGGAGCTTATAAACAAGACAGACATTGTTCATAGATATAAAAAATAGGAAGTTGTGGAGAACCATGATCGCTCACATCCTAAAGGGACACGGAAGATGAATGATCTGCAAATGTTATCAATATCAATATTTTTATGAAATCATTGACTTACATAATAAAATCTGTAATCCTGACGGAATGAAAAAGTTAAAGATGTGAAAATACATACAAAGCAACACACACACACACACACACACACACACACACACACACACACACACACACACACATACACACACACACGCACGCATATATATATTGTTTAGCTGGCCCTCGTATTCGATGATACCCGTCAATTAGGGTGTTTAGCTAATCCTTATTGCAGATGCTTGCTCAGGCATATTTGTGTTTGTTCAACACCCACAGAGCCCTCCTGTAGTTCATACTGCAACTATACTGAGCAGTTACAGTTTCTGGGAGAGAGCGTGTTATCTAGCGTAATCAGATCCTCGGCCACGATGACTAGAACAACTATCGACGGCCCCCAAGGGTTCCGTCAACCCAATTTCACAAGGCTTCGGTCAACCCGTGATATGGTTTTCAGACACTTTCCAAAGGTGTCGCACGCTGTGATCGACCCCTCCAGGTGTATAACATCAGAAAATCACGTTCCTGACAAATCGACCATGGTAAGAATGCGAACGTTCTAAGCACTCGGCCATATATATATATATATATATATATATATATATATATATATATATATATATATATATATATATATATATTATTTTAAAGACATTTTTTATGTTTATACTTGTCTTTTTATAGCTACAAATATTTAAGTAAATGCTCTGTGTATTATAATATAAAAATAATTGCCGGACTTTGTCCATTTCATAATGTGTGACGTCATTTGTTTACATTTGAACACGCATCGAGCAGATGTGAATGTATGGCTCAATCGGTAAAAGCACGTCAGGCTTGACGTCAGGCTTTACGTCAGGCTATACGGTTCCGTACAGGATACAGGTTCGATTCCTGTCAGAGGACGCCTATCTTGTATGGAGATTTTTCGGACATTCAGGCCAGTAAATGTCGTTAATACTGTTTATTACAAGATAACCAAAAAGGTTCTGTCCGTTTTTTGATTAGTCATTGAATGAAGTTGAAATATATACGAAATGCGTGTAGCAATTGTTTTTAAATTCGGACAGCCGGAAGTTGGAATATCAGACGTTATAAAAAACACGCGCACCGTGCCCGGTCATCAGTTATAAGCCGAACAGATGTGAGAAGGATGGAAATGTCTAGAGATCTCGTTCGGGGCTGTTTGCTTTACGACTTCAAAGTGGGCTTATCAGCAGCTGCATCAAGTCGCCGCATATGTCAAGCGTTTGGGGATAGTGATGTGGATAAACGTACTGCAAAGCGTTGGTTTCGAAAATTCAAATCGGGAGATTTGTCTCTACATGATGAGCCTCGCAGTGGACGACCACAGGTCTTGAATGACGGAGTCCTGAAGGCGGCCATTGAAGAGGACAGTAGTCTAACGTGTGGTGAACTTACAAGACAGTTCAACGTTTCAAATGAAACAGTTAGACTTCACCTGCACCGCCTAGGTAAGACGTACAAACTGAGCAAGTGGGTTCCGCAAACGCTGTTGGAGGTCCACAAGGGACAACGAGCGGCAGACTGCGTATCGCTGCTTTCTTGCCACCGTACCGCATCCTTATTCAATCGAGTGCTTACCAGTGATGAAAAGTGGGTTCTGTACGAAACTCCGAAGCGTTCCAGACATTGGTTGTCTCCTCAGGATGCTGTCCCTCACACCGTAAGACCGCCTATGAACGCACGCACGCAAGATTATGCTTTGTGTCTGGTGGACACCATCCGATTACCACCTCTTCCACTCCCTGGATAATCATCTTCGTGGGAAATCCTTCACCAATGAAGTAGACTTGCGCAGAGCCCTCACGGACTTCTTTGCGACAACCCCCCGAGTTTTACAGCAAGGACATTGAACAGCTGGAGACACGTTGGAAGAAGGTGCTGGATGCCGATGGCGATTACTTCGAAGCCTAAATATAAGTTACACATACTGTGAAGCGTTTTCTTTTTTTCCTTTAAAAACGGACAGAACTTTTTGGGTTAACTTGTATAAACAGAGCATTTACTTGATTATTTGCATCTATCAAAAGTATGTATAAACATAAAAAATGTCTTAAAAATAATTGTCGGTATATATATATATATATATATATATATATATATATATATATATATATATATATATATATATATATATATATATATACATATATATATACATACATACGTACATACATATATATATATATATATATACACACATATACATACACATATATATATATATATATATACATATATATATATATATATATATATATATATATATATATATATATATATATGCACATTTCATTAAAAACGACTGACAAGGTGCTTTTATTTAGTGTTTTATATAATTTCTCCTGCGATCTAATAAAGTTTTTCTTTTCAGAGGATAAATTATATGAAAACTGTCCGAATGTTCTTTTTATCCGAGCGCTTTCGGCTATACATTTAGCCATTTTCAAGGATTATATTTCAAATGCGTCTGTTGTTACAGGTTATTAATGTTACGGTATAGATATGCTTACACACATCTACAGAAAAGGAAATTCGAAGTCTTTACAAACACACACACACACACACACACACACACACACACACACACACACACACACACACACACACACACACACCTATATTTCCATTTATGACTGTACACATATATACACTGCGTACAGACACACACCACATATATGTAATATGTAAATGATTATATTTAGTAATAAGTAAAAGTATTGAAGTAACCGGAACGAGGTAAATAGATAGATAGATAGAGGGAGAGAGAGAGAGAGAGAGAGAGAGAGAGAGAGAGAGAGAGAGAGAGAGAGAGAGAGTGAGAGTGAGAGAGAGAGAAGCAAAGAAATGCCATCTGTGCATGTTTCAACATTTTTTCTAACAATAAAAGTGCAGTAAATGTCCATCTTAAGTGGATTGCCCATTTCATATGAAGAAATCGAATTACTCAAAAGAAAAAAAAACACAAGCACAAATAGAAAAAAAAAATCCCCCACGGTCGTATCTTCTCGTTCCTCCGATTCCAACCCACCGCTTAGGAATTACAGTAGCTGAACATTTTGGGTCACTTTATTTTAGAATTTCGTCCATAATTGTTTTTTTCCCTCTGCCCTAGTTTATAAACGATAAGCGAAACTCCCAAAGTGAAGTTGAATATAAGAATGAATAGAGATTCTAGAATCAAACTAAATGCTGTCAGCCATAAGGGAAGGGTTGATTTTAAGATCATTTCTATGCAAAAGTGGTCATATTATTTGAGCTGCTTTCTCTACGGACGAGCTTCATTTAAAGACGACTTGGATTTTGTATGACTTGATTTTTGGCCAGCATAATTGTATTTTTAGACGAAATTCATGCAAATGTTCCATGATTATTTCTGCGTTTGCCGTTTCCAAAACAATTGAAACAAGTTTTTTTTTCTTTTAGAGAATAGTTTCCATGTACACGTGGAATCTTTTATCGCATTCAAACGGTGGTTATTTGAAAGCAGAAATATTTTAATGCAATATCTAAATATAAAATACGAAAATTATTAAATGTCATTCGAAATTATTTTTTCTAATAATCCTATTTAAAAGAAACAACTTTTTGTAATAATGACAATTAGAAATATATGCAGAATTCATCGCTGTAAGTTTATGCATTAAGTAAATCTTTTCTTAGAAAATGATACATTTTAATATGTTTTACTGGTTTTAACATTGGCACGTAGCCGTGTGGTTAGAGCATTCGCATTCTGGCCATGAGACTCCGGGTCGATTTTTCAGGCAGCGTGCGGCACCTTTGGAAAGTTCCTGAAAATCATACCACGAGTTGACCCTAGCGGTGTTAGCAAGAAGTCATCGTGGCCGAGTGTTTGAGCGTGTTTTGTTCAAATTGTTGATCACGCTAGATAACACGCTCTTTCCCAGAAACTGTAACTACGGTGTGCTCAGCATAGTTACAGTATAAACCACAGATGGGCTCTGTGGGTGTTGAACAAACACAAATGTGCCTGAGCATGCGTCTGCAATAGGGATTGGTTAGCCGCCCTAAAAGACGGCTATCCGTGAATACGAGTGGCCAGCTATACTGGTTTTAACGCGTAAGCAGTTTCTAATTATAGATATTAAATTTCTACAAAAAATTTGAAAAAAACAAACGAAATAAAAACGCCATGGAATTACATATTTTTTGGAGTGATGAAAAGTTCTCGGCCCAACGAAGTAAGGATTTCTAAACAGATGTTGACGTTGAAGATCTTAACAGTAATAAATCCTACGTTGTATAAATTAGGCATATATTAATGTTTTAATCTATAATTAATTATACTGGAAAACAATGATAGGATGAATAAAGAAGTGAAATTGAATGTTTTCCGACTATTTGCATTCAATTTGCGTTTTGTTTTCCTTTTAGCCATACAGCAGAGTACTAAATATAGGTATCTACATGAGATCGCTAAAAAGATGAGCATAGCATGATGAAAAAGACGCCAAACTTGACGTTCTAATAATTGATTTTTACTATTATGTTCGTTATAATTGATTTTTAAAAGAATTTCAAACTGAGGTTTTCATTTTTTTAAATGGAAAAAAATGTTTGACATGATTGATTATCTCTCATTTTTTTTTAGTAAAAAAAAAAGATTTTTAACGAAAATTTTCGACGTGCTAGTAACGATTAAAAAATGTAAAAAAATACCCCAAAAATACTTTGATCTTTTCTCTTAATAATAACATAAACATTTAGACGATAAAGTTTTGTTTTCGTCAAGTTTGGCGTCTTTTTCGCCATGCTATGATCTTTTTTAGCGATCTCATGGAGGTACCTAACTAAATACATTTTGTAATATAATGCTGTTTTCATCGTCTACTAAATTACTTCTGATGTTCTTCGACTTCTCATAGCTTCTATAAATATATATATACATATATATCTTGAGAATAGATAAACAAACAATTACGTTATGTTGCTCTATTTGTTTGATTAGGGTACACATTTAAATTCTGCCAACAAGAAATGAGGTTCATTCATTGCCGTCGTTTTTACCTGCTCATCAAAATGTCGTACCTATTTTTGACTGTAAATATTCTTCAAATATTTTCCAACATCGCACAAATGGAAGATTAATTCGGCATTTTACAAATAGCAATGGTGATGTTTATATTAACCGTTTCTCTACGTGGAAATATTAAGCATTCATTGCCCGAGCAGCCAGTACTATTTTCGGTTGAAATTTATAAAATATTTCTCTTAGAACATCTTTTTAGGAAAACATGTTTCTGAAGTCCACTAGCTGTTATTGCTCTTTCCATTTAGACAGTAAATAAGGAACGTATGAAGGAAGGAAGTTGTCATTTGTTAATAAGTCCTTAAATCATAAATCCCTTCGCTAAAAAATTTAAAGATGAATTAACCTTATTTACATTATTCGGACTATTGTCTGCATCTTTGTCGCCATATTTATTACAACGTTTCGGCCGTTGTACGCTCCGGCCTTCTTCAGGTGGTTGGAATGTCGAACTGAAACCTTTATTTCGCTCACTGGGGTAGACTGTTCTAGTTCCACGTGCCATGTTTAATGGATGTCAGTTATCAGTTATTTCCTGTTAATTTCCCTCTCAAAGTTCTCCACTGTCTTAACCGGGTATTGAACTCACACTCTTTGGCCAAGGACTCATGGCACAGTGAATAAAGGCGTTGATTAGATCCAGTGACAGGACGCAAAGAGTGTGAGTTCAATACTCGGCTAAGGCAGTGGAGAACTTTAAAGGTAAAGGGACTATGCTGAAAAATGAACCCCATTTTGTCACATTCCCTGAGAGCATCTTGATCAGACTATGAACTTTTATTAAGCCGACCATCGTACATACACCTTGTATATATGTATAAAAGTTTATGAAGAAATATACTCTTAAGGTGTACTATATTTATGGGATAAAGTGCTCAATATCAGAGATAGAGTGGGTGTAAATATAAAAGTGAACATTGAAAACACTTAGAGGCGACAGGCTGTTTCATGCTGGACGCAATCGTCAGGCCACGAGGCTGACTATTGCATCTAGCATGAAACAGTCTGTCGCCTCTAAGTGATGACTTCAATGTATAAATGTTTATAAATATGGCCTGATGACTGCATTCACGTATGAAACAGACTGTCGCCGCTTGATGTTGACCTCAATGTCCATTTTTTTATATTTACATACGCTTTATCTCAGATTTTGAACACTTTCCCCATAAATATAGCATACGTTAACAAAATGATTTTATCATTATATATGAATATCTCTCTCTCACTCACTCTCTCTCTCTCTCTCCCCATATATATATATATATATATATATATATATATATAAAGGTTATTGGTCAGAGATGAATCAGACCAGGAAACATTAGTATTAAAAAGTGCCCAATACATGCGAGAAAAATTATAAGTAAATATAAAAATAACATGTAGAGCTTTTAAATTTAAAAATCAGGAGGTCAATTAAAATACGCGACCATGGTTTCGACCTGACGGTCTCCTCGGACGATACGTTTAAAATGATCAATTAAACGCTTTATTTAAAAAAAAACCACAAAGAGGGCTACATAATTATCTTTAAAAAAAAAACTAAAAAAAAACAGGTTCATGATGATTGAAAGGCAGGTCCTTGAGTGTAATGGAAAGAAAGGGGAAGGTTGAATAAGAAAAAAAGAATGGAAAGGAACAGTAAAGAGGGAAAGCAAATATGTAACTTAATTGTTATGGAGGCTGTGTGGCTAGCGTGTCTAAAGAGTAAAAGTGAGTTTTCAATTAGAGTTTTTAAACGGCATCATATTCACATATTTCATGTGAGGGCAAGGGCTTAAAATTTCGTATTTTTAAAGTTACATATATATATATATATATATATATATATATATATATATATATATATATATATATAGTTGGACTGATATGAGTTTGTGACCTGGGTTTCACGCTATTTGCAATCGTCAAACAAACTGATTAATTTTTAAATTTTGGATTTATATATGGTTGCGTATATCGGTGTTTATATGGTAGTGGGAGGAAAAATTGTTGTCGGAAACTCACTCATACGCAAACATACTTACACACACGTTCACTCATTGACGTACGCAGACATACATACATACACGCACGCTCACTCATTAGAGCTCAAACAAACATAAACATATGTGGACAGTGTGGGACCGGGCATATAGGCGCATCCATGTGTCGTTGAGTACATAAGTACGCACTTGGTAGCTGTATTCAATGTTGTATTTTGTGGCGAATATTTTTCGTCATTTGGCGTGTCAACGCGCAGAACGTTCGTCTATTTCGTTCGCTGAATAATGTCACCTCGCACACACGTATGTACATATGCACACCCGTTCACACATCTATCCGTCTGTGTTTATTTATTTATTTGTACGACTGTGGTAGGTAAAATTCCTATTATTTTTAATTTTTTAATGCAGTTTTGTTATTATTTTAAAGCCAGTTATTTGCTTGTTTTTTTGGGCGATTGCGCGTATGTAAATTGTAGACACTCTAGATTGTAATACTTATTAGTATTTATTTATAAGTACCGCGCATATATAATACATAAATAATATATATATAAATTACACACACACACACACACACATATATATATTTATATTTATATACCTACACATTTTCACACACACACACACATATATATATATATATATATATATATGTATGTGTGTGTGTGTGTGTGTATGTATGTCAGTGTGTGTGTGATAGTTTCGCTGTATTGCAGCTCATCAGTGTGATTAGACATTCGATTGCTTCAAGCGCGGATCCAAATTCGACCGACCGATTTGGTGTCAGTGAGAGATTGGAAAACGGTACATAAATAGTTTTTTTTAAATTAAGAACAGTGCATTAGTTGCTCACTGTAATTAGTCAGACCATAATTTGGATTTAGAAAATTTTAATTTAATTAAAAAAAGAAAGTAATTTACTAATACAAAAGTGTATAGAAAGTGATTTAATTGCTAGATCATCCACACTAAATTTACGTCCAGGTCCATACAACATTTCACCTTCCTATGCAGATTTCCTATTATCACAATATCCGATATTTAATAAAAAAGATGATACAAACATAATCAAAAAGAAACTAAATGGAATTGCCTCGACTAATATACATAAAAGCGCATATTTTTAAAAGAATTATTTAACTGTAACATTTTCAAAGTCCTCTTTCTTCCGTGTACATGTGCAATCGCATTAAAGTAAACATTATCATTTTAGTCTGATGAAATTCTAAAAATCGAAATGCGCCACAAAAAACTTTGAGACTAAGATATATATATATATATATATATATATATATATATATATATATATATATATTTTTTTTTTTTTTTTTCTCTGCTGAGGTCCGGATAGTTTTTCAAACCCAGCCCATGATTCGTCCAGTGTGTAAAGACGTTCTCCCTCCTCATCAAATTAATTCTATAATTTATAAATACGGTTGGAGTTGCGGGGCTGACTACATAGGAAGGACGACACAACGCCTGGACTTGAGAATTAAACAGCACATTCCTACCAAAATCAGGAACGACACCTTGCCGTTGAATGGACTCGTCCCAAACACCTACGGTTCCGCTATATGCGAGCACCTATTAGTGATGCAGCTTTCTTACATCGGATCTTTGAAATTTCACTGCGAAAGACTTCTGTGTTTAAGAGGACTCGAAGCACGCTAGCCTATACAGTGATTTTTTCCTTTTATGTCGATGTGAGATCAAAGTTGGGCGTAAATCACTTTTTTTTAATTAAGAGTCTCGAATAATAATAATAATAATAACTGTAAGACTCTCGAATACTAGCTACACTGTTTAAAAATACATGGGTGTCTCATCAAACATGCATATCCTCAACGCTTAACGTATATATATATATATATATATATACATATATATATATATATATATATATATATATATATATATATATATATATATATATTCAAAAGCACTAAAATACAATCTAGTCCATTATTATTATGGGTAAGTTCCCATAATACAAATGGACTATTCCGTACATCATAAATACAGCGCCTCAAGAGGGAGCAGCAGTCAGTTCTTGTCAGCTCTGCCTCTGGGCAGAGAGGAACCTGGACGAGGTTCCGCCGAAGGGCGGAGCCTCGTTCGGGGAGGTTGACTAACCCGATCCCGTTTATACGGGTTCTACGGGCAATTTTTGCCCGAGGCTACGGGCTCGGAAAGCCCACATTAAACCGGCCTTGTGCCACATTTGACACACGTGGGCGTGTTAATGAACATCGTCAGTTCTTGTCAGTCCTTTTTGGACGACTAGACTAGACGGTCGAACTCTCTGCCTCTGAGGCAGAGGGGAACCCGGACGAGGCTCCGCTGAAGAGCAGAGCCTCGTTCGGGGAGGTTGACCAACACGATCCCGTTTATACGGGTTCTACGGCAAATTTGGCCGAGCATACGGGCTCGGTGAGCCCACTATAAACCGGCCTTGTGCCACATTCGACACACGTGGGCGTGTTGTTGAACATCGTCAGAGTCAGAGTCTACAGACAGAGTCAGACGATTACTGTAAGACATTGGAATAGTGATACTTGTCGAGACAACATAGTTCACTCTAACCAAATCTGATAGTCATTACTAATACTTCTACTTCTCTGTATACATTTCTGTTTGTAATATATCTGTGTTATTCCATACCTGTGTTCGAGTTATTCTTAATTGGTTCTACATTGGACCATCACCGTGGTACAAGGAACTGAGCAATATGATATACATCAAAGAAAAACTTAACGCATCATTGAAAACATGATAATAAATTTTGTAAATTTAAATCATTTGTAATTTCGGTCTGATGAGATGGGTATTAAAAACATAGCCATTTAAATAAATTATAATTTATAATCGTGTTTTCGATGATGAGTTAAGTTCTTCCTTGATATATATATATATATATATATATATATATATATATATATATATATATTATGAAATGGACAAAGTACGACAATTATTTTAAGAAATTTTTATGTTTATACATTCTTTTTATAGATACAAATATTTAAGTAAATGCCCTGTTTTATAATAAACAGTATTAAACAACATTTACCGGCCTGAATGTCAGAGAAATTTTCATAGAAAATTTTCGTCCTCCGACAGGAATCGAACCTGTAACCTATACGGAACCGTCATATAGCCTGATGTGCCGTAACCGTTTTGGGTTAGCAAGGTCGATTTTACTGTCTTTAAACTTTAATCTTCCATGAATCTCTCACGTACATTCATATCTGCTCATGGCGTATCAAATGTAAACAAAAGACGTCACACATTATGAAATGGACAAAGTCCGACAGTTATTTGAAGACATTTTTATGTTTATACATATTATTATGAATGTACGTGAGAGACAACGTCGGAAGCTTATGGCTACTCTATGGCTACTTCAAACTTTTACAGACTATTATTCGCTTCTTTTTTAATCTTCTATTTACTTGTGATCTTGTGCCAGGATAAAGATTAGTAGACGTCGCTCGTATACTTGTAAAATCAGCACAATAAAACCTGCTCTATCAATAAACTTAGGCTCCTCCATATCCACTGAGACGCCTTCCTTCTCACTGCATCCACCAGTCGAGTTTAACAAGTATAAAAATAAAACATCAATGTCATCGCCAGTCAGTCGACTGAAAGTGTCGCAGAAGACAAAACGCTATAGATGAAGAAAACCAAATTAAATAAATAAAATAAATGCACCAAAAGAGTTTCTTTTGTTTATTGAGTGAAGAGAGTGAGAAAGAGAGAGAGAGAGAGAGAGAGAGAGAGAGAGAGAGAAAGAGAAGGAGAGAGAGAGATAGATAAGAATCTGAAATATTGATTTGGCTTCTGGAATTTTTCCATTGATCCGAAGTTACTTCGTAAAACTACTCATATCTCATCGGAGTAACAATACTTCATAACCATATAGTACCTTGATTTTTATGTTTATTTTTTTTAAAAAGTTTATTAACTTTTTATTGTTGTTGTTGCTTATTCTGATAGCGTTTGCTTCTTTCTCGTTTTATTCTCGTTTTTCTCTCGTTTCATTTTCTTTTTTTTTCTCTCATTTTTATAAAGCATTTTTATTTCAATCTATTCCTTTTCGTATTTTAACAATTTTGTCGTCAATTGTTTCCCTTGATCTAGAGTCGTCCCAATATCTTTGTAAAATCCGTTAGTACACTCTCTGCTGCTCCTATCACATTTGACCTGTTAGAATTCTTCGTTTTCAACATTTCTCAGACTTCTCGAGCAGGTTCCTGTTATTTATTTTCAACATTAACTTTTAGCCTGTGAATAACAGGACCACGTACAGGGCTGTTCGATAAAAGTGACTCACTTGATTTTTTTTTTACTAAATGTTCTCTTCTCCGATGAAACGAAAGTTGAGCTACATTTAAAGGATAAGCGATCTAAAATCCGAAGAAGCTTTGAAAGCTCTTTGAATTTAGCAGTAAGTACTGTCAAGCATCCGTTCAGTATAATGTTCTGGGGATGCTTTTCTTTTCATGGAACTGGTTTCTTAAAACCTATTGAAAAGACCCTCAGATGTGAACAGTACAAGAGAATTTTAGAGTCTTGTCTGCTCCCTTCTGCTGAAAGGGTGCAAATCGACCCCACCAAACTCATTTTTATGCAGGA
>OZ038489.1:114081403-114101403 GCA_964036315.1 Acanthosepion esculentum | reverse complement strand
GGGAGGTAGACATGTCCTGAAACCGTTTACACGGATTCAAAGGGAATATTTTTGTCCGAGCCTACGGGCTCGGAGAATCCACACTAAACCGGCCTTGTGCCACATACGACCCACGTGGTGGGGCGTTAAATATAACAGTGCAAAACTGTTCAACTGTCGAACTCTCTGCCTCGAGCAGAGAGGAACCTAGACGAGGCTTTGCCGAAGGGCAACGTTTCGCCCGGGGAGGTAGACAAGCCCTGAACCCATTTATGCCGGTTCTAAGGGAATATTTTTAGCCGAGCCTACGGGCTCGGAAAAACCCATGGTAAACTCGGCCTTGTGCCACATACTCCCTCGTGGTGGGCGCTGTTAAATATAACAGTGAACTGTGAATAGATTGACCGCTAGTTCATTCGATACACTCTCACTAGTCGTGTAATTCTCTTCTGGTGTACTTACTGTTTAATATACGATGTATCTGCAAACCTGTTTTTTATTACTTAACCAATTACTAGGTCACAACAACACTCATAGTCCATAATATAGTCACTATTCATTGAGGTTTTGCTTTTCTTATAACCTTTCAAAATTTACTCAGAGGAACAGCCAAATTGGCGGGAGATATGTTTTACTAAATATTCCCCCAATAGAAGACCCAAGCGTCATTCATTGAAGAGGGTTATTGCAAGAGGATGTTGTATGGACGTAACAAGTGGGGGTAAAGTGCAGTTTATAATGGTATGTAGGATAGATAACGGTTCACTCTTAAAAATGTAGGTACCAAATGAGCATCCTCTTGTGGGTCTGTTCCACAAAGTAGCGTTGCTAGGTAAGAAGGTGTCTGAGTTCCGTTGTTCTTCCTCCTTACTAATGGAATACGAAGGGAATGTGAATGATTCGACTCTGTGTATGTAGCATGGTGGGTCCAAGCTGTAAATCTCTGAGTTGATGGAACGATAGCGATAGGTTGCCATGTTTCGTATGTGGTGAAGTGCTTGTAGGGTTGAAAATAAATTATGACCTATAACGCCAGGTAAGTACTTTTGAATTCTATCAACGCTCCAAAGTGAAGATTGGGCAGCTCGAGAAAGACTATCATATTACGTCATTTTGAGTATTTTTTACATATTGTCTGCTGAATCGCCGACATTCATTATTCTAATGAGTAGATCTAGTCCACTGACCTTGCTTGAGGGATGTGTTTGAGCTTATTTCATTTGTCATTAAAATTAATAGAATTTAGTATCTGTCCATATTTCTGAGATGAGGTATTATGTACATTATTTGCATTATTCAGACTATTGTCCTCATTTTTGTCGCCATATTTATTATTGTACGCTCCGACCTTCTTCAGGTGGTTGGAATGTCGAACTGAACCTTTTATTTCGCTCACTGGGGTAGACTGTTCTAGTTCCACGTGCCATGTTTAATGGATGTCAGTTATCAGTTAACTCCTGTTAATTTCCCTCTGAAAGTTCTGCATTGCCTTAACCGGGTATTGAACTCACTCTCTTTGGGTACTGTCACTGGATCTAACTTTATCCACTGTGCCATGTGTCCTTGAAGACAAAAACCGCCAAAAAAACAAAACAAAATGAGTTATCGAATAACATTCAGGTGGTTATAATGTCGACCATCCGTGGGACTAGAACAGACTGCCCCAGTGAGCGAAATAAAGGGTTCAGTTCGACATTCCAACCACCTGAAGAAGGCCGGAGCGTAAGACGACCGAAACGTTGTAATAAATATGGCGACAAAGATTAGGGCAATAGTCCGAATAAAGTAAATAGTGTACATAATACCTTATCGCAGAAATATAGACAGATACTGAAAGGCCGAAAGGTTGTAATAAATATGGCGACAAAGATGAGGTCAAAAGTACGAATAATGCAAATAGTGTGCATAATACCTCATCTCAGAAATATAGACAGATACTGAAGGGCCGAAACGTTGTAATAAATATGGCGACAAAGATGAGGACAATAGTCCGAATAATGTAAATAGTGTACATAATACCCCATCTCAGAAATATAGACAGATACTGAAGGACCGAAAGGTTGTAATAAATATGGCGACAAAGATGAGGACAAAAGTACGAATAATGCAAATAGTGTGCATAATACCTCATCTCAGAAATATAGACAGATACAGAAGGGCCGAAACGTTGTAATAAATATGGCGACAAAGATGAGAACAAAAGTACATTAATGTAAATAGTGTACATAATACCTCATCTCAGAAATATAGACAGATACTGAAGGGCCGAAACGTTCTAATAAATATGGCGACAAAGATGAGGACAAAAGTACGAATAATGCAAATAGTGTGCATAATACCTCATCTCAGAAATATAGACAGATACAGAAGGGCCGAAACATTGTAATAAATATGGCGACAAAGATGAGAACAAAAGTACATTAATGTAAATAGTGTACATAATACCTCATATCAGAAATATAGACAGATACTGAAGGGCCGAAACGTTGTAATAAATATGGCGACAAAGATGAGGACAATAGTCCGAATAATGTAAATAGTGTACATAATACCTCATCTCAGAAATATAGACAGATACTGAAGGGCCGAAACGTTGTAATAAATATGGCGGCAAAGATGAGGACTAAATTACGAATAATGTAAATAATACAATATAGTAAAATGAAAATATTATTTACAGGTAGGAATAAAAACAAAGTACAACTAATGTTCTCTAAGATGAAAAAAAAGTTTTTAGCCATATTGAAATAATTCTAGACAATCCTTTCTATTTCTTTCCTTATCTGCTCATTTCGATTTTCTGGATAAGTGACATCTTTATTTATTTTTGGTTTTCCCGTCAAATGTGGGTTGGAGATTGGATCGGCCAAAATGTTGTGTTAACGACAAAAGCCACAGAAAGAATAAGTACAGTCATTCAAACAACATTTGAGAAAATAAAATATGAACAACAAATATTGAAGAGTCGTCTTTTAAATCTGTCGTTTTTAAACCAAGTAGCTGTAAAAGTTTAAATAATGGCGTCAGATTAGCACAAACCAAATCTCCTTTTAAGAAACTAAAAAAAAAATGTATTAAACTGACAGAAACCAGGAAAGAAAATTTAACAACAGAAGGAAAAGTTAAAAAAAAGAATATAAAGAAGAAAATGAAAAAAAAAATGTAACGAAATAAAAATATCTTATTGTTTTTCTGTACAGCATCCTACCAGCCAATTGTCTCTGTTTTTCCTCTCCGAAATCGGATGCGCTTCAAATCTTACAATCAGTGATGCGTATCACATACTAGAAAGCTGACAGAGTCTGCGATAAAAATCTTTTTGCGTTAGTTCCAGCATTGCTGTTACTAAAAGAGGCCTTTACAAAGCGGGAAGTTTTCGACTTGAAAACTTTAACCAGAATGAATAAATAAATAAATAAAAATTCCCCATTGAAAGCAATTTACTTATGTATTTTTACGCAGTTACTACAGCTCTTATTTCTTATTTAATTGCTGTTGTGTTTAGTACATTTTCCTTTTGCTTGAATTTTTGTTCAAACTTCAATATTTTTTCTTTAAGACTCACGACAAAAGAGATTTCTTTTGATGTTTTATTGATATTCGACTTTGTAACATTTTAATTTCATTCTTGACTTTACATAATATTTCACACGATATTTCTTTCTTACATTTACTTTACTGTTACCCCCAAAATTATTAAATCCATAGTGTTTAAACATCCCCTCATCTTCTTCTTATATGTGCTAAGCCTCTTCAAAACGTGGCCGATCATTGCTTTCCACGACATCCTGTCTTTTCTAGCTCTGATTTTTACATCGCTTTGTCCTTTTATTCGGTTTTCCATTTAAGCAAACTTGTTAAGTAGGTTATCTATGTTTTTACATACTTGCCTTTAACTATTTTTATTTTTTACAGTTCTTCACCCAATACAGGACCCAAGAGCCACATGGGGTGGCTACTTAATGAGACAGTTAAAAGTAGATGACAGTGAGGCTTGGACAGGTTACGATTGTAGTTATCAGTGGGCATCGTCTTCGAGGTCTGTTTTATCAAGTAGCGGTACACAGGAAGAAGTTGTCCAAAGAGAACTTCCTCCTTACCAATGGAATACGAAGGTGTTGTATCGTCGAGGTGAATGATACACAGAGAAGAATGAGTGCTTAACAGATTTATTCAGCACTAGTATCCTATACTAGAGGATACATATAAAAAACACAGAACAATAAGGTACAAAATTAACAAGACAACATTCAAGGACTAGAGGAGGGTCAAATGCTGTATAGCCAAACGAAGTAAGATCAATATTAATCAGCTTAGTATCAACTCGTTAATCAACCGTCGATGTCCTTAATCGTAGACTATGCAATGCTATGAGCCTGTTAGAGTGCTGAAGTGGGTACTAGCTACTCTACAACAGAAGGGAATGAGGATGATTCAACCCTCTATACGTGTCATGGTGAGTCTTAATTTTAAAGTCTTAACTGATGGAAATAAGGAATGTGAGCAGCCTGAACTCTTTTTTTATGGAAATAGCAATTGAGTAATGAGAGGTTTGCAATGTTTCGCCCGTGGGTAAGGGATTGTAGTGCGGAAAACAATCACTACCAAGGCCAAGTAGTCACTTTTGAACTCTGTCAAAATTGATAAGTGAGGATTGGTCAACTCCAGTCAGATATGACAGCAATTCGGGCCTGATCTGACACCTTGAAGATAAAGCATGTCAGTAGGAGTCTGATACTTTCTATAGCTGCAAGAGGAACAGGACCTTTATCCTGCATCTTTAGCGAGGCTTGTGTCCTGTGAAAGTTCAATTCTATTGATCATCTTTTATCATTATTTCTACGGCTTCTTACTGGTTGTAAATATAAGTTTCCAGTTTCTTCTTATTTTCCTTAAGACTTCCTAGTTACTCAAAAGTTCTGTCAATAGCATTCTCAGCATTGCTTTGTAGAACCACATCTCTACCATTTCAAGTCCCGTCTTCATCTGTGAGGAAACTTTTAAGCATTGACTGCCATATTGGAGATTAGTTAATACACAGCTGTTCAGCAAAGTTTTCTTTGTTTCTCGAAATATTTGACTGTGTATTAATACTTTATTTAGTTTCTTTAAAGCATCTTTTGCTATTCTTATGTGACCGGATGTTCTTGTCCCATTTCCATCATTTGTATAGAATTTGCAATCGCCAGGCTATCTATCATTTGTTTATATTTGCAATCGTCAGTCTATCTATGCAAACAGTTAAATTTCTGTAACAGTTTAATTTTAATGCCTCCAACACATCGATCACACTTTCTAATGACCATAGATTTTGGTGTACAAAACTAGCATGAATTTATGCCAAATCACAGATACTTAGAGGTTCTGCTAAATAAAAAGCAATGGGAGTTCATATAATTACAGAGAGTAGAGACATTGGAAATAGAAATTTCCAAAGATTATCATCCCCCAGTTATGATAGACAGACTGGTTTCTATAGCCTTAGGTGGAAACCGGCCTCGGAGAATAAAACCGTGAATTCAATCTAGCCTGGAGAGGTTTGGGCACTGTCAGGCTGTTTCCTGCTAGACGCAATCTCTAGCATATACAGAGATGCATCGTATGTACAAATGCTGCTTGAGGTTGAGTTTAAGTTCCCATAGGAACACAAGGCCAGGGATCTCCCGGCGGGAAGACCCGTCCCTTGTGGTGGGTGATGGATCTACGTCTGTGCGGATGGTTAGTGGAAGAGAACTGGATATCGGTATGCCAAGTTCGAGTCCCAATCGTTCGTTACATTCATTTACGGTCAAATCCGCTTGAGAAAGCTATGACTCTTTTCTCAATGTTTTGTCACAATAGTAATGCGTTCAGTACTAGGTAGGTCTCTTCAGATATGTGAATTATTAAACCCCGATAGATGGAAAACTTGTCAGCGATGGTCATACTCGTTCATCGAGCTAACATTTATATATATATACATTTATATATATATATATATATATATATATATATATATATATATATATATATATATATATATAATGAAATACACAAAGTCCGACAATTATTTAAGTCAATTTTTAATGCTTATATATCTATAAAATGAACATAAAAAAATGTCTTAAATAATTGTCGGACTTTGTGCATTTCATAATGTATATATATATATATATATATATATATATATATATATGTGTGTGTGTGTGTGTGTGTGTGTGTGTGTGTGTGTGTGTATGTGTCTGTTGCCTCGATGAACGAGTATGACCATCGCTGACAAGTTTTCCATCTATCGGGGTTTAATAATTTATTTTACTTGAAGAGACCTGCCTAGTGTTGAACACATTTCTCAATGTGTAACGTCATTTGTTTACATTTGGATACGCATTGAGCAGAGATGAATGAATGAGAGAAAATCATGGAGAATTGTGTTTAAAAACAGTAAAATCGACCTTGCTACCCGAACGGTACTCTGTGACCCAATCAGTTAAGGCACGTCAGGCTATATGACGGTTCCGTATAGGATACAGGTTCGATACCTATGAAAATTTCTCGGACATTCAGACTGGTAAATGTTGTTTAATACTGTTTATTATAAACAGAGCATTTACTTAAATATTTGTATCTATAAAAAGAAAGTTAAACATTATAATGTCTTTAAATAATTGTCGGACTTTTTCCATTTCATAATATATATATATTAAGACATTTTTATGATCAAACATTCATAAATGTTGTTTAATACTGTTTATTATAAACAGAGCATTTACTTAAATATTTGTATGTATAAAAAGAATGTTTAAACATAAAAAAATGTTATATATATATAAATATATATATATATATATATATATATATCCGTCTTTTTTTCTATCTATCTATCAATGTAATGCGTGGGCATTAAAAAAACAGCCTCATTTAATTTATTTCATGAAATTCTTCCGAGACAGGATATTAGATTTGGTCACAAGTATCTAAAATATCCCGAAAATTATGAAATACACATTTATCTAAAAAAACAAAAAACAAAAGAAACAAAAAAACAAAAACAAAACAGATTCATTATAATTATGATCCTTCAAGGGAACCATCCCTAAAAGTTGACGATTGTCAAAGTAACTCGTTTCTGCTGAGGCAATGTTTGAATGGAGATGTTATGTTTTTCTGATAAGAATAATGACAAAGTTTGGAGAATTTCATTTAGAAAGGTCTTGCTCTTTCTGTTATGGGAAAGAAAGAATTTCCAACGGAAGCAATCAGGTAAAAGGGAATTTTCTTGAGGTCTACAGGGGTGCGGAACTTGAATGAGGCATGCAGTCAGCGATCACGTGAACAGCCAAAGCGTTAAATTACGCATAAAAATCCTTAGATATAATCCCCATATTCTCATCTGAAGGCAGTAATGTTTCTAGCGGTATGGCATTTCAGGTAGGGGAGATCATGGAAGCAATAACTGAATACATTTGGCCCTAAGATACATGAAGACATTATTTGTTAGTGGAGTTGGTTGATTTGCCCGGTGTTTCGATTAGCAAGATCGAGGTTACAGAGGTCAGTCTGAGTAGGATGAGTCAGGATAAAAGATTATCTATCTATCTATCTATCTATCTATCTATCTATCTATCTATCTATCTATCTATCTATCTATCTCAGTATATTCATATCTATCTATCTTTTTATCTGTTTACGACCACATCAAGAAAGACCGGTTCTCATACGATCGCCGAAGTTAAGCAATCTCGATCCTGGTCAGTAACCATATAAGTGCCGTTCAGGGGCTGTAATCTTGGATGTGCGGGTGGTATAATGGATAATGGCTCGGAATGAGAAATCGAAGAGCCAAGTTCGAATTCCAGTTGGGTTTGTTATATTCACTTAAGTGCACATACCCTGCGGAAAGCTATAAATTTACCTTTACAACTCCCAGTTATGGGTTAAATAGTATAACGTCAATGAAAATATTTTTTTATCTCACCCAAAATCTTACAATCTAAAAATATGTTTCGGATTTAAATAACCTTAATATGGTTAAGCCGTAAAAATTAAAAGAATCCGGAAAAAACAAATCTATCTATCCCAGTATTTTTGTTTCTATCTATCTATCTATCTATCTATCTATCTATCTATCTATCTATCTCGGTCTATTCAGTATCTATCTATCTATCTATCTATCTATCTATCTATCTATCTATCTATCTATCTATCTCAGTTGGTTCATATCTATCTATCTATCTATCTACCTCAGTTGGTTCATATCTATCTATCTATCTATCTATCTATCTCAGTTGGTTCATATCCATCTATCTATCTATCTATCTATCTATCTATCTCAGTTGGTTCATATCTATCTATCTATCTATCTATCTATCTCAGTTGGATCATATCTATCTATCTATCTATCTATCTATCTCAGTGGTTTATATCTATCTATCTATCTATCTATCTATCTCACTTGGTTCATATCTATCTATCTATCTCACTTGGTTCATATCTATCTATCTATCTATCTAACTATCTATCTATCTATCTCAGTTGGTTCATATCTATCTATCTATCTATCTATCTATCTATCTATCTATCTCAGTGGTTCATATCTATCTATCTATCTATCTATCTATCTATCTATCTCAGTTGGTTCATATCTATCTATCTCAGTTGGTTCATATCTATCTATCTATATATCTATCTATCTATCTATCTATCTATCTCAGTGGTTCATATCTATCTATCCATCTATCTATCTCAGTTGGTTCATATCTATCTATCTATCTATCTATCTATCTATTAAATACAAGGATAGGAATACTCTGAAAATAGGAAAATATCAAATCGCGTATTCGTATGCAATGGAGGGGGTGAGCTGATATTTTACTCATTGAAAACCCTCATCCGATGTGGTTTTTGTTATTTGGCAAAGTTCTTTGTTTGTGAAGTTCTAACTCATTTCGGCTCAGTATTTTTTAATTATGTTTATTTATTATTTATTATTTCCGTCGGATTATTATCCAATTTTTTCTATCAGTCTATCTTTTTCCCTCTGACACACACATACATATCAAGAGGATTATGCGTGGATAAAATGAAGAAAAAAGCATATCGTCCACACGGCTCTACAAATTTAAATAGCTTTTTATTATTTTATTAGTTTTGAAAGAAATTAATTACAAAGTCTCTTTGCGAAGCTACTTCACACAAAAATATTTTTGTTTGTATTTCTTTAAAATACAAACGAATTACTTGCGTTCGTATGATAAAAATAGAATGTGTCTGCATGTGAGAATGTGTGCGTCACGTATTTACGTTGTTTTATGTATGCGTGTAAAGTTTAGTAGTAGCATGCCAGCAGTCAGTTAACGATAGCTACATTGATACTACTGCTAAAATCTGCGTTGACAGTAACTCGGTTCAGTAAGCCTTTTTTGTAATAGAGTATACACGATATGCGAAAATGTGAATAATTAATTAAGCTTTGAGAATTTCAGTTTGTATAACAGCAAACGGATAACACTGGTGAAAGGTTCTCGGAAAAACTGAAAAATCTCTGATCTAAGCGAACTAATATGATCGTTTTTGTAACTGAGACACCAGCTGCAGAAAAAAACTAAAAATTAGATTTTATTAAACTCTAGGATTCACTTGTATTATATACCAACGAATCTTTTAAAAACTTTACTATATATATATATATATATATATATATATATATATATGTGTGTGTGTGTGTGTATATATAAAAGTGAAAATAGAAGTCAACACTAAGAGGCGACAGTCTGTTTTGTGCTAGATGCAATCGTCAGGCCACGATTGCATCTAGCATGAAAACAGCCTGACGTTTGCATCTAGCAGGAAACAGACTGTTGCCTCTAAGTGTTGACTTCTATGTTCACTTTTATATTTACACACGCTCTATCTCTGATATTGAGCACTTTATCTCATAAATATAGCACACTTTAAGACTATATTTCTTCATATATATATATATATATATATATATATATATATATATATATATCTATTAGGATATTACACCGAAAATACGCAATTGTAGTCATGTATCGATGCGTATCAATGAATCTCATCAGGCGATTGTAAATTAGTGAACGATTTATTTAGATTTTACGCTAAAATACAACCTCTTTTTATGAAAAAAGAAAAACTGACGGGCTATAAAGTTTGTGGGCATTACTCTGATCAAGCAATCAAATATTACCTACGCTAAATTTAAACTAAGCGAAAAAGCAAAAATTAAAAATTATTTATAGTATTTTTTATAAATGTGTCATGAGCCATAGATTAGCAGCTGACGGAAGCCAGACACACACACACACACACACACACACACACACATATATATATACATATATATATATATATATATATATATATATATATATATATATATATATATATATATATATATATAGGACACTGAGATCAACACATTCTGGTGAGCATTTTTTTTCTGGTTGAACGAAATCTTCATTACTGTAGATTAATCAGTCTGTCAATGTTGACCTTAGTCTCCACTTTTATATACACACACTATTTCTCCTTGATATTGAGCACGTTTAACGACAAATATAACATCTTTAAGACTATATTTATTCACGCGCTCTATCCCGGAAATTGGCCATTTTAACCCATAAATATAACATAACATAAAACTATATTTTATGATATTTATATCCTGATAAACAGTAGGTCAATTTCGCTACATTTATAATCATGATGGACACGCGCGCGCGCATACACCCCCCACACACACATATACATACATACATATATATACATATATATATATATATATATATATATATATATATATATTTATATATATATATGTATATGTATGTGTGTATATATTTATATAGTAAAGGTAATAAATCCCTTCGTATATAATCCAAGTGGATCCTAGTAATCCTAGTAATATAAAATATTAAAACTGATCCACAAAAAGGGATCAATGTACTTATTATAAAGGCGATTTACTTTCAAATTAGCACCTCATTCTTCATATAACTCCAATTTAATGTCATAAGGTTAATATCCGGGTTTAATTTTATGAAACATCTTCCCTTTAAGACTAATACATTCCACCCTCCCCTAACCATCGACTCAGACATTTCGTTTGACCGAGACATCGAAATGGATAAATTCTGTATCAATTTTTCTACGGCTACCAAAGTTCAATAGATAATTCCGACACGAACTCAGTCTATACACCGGGGTTGAATAAGCCTGACGTAGTTTTATATATATATATAATAAATTAACGATATTGGGATTAAGGTGCGTTTGTTTTTATTATATATCTATACATATAAAAGAAAGATTGTATCTGTATGTTTGTCTGTTTGTTTGTACAACGACGGAGGCTCGTCTTTTTTAATAATAACTTCCTTTACCCTCTCCTTTCAAATTCGGGCGAGCAGAGGAAAAAGACGGACAGAAATCGCTCATCTTAGGTAATGAAAACTTTGAGTTCAAAGACATTGACCAGCGAGATGAAGATAAAACAAACCAAATTCGCGAGCCTATGTGAATGAAAAAGTTGTATATAAAAAAAGAAAGATTGTATCTGTCTGTCTGTATGCATGTTTTTTTTGTAAAACGACCGTGCGCACGTCTTTTTAGAAAGAAAAATTTGTGGAGGACGGTAAATGATATTGTAAAAAAATAATTAAAAAAATGATAGAAAAATGAAACAGATTAAGAAAGGATAAAGTATAAATAAAAAAATAAAAATAAAAACATAAACAAGAATAATAAACAAGCAAACAACCTAAATTCAAACGACCAGTTGCCGAAAATAAGCTCTTTGAACTAGCTGTATGGCCCGGCGTTGCCCGTGCTTGATTCAAAAATGGTACGACTCATACAGCAATCGCTATCACTTGACTTAACATATTTTTACCCTTCCTTGCCTTTAAAGGAGTGCCCTTTGCCGTGCTGATGTTGCTACATGCTTTACTTCTTGCCTATCTCACACTTGAATTTTTTCTAAGCTCTATACTAAACATTAAATCTGTTACGAAAAAAGAACTAAACAAAATGAACACAAAACGATCAGCTCTAAAAATGAACTCCTAACTGGAAAAACCGAATGAAAAAAGAATGTTAACAACAAATACTTTTTCACACCCAACCCAGTTCTGCGGAATCAGAATCAACGTTGAGTTTAAGCAAGCGAATGAGCCAATTGGAGTAAAGTGCCATGCAGATTTAAATTTTTCCCACTTGTGACGAATGCAGCTATTGATTTTTTTTTGCATGCTAGTTAAGATTCGTGTCAGTCAGCTGTTGGCTCTCACGCTGGCCAATAGAATCTTCCAGCCTATTCGTGGCAGCCAGCTATAGGCTCTCACTCTGGCCAGTAGAAAATGGCCGCAAACTACATGAAGACTGCCGTAGAAGCATGAAAAATCGATTATTTTAATTACAATAATTTATAAAGTTGCTATGTCTTTTAAAATTCAGTTCCTATGTATTGTTATTAAGGAAAACTATTTTCACTAATCATAAATCTAAAATCTTATTACAATCTGCAAACGACCAGTATTTAAAAAAAATGAATTGTACATTGTTTTTGCCTTTTTAAAGCTAAATGTGAGTACCAAATAATAATAACGACCTTTAACAACTCCTTTAAAATTCGAGAGAGCTGAGGAAAAAAACGTAATGAAATTAGCAAGTCTGTGTGAAATTTTCTTTGGACCATTGAAAAATTCGTCATCAAAGAGCTTAGTCGGTGTGGTGAAGAAACAGGCAAAACTAATTCGCGAGCCTGTCTGATATTTTCTTTGGACCAATGAAATCGTTGTTTTTACCGGAATTAGTCGTGGAGCCTAGCAAAAGAAAACAGAGATTCTATGCGAAATCGTTTTTGATATAAAAAAAGGGAGAAAAATCAAATCAACAAGAGAAGAGCGTCAGAAGTCACATGGAAAGTGGCATTGCTCTTCATTCGTCCAGGGTTCAAGTTTTCTCCGGTGTTGAATTACTCGCTGGTTAAATTATGCGACTGGTCAAAGCACTTGGCATTTAAAAAAACTTTATTTTAACTAACAAAGAAAGCTAAGTATTCCTCGTCATTACCATCCACCATTAATCTTCTTGGCGTGGGCAAACCAACTGTTCATTTTAACCCTGAAGTCACACTCCACTATAGAACAATATCAAACAAAACTTTTAGCATCTCAAGAGAAAACAAATACAAGCGGTTCTCCAAGGAGAGTAATGAAGGACACTGGAACAGTGAGTGGAACATATTTGCAGACTGAAAGTGCAAAGAATTCTTTACACCGGCCACTTGAAACATGAGAACAATGGAAAGAAAGATTGCAAAACGAAAGAACCAGGACGATTGCAGAAGACCAGAGACAGGAAAAGCCTCGGAAGCAGACCTAGCTATTTCCTTCCGAAACCCCTGAGAAAATACAGGAAAGGCAGTTGAGACTCATGAGCAAAGATCTAAAAGACTGCAGACTAATAGAAGTAGGTCTGCTGCTAGCAGGGCAGTCGACATTTGTGAGCAAAGACATGAAAGACTGCAGACTAATAGAGCGAGGTCTGCTGCTAGCAGAGCAGTCGACATTCGTGAGCAAAGACATGAAAGACTGCAGACTAATACAGCTAGGTCTGCTGCTAGCAGGGCAATTTAGACTCGTGATCAAAGACATGAAATTCTGCAGGCTAATAGAGCTAGGTCTGCTGCTAGCAGGGCAGTTGAGACTCCCAAGGAAAGAGATGAAAGACTAAAAACCGACAACCCGTAGGGCTGCTCATAGAGCAGCTGAATCACCTGAATAAAGGCAAAAAAGGCAGCAGGTTGGCAGAACTAGGGAACAGAGAAGAACTGTCCTTGCCTGGCTGCAGTGGCACAGTGCTGCCTTTAACTATCAACCAGAGTATAACTACGCTTCTGAAAAGAAAGTGACAATAGGCTCTACGACTAAAGTCTGTGGTAATTGTGAAGCCAAGAAGTTTGAAGGAGAAACTCTTGGAATGTGTTGTTCGAGTGGCAAATACAGGGTTCCATTTTTCAGAAGAACCGCCACAGCCTTTGAAGCGTCTTCTTTCATGCACGACTCAAGAGTCAAAATAATGTTTGGAAAACAGGCAGTAGAATTGTGCATTTCAAATGATTTCATTCAGGTATAATATTATTAGAGAAGGTGTGTTCGTACCAACTGCACTAAAGTTCAGGGTCGGGTATACAATAAGATTAGATCCCCACTAAAAAAATGAAGATCCACAATTTCTTCAGTTATATGTTATTGTCAGCTTCGAAAATAACAGTCGTCCAAGCGTACTTCTGTTTCACATGGCACCAGGCTCAAGTTTGCACTGAGACTGCAAAAGATGAGAAATAGCTATATCAAAAACTTTAAATGTGCTCTGGAAAGTGCTCCTACTCATAACTTTAATGGGATCATTGATGCAGACAAGCGACCTACTGAACAACATCCGGGGCAGTTTAACGAACCTTCCTGTAATGAAATAGCAGTAGTTCTTCTTGGTGACCAACATAAAAACGAGACATTGTTCTAAAGAGACGGGACAACATGCTGCAATGAATTAATGAGACACATAGATCTTATGATGCTCTTCAGTATCCTCTGCTGTTTGATAATGGGGAAAATGGTTACCATTTTGGTATTAGACATCGAAATCCAAGGAATCCGGAGGATATGTTAAATAAATAATGTATCGTGTAAAGAATTCTATGCGCACCGTTTTATGACGCGTGGCATCACATTCAATCATCTTCATCACTATCGAGATCTCTTTCATCAATATGCAGTTAATATGGCTGCTAAAATGGAGTCTGAGAGGCTGTATTTCATTAGAAACAACCAAAGGCAACTGCGACTGGTGAATTATATTCATCTGAGAGATGCCATAAACAAGGATGTAGCACTTGGCAATCTTGTGCAGCTCCGCCTTCTACTATCAAGCTTTACAAGGGGGTCTCGATATATGCATGAAATGACGCAGGATGCCATGACCTATGTACGCCACTATGGTAGGCCTGATCTCTTCGTAACCTTTACATGCAACCCGAAGCGGAATGAAATTTTCTGTACCGAAAGGCCAAAGATAGACCTGACCCCCTTGCCAGAGGTCTGGGTCCTTAAAGTGTGACATGTACACAATTGATTAGCAAAAGTCTGGGGCTACCATCTCCTCACATTCTGCTTTGTCCGGCAAGAAAAATTCATTCTAATGAAATTGACAGGATAATCTCGGCATACTTTTGAAATCTATCGACAAGCAGCTCTATACAATTGTTAAAAGGAACGTGGTGTATGCCTCATGTGAGAGGGGCTTTAACCTCACCTCGTCATGTCTGAAGAACAATATATGCTCAAAGAAGTTTCCCAAATCATTTCTTACAAAAACACAAACTGGTAATGACATATGCCCTTCTTACAGGCGTAGACGCCCATCTGATGGTTGCTTTTCAGCTAAGGTTGGACAACATTGTTTTACATGTTCGTCGTAGTCTTTGAATATAGAATCCAGTGCAGTACGTAATGTGTTCAATGGAACAACACCAATATCTAGTAGCAGCTGTTCAGTAATTCTTAAAGTCTTCCATATCAGAGGTTGGCAGTGAATAGTCGGAGAAAGTAGCAGAGCGTAGTTCAGTAGTTCTTCTGGTCATCGATATCAGAGGTGGATATTCGGAGAAAAAACAAAATGGCCGCCTTTATACACGTCGGATTGAATATTTTAAGTCTTCTGATTGGTTAACATTCTATTGGCGAACTATAAAATGAGTCAGCTCATTTTGGTTGTCTCACTAGTATATAAGGTACACAAATAACTCTAACAAATATGAGGTTGACGACCGGTGGATATTGTTCCTTGCTCTCTATGATATTTAATGCCCGCATTAATGTTGAGTTGTGTAACTTGGTGAAATAACTTAGAATAGGACCAGGTGCGGCCATGTTTGGCTTGCAGCAGGAAAATAGACGAGATGAGGTAACACGGTACCAAGTGGCAGATACATCAGTAGTAATGAGGCATTTTGGCGCATGTTTGGCTTCCAAGTACACGAAAGACACCCGGCCATTGTGTAACATGCAGTACATTTAGAAAACGGTCAACTTGTCTACTTCACTGAAGCAAATGATGTTCAGGTAACACAGACCCAATTATATTACACTCACAGTTTTCTTCTAGCTGTGCTAAAATAATCCTTTTGTCCGTCCACTTTTGTACTTCCAAGTTTCATATTATTATGTCTAGTAATAGATGCGTAGATTGATAGGTCAAGATGCACGGGAGAACTCTAGCATTAAGTTTGATGAGTGCCTAGTCAGGGTGTCCACTGTACATCCCAGTCAATATGAATGTTTTTATTTCGTCCCCTTCTTCACGAAGTTCGAGGCCTAACATCCTTCCAGGATCTTACAAAGGTAAACAGACTGGTTTGCACGACCTACCGAGAAGCCCAATGGAAGGCAACAATGGCTGAGTCAATTTTGCAATCCTATTGTAAACATGCGAAGTAAGTATTCCTGCCTCTCTGCTGCATCAGTATGGGGATAGCGTATCTGAAGACTTTAAGCACAAAGCCCAATTCCAATTTCCAGGTATGGAAATAGATTTCAGTGATGAAATTTACAACAGGGCATTAATCGTTATAGAAAATTATGTCGTTTCTATGAGAGGGGAAGTATTACCGACATATCGACTGGCCAAAACTCATCGGACTGCGATGCCTTATCCACATAGGTGTTAAGAGAAACATTCTATGATATCAATGCCCTGTGGGGATATGTTGATGAAAATGCTTCTGGACCAAAGGAGAGCTTAGAACACTGTTGTTGACAGTGTCCGCTTCTCCAAAGATGTTCCTGGAGGAACAGGAAAGACATTTGCTGATAAGCTGCTTTTGTCCAAAGTTCAACAACACAAGGACATAGCTTTGGAAGTGGCCTAATCTGGTATTGCTGCAACTTGGCTTCCTGATGGCCGAACTGTACATTCAGCTTTTAAGCTTTCTTGGAATTGACTTCAGCTGATAATCCAATTTGCGGTATCAGCAAAGCCTATGAATTGGGCCAAGTGCTAAACATGTGCAGGTTCTGTTAATCATGATGACGGTAGTATTTGAGTATAGAATTCAGAGGTTGGCAGTGAATATTTCGAAGACAGTAGGGAACCGTAGTTCAAGTTAGCAGTGGATATCTCGTTTCAGTAGCAGAGCGTAGTTCTTTCTTCTGTTCTGGTCATCTTTGGTTCTGACAGGTTCGCATTGGACATTCGTAGAGAGTAACCAAAATGGCCGCCTTTATATAAGACGGATTGAATATTTTACGCCTTCTGATTGGTTAAACGCCTTCATTTGGGGGAACTATAAAGTGAGTCCAGTCATTTGGCTTTTCTCACTAGTACATGAATATATACACAAAAATTGTAACAGGTTCGTCGTATGGAATAAACGTAACATGGCACACGAGGCAACTCTGGAAGCAGTGGACCAAACCATGAGAGACATTAGGGATTGTCAGTCGCTTATGAGAGGTATACAACTCCTGCTATCTAAAACTTTAGGCAAACGCTGCCGGTCATACGAAAAGGGAGCAGAGCTGATGAAGTCAGTGCATGTCTCAAATCTTCTCTGAAAGCTGATTCTGAGCATCAACATGAGAGCACAGTTATTTGGAGATCAGCTGTCAGCTCAGTTCTGCAAAATGTTGAGACTTGATTCCTTTAAATGCCAATAGAGAGATGGCCATTAGCCCTATCTGTTGCCTGTACTGCTTAAAGCTAAGTTTCTTCCAAACCTCCAATATAATTACACAAACTACAATTGGTTATGTGATAGGGCAATACTAGCTCCAAAGAACAAAGCAGTAGACAGAATCAATGAGCAAATGTTTCAGTTCCACCTGGAAACATCTTATATCTACAGGTCAGTGGATACCCTTCCAGATCCGGAACAGGTGGTCAGTTATCCAAAGGAATTTCTGAATTCTCTAGAATCTACCTTCACATAGACTGGAACTCAAGATGAGGATGTTTTTAATGCTATTACGGAATCTGGACCCACCAAGATTTTTTAATGTCACCAGAGTGGTGGTTAAGAAGTTGATTACATATGTAATTGAGGCATCACTTCTTACTGGGTGTGGAAAAGGTGAAGATATTTTTTATTCCCACGATTTCCTTTATTCCATCATAGTAGGATATTCCATTCATGTTTAGGAGACTTCAGTTTCCAATACAAGGAAGTTTTGTGAAGTCTATTAAAAAGCAGAAGGACAGATTCTATCAGTTACTGGACTACAGTTAGAAGAATCCTGTTTCTCTCATGGGTACTTGTATGTTTTTGTTCATGTGTGGGGAATAAAACCAATTTATTTATTTATGCTCCACAAGGAATGACAAAGAATATTCTCTACCGAGAAGTATTGTAGTGTAAAAACTGTTTAACGACATTTTTGCGTTTGAATAAATGAATTTATTTGATGTTATATCTTCGTGATAGACTTATTTCTAACTTTTTAAATCCCGGGCAACACAGGGTAACTCTGATATTTGCATATAAAAATATATATATTTCAGTACACTATTTACATTATTCGGACTATTTTCCTCATCTTTGTCGCCATATGCTAGGTCACAAAAATCTCCTGAGCCGACCAAGCATAGAAATAAATACAATATGGGAACCAGTAATAAGGAGTGCCAGAGAAAAGCGAAAAATTGCAATATGAGCTCTGGTAAAAATGGTTGCTGAAGGCATTAGGTTTATAATACCTAGAAAGTCATACACAGATGTCCTCAAGGACACATGGCACAGTGTAAAGTCGTTGGTTAGATCCAGTGAGAGGACCCAAAGAGTGTGAGTTAAGTCAGTGGAGAACTTTCAGAGGAAAATTAAGAGGAGATAACTGATAACTGACATTCATTAGACATGGCACGTGGAACTAGAACAGTCTACCCCAGTGAGCGAAATAAAGTGTTCAGTTCGACATTCCAACCACCTGAAGAAGGACGGAGCGTACAATGGCCGAAACATTGTGATAACTATGGCGATAAAGATGAGGACAATAGTCCGAATAATGTAAATAGTGTACATAATAGCTCATATCAGAAATATAGATAGATATATATTTCAGTATATTTATAGTGTCCTGTCATGAAAACAACCCCAGTGGTTGAAACATCTCGCCAGGCATTTGTCAAAATTCGAATACAATGGATTTTCTTGGATGTTATATTGTTCCAACACGTCTTCCTTGGCGTTCTTCCATCCAATACTTGTAAAATACCTAATATGTACTTCGATCTGTATAACAATCCACCTGAATCTTTACTGCCTTTTTTGTCTATGTAAACATGCGCGTATTTTGAACTATATATATATATATATATATATATATATATATATATATATATATAGATAGATAGATAGATAGATAGATAGATGCATTAGGTTGTATGCATTGGAATCTTAATTAAAGGCTAAATATAGTCGCAATGTGTAGTTCAGCCGGTGGCTATCTCGATGGTTGAACTGTTCTGTTACTTGCTTGATGACTGAGTTTCGTCTGAAACAAATCTGACTGGTAGGAAAGTGCAAAAAGTTCCATTTACTGGTGATTAGATGCCTAATGGCTGGAAAAGCGAAGTCAGATGAATGGAAAAAGAAAGGTTTGCGGGTGACAAATTGCGAGAGAAGTTCAGCATTTTATGTCGAACAAGTGAAAAGATGGAGACGATGGACTGACTGCATAGAAGCGGAAAGGGAAGGGTTAATAGGACGAGGAACAATTCGTCAGTTGGCTTTGAATTCTTTAAGAAGAAACAGTGTACAATCGGAAAAGGGGAACATAATATATTAAGCGGTAAACAAAACGGATCTATCTATCTATCTATCTATCTATCTATCTATCTATCTATCTATCTATCACAGTCTATTCGTATCTATCTATCTATCTATCTATCTATCTATCTATCTATCTATCTATCTATCACAGTCTATTCGTATCTATCTATCTATCTATCTATCTATCTATCTA
>OZ038489.1:114051403-114073903 GCA_964036315.1 Acanthosepion esculentum | reverse complement strand
AGTGTTATTTAAACAGGATGATACCTGCTCACATAGTGCCCCTATTACTCAACATGATCTGTCAGAGGGTCAATAGCATCCCTAGATGATATGATGCTATAGGTAATGATGGCACTATGCTTGACTAGTTTAATTAACCCATCTAGATCTATTCCCATATCGCGTCAACAGATGCATGTGGCGTGTAATCATATATTTCAGGATGATAGTCCTCATTTGTAGTATCGTATGAAAGCAAAGGATATTTTTCTTTTATGTGCCGTGTTCGGTCAGAGTACTCCACAACTTCCTACCCTTTGTATCCCTAAGCAATATCTGCCCCTACTATACACCATCCTTGTTCTGCCATCCATTTACACAAGCTTCTAAGGTAGGTTACTCGATGTTTCCGTCTGCCCCACACAGGTATTCAATATTTCTTTTGAGTGTCAATTTCTCAGGCCCTCTTTCCGTGTTATGCGCCCCAGTTTTAACTGCCTTTTTGTGAGTACCCTTTTGATTCCATTTTACTTAAACCTTCCTCGTTACTCATATGATCAGTCCACTGTATTCTCAGAATCCTTCTGTAGAACCACATCTTTGTCGCCTCATGTCCCCTTTTCATCGGTGAGGAAATTATCCAGTATTCATTCCCATATAGGAAGATTGATATTGCAGAGCAGTTCAGAAACTTTTTCTTTTTTTATAATGAAGTTTTTCCGGTTCTTAATACTTAGCTTAGCTTTTTGAAAGCATCTTTCGATATTCCAATGTAGTTTCGGAATTTGCTGTCACATTTTCTGTCGTTTGTTAAAACATTTTCCACGTATTTGACTTTCGGTTTGGTATTTTTGGTTGGGTGATTTTGTTTAGCGGCATATCAACACCCCTATGGGTTATTTAATGCAGAAATGTAAATATTTGGAACACAATTTTACGTAAATTAAGTAAATATGTTTTGAACGCAATTTTATGGCTTCAACTACAGATAAAATGTATTGTTAGTCATTTTGCTATAAAATGTATTGTTGGTAATTCTAGTATAAAATTTATTATTGGTCTTTTTGCTTTAAAATTGTATTGTTGCTAATTTTACTACAAATATGTGTTGTTGCTAATTTTACTATATAAAATTTAATCTTATATTTTCATAGTATTTTGTTTGTTGGGTTTCAGATTTTACCTTTAGCTAGGACCCTAAAAATTGCTACCACTCCTAGTCAGGGTGGAACTTGGAACAACAACAACAGTAAGGTGGCTCCACGCTCCTCAAAACCTGCAATCAGAAGCCTTACTGCAGGATGTAGTTTATTATCATACCCAGGAAACTCCAATTCGTAGTTCGCATCGTCGACTGTTCCCTTTTGATAACGACCACTCGTTGTTGTCTTACAATTTATCGTTAGGCCTTTCTTCTCGCTTTCTTTTTCTACCTTGACTCAAAGTTCCTGCAGTTTTTTTCCGTGTCTGCTATAATAAATCCTAGCAGGTCTTCTAGGATCGCATCGCTGAAAAGTTAAAATAAATTCGGCGAGAAAAGTGTGGCTTTTTCCTACTTTAGTGCGTATCTCTTACGCTATTCTTTTCTCGTGTCCGAGAGGTTAGCATGTTCGCTATCTGATTTTAAGGCCCGGGTTCAAATCTCACCATGTATTGTTGGTAATTTTACTACATAAAATGTATTGTTGGTAATTTTATTATATAAAAATGTATTGTTGCTAATTTTACTATATAAAAATGTATTGTTGGTAATTCTACTATAAATATGTATTGTTGGTAATTTTAATATATAAAAATGTATTGTTGGTAATTTTATTATAATTATGTATTGTTGGTAATTTTACTATATAAAAATGTATTGTAGGTAATTTTACTATAAATATGTATTACAAACAATACATATTTATAATAAAATTACCAACAATACATTTTTATATATTAAAATTTCCAGCAATACATGTTTATAGTAAAATTACCAACAATACATTTTACATAGTAAAATTACCATCAATAAATTTAGTGAAATTACCAACAGTACATTTTTATGTATTAAAATTACCAAAAATTAATATAGTAAAATTACCAACAATACATTTTTATATAGTAAAATTACGAACAATACATGTTTATAGTAAAATTACCAACAATACATCTTTATATAGTAAAATTACCAACAATAAATATCGTAAAATTACAAAGAATATATTTTTGTATAGTAAAATTACCAACAATACATTTCTATATAGTAAAGTTACAAACATTAGTTGTTTATAGTAAAATTACCAACAATACATTTTTATATAGTAAAATTACCAACAATACATGTTCAAAGTTGTTATGGTGTAAAGCCATAGAAAGATAACACGGACTCGGATATAGGTTAAATAGTATATTCTCGGAAACGTAGTACAAAGGTAAATGTGGACTGGAGTGTACTTTATCTCACTGGTGTCCCGATCTCACTCATTCACTCACTCTGTGGCTACTACTTGATGACCCTCACTTGTTGACTGACCTTAGAGTTGGTAGCCATATTATATAGGTGTGGAAGAGTCCATTTGTAGGTTGGTCTCCACAATAACCCCCTCCCATGCCTTTTACTCGATAAAAAGGTTTATTACTTTCCAGAAATTTAATACCTTTTCTTTTTGGGGTTGATTGTTAGAGGCTCGGTAAATTTCATCTTTCTCCCCGACCTTCGTTGTTCAGGCTGCGGGGGCTCGAGGTCAAATGTGTCGTAAATGATCTCGATGGCTTCTTGCACTTCATCCTATGTGCTGTTAGAATCTATTTCATGGCGTTTTTAAATTTGATTAATATGTCTTTTGTGGGTATGTTTTCATCCTTGTATTATATACACCATCTCGCCGATCCTTCTAGTGATCGTGCCCACCTCCCAGTACGGCATATTCTTCTGAAAACTTTTTAAAAGATTTTCTGACCTGGAAGAAATCGTTTTTTGGGTTCTTTTTCGGTCTTACATATTTTTGACTGTTTGGTATGTCAGAAAGAGTTCCTTGAGCTTTTTTAAATGCTCTTTTCAGCGTGTCTACGAACCTCTCTGTCTGCTCATTTGATCCAAGGTGGTATTGAGGCGTAGTTATGTGCTTGACTTGGAAGATGTCGCAAAAATTCTTAAATTCTGCTGACGTAAACTGTGTACCATTCTCGTTAACCACGCAGTCCACTACTCCAAATCTCGCAAACAGCTCATGTAGGAAACTGATTGTTACAGCCGTTGTCGGCCTCTTGCATCTTAAAACCTCCGGCCACTTGGAGTAACTGTCAACAACGATTAAGTAATAGTAATCTTCAGTCGGCCCAGCAAAGTCAATATGTATACGTGACCAAGGCTGGTCCGTTTTTGACCAGCGATTGAAAGTGGTAGGTGGAGCTTTGGCCGCCAAGGCACATCCTCTGAATGTGTTAATAATTTCCATTATGTCCTTGTCCATCGGCGGCCAGTAGACATAGCTCCGCATGAGACTCATCATACGGTTTCTACCGAGGTGTCCACCGTGGAAGTCTAAAATTCGCTTCTGTAATTTTTCCGGAATTACAAATCGTTCGCTGTAGAATAAGACATTGTCACATAGTGAGTAGACGTCTGACACGCTATTATCTTTTGTTGCGATTTTACGTTTTATCTCGCAAATCTTCTAGCGCTTCGTTTTTGATTTCCGACAACATTACAGGTAAATCCCGGACGGTATTCGCTATTATTGATTTTATTTCAAAGTCTGAACGAAGAGCTGCTATAACTGAGTCTTCAAGTGGTTGATTTTGATTAGCGATTAGTCTGAATAGACCATCTGCATGGCCAATTTTATTAGTTGGTAAATAATTTAATTTAAAATTATAGTTGAGAAGGATGGTACCCCATCTCAAAAGTCTATTCGCCGTATAAACCGGTAAACCCTTTTTAGAGCCAAATATCGTTAATAATGGTTTATGATCGGTCTGTAGATTGAAATAATTTCCATGCAGATATCTGTGAAATTTTGTTACCGCGAAAATGATACTGAGGCCTTCTTTTTCAATTTGGCTTTTTCTGTGGGTAGCAGCGTTCTAGATGCGTGTGCCATGGGTTTCAGTCTGGTATAATATTTGGGATACACGCACCAATACCGTACGAACTAGCATCGCAGGCCACAATGATATCTAATTGAGGGTTGAAGTGAATCAGAAATAGTTCTGATGTTAATATATTTTTTCTTTTTTCAAAAAGCTGACTGACACTTCGTTGTCCAGTTCCAAATTTTCTTCTTTTTTTTAACAATTCATTCAGAGGAGCGCGTAGCTCGTGCATATTTTTTATGAATACTTGGTAATAGTTGGCAAGTCCCAGAAAACTTTGGAGCTCGTTGACATTATTTGGAGCAGGCATATTTTTGATAGTTTCTGCCTGTCGTGGGTCAGGCCGTCTTCCCTTCTTATCAATGATATGCCCGAAATACCTTATTTCATTCATATAAAAATCACATTTCGATTCTTTTACCTTAAGACCGAAATCCTGAATATGTTTGCGATTTTCCTCAGTAGATTCGCTTGCTATTACAACGTCATCCAGGTAGGCACACGCGAAGTCAAGGCCGCCCAACATGGTATCCATGACCTGCTGAAATATTGCAGGTGCAACTTTGACCCCTAAAGCCAATCTATGAAACTTATATGGGTATTGATACATAGAAGTTTTGCGCACTCCTCCTCAACAGGGATTTGAAGGTATGCATCGCTTAAGTCCAATTTGGAGAATATTTCTCCACCATTCAGTTTATTAAATACCTCTTCCGGTTTGGGGAGAGGGTAATGGTAATCTTTTAGAACCGCATTGAGGCCCGTTGAGAAATCCGCACAGACGCGAATTTGGTTGGAATTTTTTCTTACGTATACAGCGGGGGCCACCCATTCGCTAAAACTCATTTTGGACAGTATACCGGCATTTTCTAGTCGGTCTAATTCTTCATTAATTTTTCCTACTGATGCAAATGGGAAATTTCTTTTACTTTTGAAAACGGGTTGAACGTTTTCTTTCAGCTCGAATCTGGCTTTTATCTTATTACATTTTCCTAGCTAACCGAGAAAACTTCGGGATAATTTCTTTTAATTCGTCTTTCAGGTCTTGGGCATCTGTTGTCATATTTTCCACATTTTGGCAAAAATTGTTGATTGGTTGATCCGACAACTTAAACCGCTCCATTCAATTTGTTCCAAATAAATTCTCAGAGTTTTTATGGACGAAAACTTTTAGTTTCTTTGTGATGCCAATTAGTGTTACAGGTAGCGTTAAACTGTTGTTGTTCTCTCTGCTGTAGAAGCAATTTTTCTCCTGTTCCTTTTGCTTTTCATCCTGTTCTTTTTGCTGTAGGAGCAATTTTTCTTCCAACCTTTGTTGCCGTTCCTCAGACTTCTGTTGATGATCAAGTTGTGCCTTCATCATCTGAACAATGATTGCTTTAAAGTCCTCCATAATGACTTCAAATACGTGTTTTCAGAGAGAAAGAAAACAAACGGAAATTAGACAATGTTTCTTCTAGAAAAGAGGGAAAGAAAGTAATTGCTTTCCTTAATATTGGTTGGTAAAAAAAAATGTTTTTTTTTAATACAATCTAAGTGCTTCTTTTTCTCTAAGAGGAGAAAAAAATTTGCATAAACAACCACGCTGCCAACAGAAAATATATTCTTTCTTCCTTTTTCCCCTGTGTGGTCAAGAGAAGCGAAGAACAATGCAATGCTTTAGATTATAGCAACGAGGGGGAAGGAAAAAAATCTTACAATTTTTCAGTAGTAAGTATTTTCAAGTTGTTGGTTTTAAATGGATTGAGTTCTAGATTCTTTTATACTTTTCCCTTCTTCCTAAATATATCCGACGAACCCATCTGTGCCTTTTTTGGTATTTACGTTGCCTGTTATTCGGTTAGTGTCCGTTTTTTCTATCAGTTGCATATTAGCAAACAACTGTCGTATGTGTAGCTTTCTTTCGTGAAAATTTCTCTTTGGTTCGCCAGACTTGAGGTTAACACACTGGGATTTGTGGTTCGAATATTCTTCGTCGCCAGTTGTTATGGTGTAAAGCCATAGAAAGATAACACGGACTCGGATATAGGTTAAATAGTATATTCTCGGAAACGTAGTACAAAGGTAAATGTGGTCTGTAGAGTACTTTCTCTCACTGGTTTCCCGACTCTTTCATTCACTCACACTGTGGCTACTACTCGATGACCCTCACGTGGTGACTGACCTTACTCCGTGTTGGTAGCCGTATTATATATAGGTGTGGAAGAGTCCATTTGTAGGTAGGTCCTCAAAATAAAAGTAAAATTACCAACAATACATTTTTATATAATAAAATTACCAACAATACATGTTTATAGTAAAATTAGCAACAATATATTTCATATAGTAAAATTACCAACAATACATGTTTATACAGTAAAAATAACAAAAATACCTTTTTGTATAGTAAAATTACAAAAAATATTATAGCAAAATTACAAACAAAACATTTTTATATGGTTAAATTGCCGAAAAATACATGGTTATAGTAAAATTACCAACAATATATATTTATATAGTAAAATTACCAACAATAAATATAGAAAATTTAACAACAATACATTTTATATAGTAAAATTAACAACAATACATGTAAATTACAATCAATACATTTTTACATAGTAAAATTACCAACAATAAATATAGTGAAATTAGCAACAATACATTTACATATATAGTAAAATTTTCAACAATAAATATTTATAGTGAAATTACCAACAATACATATTTATATAGTATAATTACCAACAGTACATGCTTATAGTAAAATTACTAACAATACATTTTTATATAGTAAAATTACCAATAATAAATATAGTTAATTTTCCAACAATACATTTTTATATAGTAAAATTACCAGCAATTAATATAGTAAAATTACCAACAATACATTTTTATAGTGAAATTACTAACAATACATGTTTATAGTAAAATTACCATCAATATTTTTTTATACAGTAAAATTACCAAGAATAAATATAGTAAAATTACCAACAATACATTTTTATATAGTAAAATTACCAACAATACATATTTATAGTAAAATTACCAACAATACATTTTATATAGTAAAATTGCCAAAAATATATGTTTATAGTAATAATACCAACAATATATTTTAATATAGTAAAGTTACCAACAATATATGTTTATAGTTAAATTACAAACAATACATTTTCATATAGTAAAATTACCAACAATAAATATAGTAAAAATTACCAACAATAAATATAGTAAAGTTACCAACAATAAATATAGTAAAATTACCAACAATACATTTTATATTGGAAAATTACCAACAATACGTATAGTAAAATTACCAACAATATATTTTTATATAATATAATTACCGACAATACATATTTATAATACAATTACCACCATTACATTTTTATGTAGTAATATTACCAACAATACATATTTATAGTAAAATTACCAACAATACATTTTTATATAGTAACATTACGAACAATACATATTTATAGTAAATTTACCAACAATACATTTTTATATATTAAAATTAACAACAATAATTATAGTAAAATTACCAAAAATACATATTTATAGTAAAATTACCAACAATACGTTTTTATATAGTAAAATTACCTACAATGCATTTTTATATAGTTAAATTACAAACAATACATATTAATAGTAAATATACCAATAATACATTTTTATATAGTAAATTACCAACAATACATGTTTATAATAAAATTACCAACAATACATTTTTACATAGTAAAATTACCAACACAACATATTTATAGTAAAATGACCAACAATACATTTTTATATAGTAAATTTACCAACAGTAAATATAGTAAAATTACGAACAATACATTTTTACATTTAAAAATTACTTACAATACATATTTATGGTAAAATTACCTACAATAAATTTTTACATAGCAAAATTACGAACAAAAAAATAGTAAAATTATAAATAATACATTTTATATAGTAAATTACCAACACGACATATTTATAGTAAAATTACCAACAATACATTTTTATATTGTAAATTTACCAGCAATAAATATAGAAATATTTCCAATGCATTTTTTATATAGTAAAATTACCAACAATACATATTTATAGTAAAATTACCGACAATAAATATAGTAAAATTACGAACAATACATTTTTACATCTTAAAATAACCAACAATACATATTTATATCAAAATTACCTACAATACATTTTTATATATTAAAATTACCAACAATACATTTTTAAAGTAAAATGCTCAACATTACTTCTTATCTGTGATTGAAGGCATACAATTGTGTTCAAAATATACTTTATTGATAAAATGATAGAAGCGATAGAATTGTGCTCAAAATATTTAGATTTTGGCATTGAATGACCCATAGGGGTTGATGTACCGCTAAACAATATAAGCGAACCAAACAACCAACATGAAAGAACTCTTTCATGAGATTTATCCATATGATATTCTACAATTTATTAAAGAATTTCAATCTGTATTCCAAAATATCCAACAAACCTCAACATAAAACACACATATCACGGCTTCTATTATTATGTCCCTACAAACATGTATATGCAGAAAAGCTGAGTATCATCTACCATGTATTCAATTGTGAAAGCAGAATAACATATATCATATTTTTATTACTTCGGCATTAAATGATCCATAAGGAGTTGATATGCCATAGAACAAACAAATCAATCAATCATATAGAGTGTTTTGTATTTTTTATAATCCGTTAGTACATTTATCTTTTTAATGCGATTATATTTTTCTCTTACAGAGGATCCCAACTTTTGAGGAACTTGCGCAGTAGAGATTTATTATGAAATACTCCTCCAGTAATATATCAACTAGAGATCTTTTCGATCTTGAGGGCGACCTTTCTTTTCCCTGTTAAGGAAACATCTCTTGCACAGTTGATAGCTTGAGGGCTTTTTTATACTCACGATTTATTAGATTCAGAAATTATTAATTAACTTTGTAATTCCACAAGCCAAACATTGTAAATAAATTATGACTTTGCCATCAATTCAAATTACGTGCATATGTCATGAACAACCTTGTGCACATGCTCGCCGCAGTACTGTTGGCTGCGTGATTGACAAACCACTTATAGGCATGCGCAGTGGACGTAACATTGATGCTTATTATGGCTGGCATACTTTGCTGAACAAAGATGCCACTCGTTAAGCGTTAAATATTTGAAGGTCAATCAAGGGTTTAAAGAATAGGAATCTTTCTGTTGTTGAATTTTTTGTATGCTTTTTATTCTTTTCAACAGAGGCGCGTATGTTCTAACTTATTCACAATGGCATTTATTTTCGAAAGTACTGATTTCCTTTCGGTTTTTTTTCTTCCATAAAACTGTTTCATTCTTTATTAAGGATCTTAGAAAATTTAATTCGATTATGGCTGGTTGTGCCCTTAAAAAACATAGTAATCATTTTGAACGGTTGTTCCTGTGAAATTTATAATTCTTCTCTTTCTGTGGCGTTTGAAGATGCGATGATGTTAAATTGTTATCATGAAAATTATAATATTACTAGCTGAACCCCTGCATATTCCACTAGTTTTGACAACTAAGATTGTCCATTATCACACGTGTGTCATCTTCTCTTGCCATTTGGTTGCATTTTCTCATTCTTATCTTTATCCTTTCAGATATTCGTTACCCATTTCTAAATTATTGCGTCCGGGGTATGACGATAAACTACATCCGCGTCCAGGGTAAGACGATAAACTACATCCAACAGCAAGGCCTCTGATCAGGAGGCGTTGAGTTGCATCGAAACACCTCTTAATTGCTGATGTTCCCAGGTCCTCCTTGACCTGGGGTGGTAGCACCTGTTAGGGTCCCAGCTATAGGCAAATAGTTAACCCAGAAACTGAGGTAAAAGGTATTATAAAAGTGTAAAAACAGGTTTTAATACCAGAAATACTTTGTAAAAAATATTGCCAGTAATACATTTTTGAAGAAAAAAACATTACCAGCAATATGTTTTTGAAAAGAATTCACCAGCTATACGTTTTTGAAAAAATAATATTACCAGTTATACATTTTTGAGGAAAAAATATTAACAGAATAGTTGCTGGCATTAAATGACCCATTGAGGTTGATATGCCGTAAAACAAAACAAACCAAACCAATTTCTAAAATATTACAAAAGACATGGATTTGTTTGGTTTGTGAAAATAAAATAATTTAAATGCTGTCGATGTAAAAGCTAAAAAGAACACAAGACTGAGTCTCTTATTCGTGAAATTATTGTTTATTCAATATCAGACTTTATCTGTAGGTGTGTGTTTGGGGGAAGTTTCTACGATCGTGGATACTTCTCACAAGAACGTAAAGGACGCTCTTGTACATGTTATCCTTTTTATCCAACGTGTGCATATTCTAAGCGTAGCTGGTTTATATATCAAGGTTAGCCACTGATATTCTGTGAGGTAGGTATTGGTGTCTAGGAGGTCATTATTCAGTTAACAGCAGGGTACCCGGGCATTTGACCAACGTACATTTAACCGAATGGATATTTAGACGAAAATGTAGTGGCATCAACACATGTATGTCACACACTTTATCGTAATGTGCTACATATATTTATATTAATTTATTGCATTAATTTATAATGTTTCGTTATTTTTGACAGGCTTTTTAAAAATCTATTCTGCATATATTATATTTTACTTCAATTATTACTCTAAGATAATCAGTATTTTGAGAAAAGGCACATTATACTACAGCAAAAATCTTAAGCTTTTACAATATGAAAGATCTTTCAATTTCACTTTTAATGATCATTATCTTAAAGGGATGAACTAGCTTTTATCTTACTGTTAAATATGAATTTAAATAATTAGGTGCTACTGTTTACCCAAATACACTCAAACATTTTTAAAAATACTAATTTAAATAAACAAATATTGAAATGAGAAAACTAACTTTAAATTTAGATTTAGTAAATTAATCACCTGAATTTCAGTGGTAATTATTAGTCCTATTCTAACTTATAATACTGCTAATTAAAATACATAAAGTATTACTTGATACTATTTTTACTTGTCTCTCGGTCACGTATTGCATCTGCAATAACAATAATCAAAAACAATATTAAATTCTTATATTAAACACACAAGCACTACACTCTCTCGTAAGTTAAATTGCCACTTATTGAAACTCAATGAAATTTGTTCCCATACCGACCATCATATAACACAAAAAAAACAAAAACAAAAAAAACAAGATAAGAGTGAGTTTTCTGTTTCCATTCTCTCCACTGATTCTGAAGTGTTAATGTCTTCTGAACATAAAGATCTACTGTGACTCAATTAGAGTATCTTTGCTTGACTTTCCACTTGGAAATGAGGTTCTTCTTAGTGATATGCATATAAGTTTTTTCATGGTTTCTGCTATCACTTCTAATATAAATTGCCCCAAAGTATTTGAATCTGATAATCTCCCTATAATAATCTTTAATAAAGGTTATTCTTTGCTAGATTCTGTTTTCTGTAAACAATTCAAGAAATGACTGGCTGCCTCTTGCTTGCCTGTTTCTTGGAAATCCTCTTTTTCAGTAAAATGTCCGTCGGCCAAATTGCCGTCGGCGAAATGTTCGTCTGCCAATGTCTCTCTGCCAAATGTTCGACGGCCAATGTCCGACGGCCAAATGTTCTTCGGCCAATGTCCGTCGGCCAAATGTTCGTCGGCCAAATGTTCGTCGGCCAGATTTTCGTCGGTCAATGTCCATCGACCAAATGTTCGTCGGCCAATGTCCGTCGGTCAATTGTTCTTCGGGCAATGTTCGTCGGCCAAATGTTCGTCGGTCAATGTCCATCGACCAAATGTTCGTCGGCCAAATGATCGTCGGCCAATGTCCATCGGTCAAATGTCTGTCAGCCAATGTTCGTCGGCCAAATGTCCGTCGGGGAATGTCTGTCGGCCAAATGTTCGTCCGCCAATGTCTCTCTACCAAATGTTCGTCGGCCAATGTCTCTCTGCCAATGTCTCTCTGCCAAATGTTCGTCGGCCAAATGTTCGACGGACAATGCCCATCGGTCAAATGTCCGTCGGCAAAAATGTCCGACGGCCAATGTTCGTCGGCCAAATGTTCGTCGGTCAATGTCTCTCTGCCAAATGTTCGTCGGCCTATGTCTCTCTGCCAAATGTTCGTTGGCCAAATGTTCGACGGACAATGTCCATCGGTCAAATGTCCGTCGGCCAATGTCCGTCGGCAAAAATGTCCGTCTGCCAATGTCCATCGGCCAAATGTCCGACGGCCAATGTTCGTCGGCCAAATGTTCGTCGGTCAATGTCTCTCTGCCAAATGTTCGTCGGACAATGTCCATCGGCCAAATGTCCGTCGGACAATGTGCATCGGTCAAATGTTCGTCGGCAAATGTTTGTCGGCCAAATGATCGTCTGCCAAGATTCATCGGCCAAATGTCAGTCTGCCAATGTCCATCGGCCAAATATCCGTCAGGCAATGTTCGTTGGCCTAATGTCCGTCGGCAAAATGTTGGTCGGTCAATGTTCGTCGGCCAAATGTCCGTCGGCTAATGTCCGTCGACCAAATGTCCGTCGGCCAATGTCCGTCGGCCAAATGTTCGTCGGCCAAATGTTTGTCGGCCAATGTCCGTTGGCCAAATGTTCTTCGGCCAATGTCCGTCGGTCAAATGTTCTTCGGCCAATGTCCATCTGCCAAATGTCCGTCGGCCAAATGTTCGTCGGCCAATGTCCGTCGGACAAATGTTTTTCGGCCAATATCCGTCGGGGAATGTCTGTCGGCCAACGTCCGTCGGCCAAATGTCTGTCTGCCAATGAACATCGGCCAAATGTCAGGCTGCCAATGTTCGTTGACCAAATCTCCGTCGGGTAATATCCGTTGGCCAAACGTCTGTCGGCCAATATCCGTCGGCCAAATGTTCGTCGGCTAATGTCCATCGGCCAAATGTCCGTCGGCCAAATGTTCGTCGGCCAATGTCCGTCGGCCAAATGTTTTTCGGCCAATTTCCGTCGGTGAAATGTTCTTCGGCCAATGTCCGTCGGCTAAATGTTCGTCGGCCAATGTCCGTCGGCCATGTTCATGCTCAGCTTCCCGTTTTACATTATCGAACTTATTGACCTTGCTATTAAGACATAAGTAAATATTTGTGTCATTAGCCTAGATCCCGTGTTGAGACATAAGGAAGGTCATTGATGATATTTAGAAACCAAGTAGGGCCAACGATCGGGTATTGGAGGAGATTCGCATTACTCGGAAGGAATCTAGAAGAATGACCGTTCGACATTACTTATATTAAGCGGTTTGTTTAGAAAGATTGAATAAAATCAAAATTCGCCCGGACACCATAGTCCTTAAGCTTGTTAAGAAGACCAACATGCCGAAGCTTGACAAATACATTCAAGACATCTAAAGCCACAGCCCGAGCTTCACCGTTCTTATCTAAAACATTCAGTCATGACCATTATCACATCAGCCATTGAAAAGCGAATGCCATATTGTTTTTTCTGAAGACAGTATCAAGTTAGATACTTAGTCAATTCCTAGTTGATTAGACTCGCTTCTACTTTGCCAAAAAGAGCAAGAAAACTGAAAAGATCGATATATCGAAGGATAAGGCGGTTAACCCTGGTTCTTAAAAACAGGATCTACAGAGAAAAATGTTTCAACAACCAGGAGAACAAGAAATGAATTTATTGTAGGTAAAGTTTTGAGAGAACAGAAGCCAGTTCAGCAACAAAATTTCTTTAGGACAATAGCAGGGATACCATCAATTACTCATGCCTGGTGTGGATCTTGTTCAGAGATGACAGACGGCGTTATATGCATATATCGCAGAGGTGAGACTCTGTACAAGGCGGAGAATCATGTATTCCTGATAAGAATAGAACAGTACGACTATTTATGATCAATGCATTCTGCTTTATCAGCTGTAGATGATAACACTCAAAACTGAAGGAAACAACGTAGACTTGTCTAGCACACATTTACAGGGCAACCGGTAATCACTGGACCAAACGTGTAAGAAACTATAGGACATCTCACTCATACTTTCTGTTAAACTATCATTCAGTGTCTCAATCTCTCATACAGTTCCTCAATCTGTCATACGGTGTTTCATTCTCTCAGACTGTGTTTCACATTAACATACGGTGTCTCGATCTATCATACAGCGTCTCACACTATCATTCAGTGTCTCACTCTCTCATCCGTTGTCTCACACTATCATTAAGTGTCTCAATCTCTCATAGTGTCTCACTGTATCATACGGTGTCTCACACTATCATTAAGTGTCTCAATCACTCAAGATGTGTCTCACTGTATCATATGGTGTCCCACACTATCATTCAGTGTCTCACTCTCTCATGATGTGTCTCACTGTATCATATGGTGTCTCATACTATCATTAAGTGTCTCATTCTCTCATAGTGTTTCACTGTATCATACGGTGTCTCACACTATCATTTAGTGTCTCACTCTCTCATGATGTGTCTCACTGTATCATATGGTGTCTCACACTATCATTAAGTGTCTCATTCTCTCATAGTGTCTCACTGTATCATACGGTGTCTCACACTATCATTAAGTGTCTCAATCACTCATATAATGTCTCACTCTATCATATGGTGTCTCACACTATCATACAGCGTCTCACGCTATCATTCAGTGTCTCAATCTCTTATACAGAGTCTCAATCTATCACATGGTGTCTCCCTCGCTCATAGAGTATCTCCCTCGCTCATAGAGTATCTCCCTCGCTCATAGAGTATCTCCCTCGCTCATAGAGTGTCTCCCTCGCTCATAGAGTGTCTCAATCTATCACTATCCGTTCTCGTTGTTACTCTTGCTGGATGTATTCATGTGATGTCGTTTCGGTCATTTGAAGTTACACAATAGCATGTTTCTACCAAGTCCGATGAAAGACATTCTACGTCTACAACCACAGGGTTCATCAACTGGTATCCATTTTTAAGCACTGATTTGAAAAAAAAATATTCGTCTACAGCTGATAGTTTAGGCATTTACGATCGATTTGCACACATATCAGCGTCTAGAACATGATTCTAGTCCGTAGGTTAATATATGATTGCTCTTCAGATTTTTCTAACTTCACGTTAAGTCATTTATTTGTTGCTTGCTTGCATCTATTAGGATTTATTGCATAAAGTTGGTTGTAAGGATTAAAATAAAACTAATTTCAATAATGTTTCAATAATAATTAGAATGTGATTTACCCAAACTTGAGGACATGTCATCCCGGAAGGTCAGTTCACTGTCCCGATTTAAGTCATTGAAATTATTTTTATTAAATCAAGACGATCATTTTTTTAAAAAATTAATGTGTTTACGACCGAATGCGATTTGTTTATAAATCTACTAGTGCCAATATATTATTGATAAGCAGGTATTTTCTTCCTTATGTTCCACTTTTTAGGCGATGTGCAGAAAATGTAACTTTACTCAGCCAATTTCTGAAGTGTGAGGAGCGATAACATGCTAGCAATTCAGTATCTGTCTATATTTCTGAGATCCAATGACAGGACTAAAAGAGTGTGAGTTCAATACCCCGTTAAGGCAGTGGAGAACTTGGAGAAGGAAATTAACAGGAGATAACTGAAAGGCCGGAACGTTGTAATAAATATGGCGACAAAGATGAGGACAATAGTCCGAATAATGTAAATAGTGAACATAATACTTCATCTCAGAAATATAGACAGATACTGAAAGGCCGGAACGTTGTAATAAATACGGCGACAAAGATGAGGACAATAGTCTGAATAATGTAAATAGTGAACATAATACCTCATCTCAGAAATATAGACAGTTACTGAAAGGCCGGAACGTTGTAATAAATATGGCGACAAAGGTGAGGACAATAGTCCGAATAATGTAAATAGTGTACATAATACCTCATCTCAGAAATATAGCCAGATACTGAAAGGCCGAAACGTTGTAATAAATATGGCAACAAAGATGAGGACAATAGTCCGAATAATGTAAATAGTGTACAAAATACCTCATCTCAGAAATATAGACAGATACTGAAAGGCCGAAACGTTGTAATAAATATGGCAACAAAGATGAGGACAATAGTCCGAATAATGTAAATAGTGTACATAATACCTCATCTCAGAAATATACACAGATACTGAAAGGCCGAAACGTTGTAATAAATATGGCGACAAAGATGAGGACAATAGTCCGAATAATGTAAATAGTGTATATAATACCTCATCTCAGAAATATAGACAGATACTGAAAGGCCGAAACGTTGTAATAAATATGGCAACAAAGATGAGGACAATAGTCCGAATAATGTAAATAGTGTACATAATACCTCATCTCAGAAATATAGACAGATACTGAAAGGCCGAAACGTTGTAATAAATATGGCGACAAAGATGAGGACAATAGTCTGAATAATGTAAATAGTGTACATAATACCTCATCTCAGAAATATAGACATATATTGAAAGGCCGAAACGTTGTAATAAATATGGCGACAAAGATGAGGACAATAGTCCGAATAATGTAAATAGTGTACATAATACCTCATCTCAGAAATATAGACAGATACTGAAAGGCCGAAACGTTGTAATAAATATGGCGACAAAGATGAGGACAATAGTCTGAATAATGTAAATAGTGTACATAATACCTCATCTCAGAAATATAGACATATATTGAAAGGCCGAAACGTTGTAATAAATATGGCGACAAAGATGAGGACAATAGTCCGAATAATGTAAATAGTGTACATAATACCTCATCTCAGAAATATAGACAGATACTGAAAGGCCGAAACGTTGTAATAAATATGGCGACAAAGATGAGGACAATAGTCTGAATAATGTAAATAGTGTACATAATACCTCATCTCAGAAATATAGACAGATACTGAAAGGCCGAAACGTTGTAATAAATATGGCAACAAAGATGAGGACAATAGTCCGAATAATGTAAATAGTGTACATAATACCTCATCTCAGAAATATAGACAGATACTGAAAGGCCGAAACGTTGTAATAAATATGGCGACAAAGATGAGGACAATAGTCTGAATAATATAAATAATGAAGAAGCTATTTTTATAGAATTATTTTGTTTATTTTTTCTTTTCTTAGTTGATTTTTCTATATCCTGTTTTAATTATGTCTATTTTTATTGCCTTAATTTTTCGAATTCTTATATAAAATATTTAATTTGAACCTGTTTACAGATAAACTGAATGGTTTGCATGGGAAATTAATGTTTTGGAACGAACAGATTGATTTGAATACTCCGCTGTTATAATGCAAATAAGTTGAATTAAATTCCTTCTGGTACGAATTAAATGGAATGCATTATAATATTTAGATTACATCGGAGATTTTATTAAAAAAAAAGATATAACGTCAAAACTAACGAAAAGAAATGTTGTCTACACTTATTGTTTACATTATATTCATCTGATTGCACTTTGACAAAATTGTGTTGTGAAACATATATTTTGTTTTTAAACGTATCACCCCAAGCAAGGCGAGAGTACCACTAACACGCAAGGGGTTACAGAGAGTGAAAGTAAGAGTAAAGAGTATGTCATCAGGTCCAACCGATGTGGTCTTAAGTTATATTACTTCTCCCACAGTACCTCTCGCCAGTTTGTTCCTTCTTTACCTTTGGCATGAAGCATAGGAACCAAATTAGGTGTTATTTAATAATATTGATTCTAGTTCCTTTATATACGTCTATTGGCAATAACTATTTATGATATACCTGCCTTTAATATTAAAATAATTTTTTCAAGCATTTCATTTCATTTTAAGTCGGGAGTGCCACTCGCACGCAAGGGGTTACAGAGAATGAGATCAAGAGTAAAGAGGGGTGTTTGAGGAAAGGATAAAGAGAAGGACGGGGATCAAGGTCAAGGCATCAGAAGATGTCGATTGACATTACATTTGAATATTTGAAGATTATAGTTATCAGGGAAGCAAATAATCGGAAGGGAGTTCCACTGTCGGGAAGTGCGAGAGAAGAAGCTGCTGGTGTAGAAAAGGCGCTTAAATATAACTGTTGCGACTGTGAAAGGGTGGGACTAAGGTACCGACCCAGTAGCACGCTTAAATTGGCTACCAACGGATTGATGGCGGGCACAAGCTCTCACTATCTATAAAATGGTTCCGTGGCATGAGTCTCAAATAGCCTCTGACAACAAACTTCAGCTCCAAACCGGAGAATGGGCGAAGGCGGAAAACTGGCTTACATTCATACAGATTGGGTAACAGTGAAAGTAGGTCGTTACAGCAGTTACCGTTAAAATATTTGTAGAAAAGACAGAGGGAAGCCACATCCGGTCTGTGAGAAAGTGACCGTAGACGAGATGCCAGATCAGGACCTATAACATTGTATATCCGTCTCTGGATTTTGTCGAGGACTTCGAATTGAACAGCGAAGGCACCAGACCTTATATGGCAGCAATATTCAATGCAAGGACGAATGGCAGATTTCTAGATTTGAAGTATGGACTCTGGTGAGAAAAAAAAACCTCCTGGCGCTACAGAGAGAACCAACCTTCCTTGCGGTAGATGAAGCTATTGATTCAATGTAGTTGTTCTACATCAGGTCGGTGGAAAGTCTGAGACCAAACAGGCGCAGAGAGGCGCTCTCGTGCCATTCTGATAGAACGCAGGGAAGGTTCTCTATGCTAGTAAATGAGGGTAGATTCGTTTTTAGAGGTATTATAGCCTTTCTATAATTGTGTCTTCTTCGTTCATCTTTATAACCGTTTAAGTTGTTGTGCATATTTTATCAATGATAGTCTTCTCAGCTCAATAAAAACTGACCAAAAAATATCAAGGTCGATTCAATTTCTAAGACTGTCTTGATCCTGTCTTTAAGAGCAACGGCTTCTACTATTTGTAGAAAGTACGGTTTTCAAGCAAATTGCATGTTCACACACGATATCCTCAAGCTAAGAAAGTGGGGAAAGTGTAGGTCACTAAAACCTTAAATAAAATCGATACTTTTCAAAATAAAAAGAACAAAAAACAGTCAGAATATATAGTGAACAACTGGAAGAGTTAAATGGATATGATGGAAGGCAAGAAGAATTATGAACTTTGTTGTCTGCGCTCATATGGATTTTGCATAATTCTCAATGTGTTGATAATCCCACCCAATGATGTATATTCTTTAATTTATTCTAAGCAACGATCATAATCCCAGATCTATCTATCTATCTATCTATCTATCTATCTATCTATCTATCTATCTATCTCGGTCTATTCAGTATCTATCTATCTATCTATCTATCTATCTATCTATCTATCTATCTATCTATCTAACAGACCTTTGTCTAACGAACACTTCGGACCACTTATTTCCTACCATTTCTGTAAATTCATAGCTCGATACAGTTCTTCGTTTCGATGCAACTTCTTACTGGTCTACCGCTTGATTTTTACTATAATTTTTATCCAGTAAGCTGGCACATAGTGGCTCGGATTGAGGAATCGGAGAGTCGAGTTCGAATTCCAGTCAAATCTATTACATTCACTTACATGCTAATACCCTTGGGAAAGTTACGAATCCTCTTCTTCTCCTCCAGCTATGGGTAAATAGCAGTACAGATCTCGTTCTGTAGCCTTGGATGGAAACTGGTCTACCGCAACCTAATGGCAACCTACTGTGGAAAAAACATCTGCCTCGTCAGTCATGTATCGAGAGATACTTGATCGCCTAAGCGTGTGTCACGTATGGCACAAAACTAACAGAGTTCTGTGTTTTATGAAAATTTCCTGGTGATCACCCAAGGTGTTTAAATTTTGTTATATCTGCTGGTGGACTGTGTCTAAGAAAAAGAAAGGCTGAAGTAATGTCAGTTTCCCTCAAGGTGTGTCGAAAGGCGTTAAAATGGAGTAGTTGTAATTTAAGAGTATTGATTGAGGAGGAACGGTTGTGTAGTGGTTAGCGACTCGGATTGATGAATCGGAGAGCTGAGTTCGAATTCCAATCGAATCCATTACATTCACTAACGCGCTAATACCCTAGGAAAGGTATGAATCCTCTTCTTCTCCCCCAGCTATGGGTAAATAGCAGAACAGATCGGGTTCTGTAGCCTTGGATGGTAACTGGTGTACCGTAGAAAGTAATGGCAACCTACTGCGGGGAAAAATCTGTCTCGTTAGTCATGTATCGAGAAATACATGATCGCCTAAGCGTGTCGCAGGTATGGCACTGAAGCTGACGCACAACTTCTTGTTACTGAAAGGTACGTAACTTTTTTATATATATATATATTGTTTTCAGGTAACATTTCGTACCAGGCTCAATATTCATATATACAATAGGGTTATAAATATTATATAGAATTTTTTCCAGGAACGTCTTTAGCCTGTTTATGGGCTCTTTCAACGGCGCTATATGTGACCGAATATTTTCAGCCGCAAATTCTGTCTGTAAACATTTCTAAACGAAATTATAGCTTAAAGTTACCCAGTAATAATTATCTTGAACGAGAGATCAGAGCCACTTTTACCCATTTTACCCATTCCCCAGCCACGTGTATAGAATTTGCTGGTAAATTAGCCCCCAAAACCAAGGCAGCTGACGCCATTAACGTAGCATGCAAATATTCCTTGAAGGATTATTTCAGTGGTCCTGCCACATTTCCTCCAGTGTACTTATTTTTGTTATTGAAGGAATTCGTGGAGAAATGCGTTGAATCGGCGCTGTGAGATTGATGGCAATTCAAACTGAATGTGCAGTCAGCCGAGTGTAAATATTTTGATATTTAACGCGAAATGTCTAAGGTTGACCAAACATTAAACAGGGAATACTATTCCCGAAATCAGCGCTGTCTGCAATTCTTTGAGAAATAAGGCGAATGTAAAATTGCTGATGCTTACAATAGAAGAACATTGGCACCATCGGTTCCATGTACTTAAGGGATTGGCCAGAATAATAAAGATGGAAGCAGGATATCGGAAGAACATGACTAGATGGGTGACCGCTTGGGAATATAAGCTTCTGTAATCGTGGATGTACGGATGGTGCAATGAATAATGGTTTGGAATTAATCGGAGAGCCGAATTTTAACTTGGCATCGTTATATTCCCTTACACGTAAGTATGCTTGCGAATTCTATAAATCCACTTTGTCTTCCTCAGCTATGGGTTAAATATTAATACTAGTATCACTTAAAATAGTTATTATTTATAAAAAAATTACAATCTAAATCAAATTTTGGTATTAATTAACCCGCAATGGGTTGATAAGTTGTAAAAAAACAAAAACACGAATCAATAAATTAACCAGATGAGTTCGGCCTCCGTTCAAAGTAAGCAAATGAAGTTTCTTGCAAATAAATTGGGTTAACTTTGAAGTTTGAAACTCTGGAAGCAAACACCTTTCAGTTTTCGTAAATCTTAGAGTTCATTAGCCGGTTCTTGTACGATCACCGAAGTTAAGCAATGTCCAGCATGGTCTGTACCTAGATGGGTGACCTCTTGGGAATATCAGATGCTGTAAACTTGGATGTGCGTGTGGTATAATGGTCCGAAATTGTTAATCGGAGAGCCGAGTTCCAATTCTCATTGGATTCGGTAGGTTCCCTTACGCTCTATTACCCTTGGAAAAGGTATTAATCCACCTATTCTCCCCATCTATAGATTAAATAATCATAATTTTAATTAACATTATTTTCTTAAAAAAATATTGCAATCTAAAATTATTTTCTGGCTTTAAATAACCGCCAAAGGGTTGCTAAGCCGTAGAAGATCAATCACTCAATGAGAAGAAATCAAACTAAGCACTTTCTTGTGAGAAAATAAAATTCCAGGAATTAAAGTCCAAGTTTGAAACGCTTGGAGCCTACATGTTCTTTGGATTTTGTCAATAATTTCTACATCCTAGAATTAATTGCGTATAGGGATACCTGACTCTCTGAAGTGGAGCTCTTAAAGATGATTTAAATGTCAAACCTTCTTTCTAAAAAGGCCGAGTTTGTACCTCAAATAATTCGTTATCAAATTTAAAAATAAAGCGCTGATATTGTATATCATAGCTGCCCACCTAGTAATCGAGTATGGCGATCGCATGACATTAATCAAGACCCCTTTACAATTGTTGTGATCGAATATGGATTTTTTTCCCAGCCAGTAAGTCACTCTCTAGAATTTTGCTTCTGAGTAAATTATTTTTCTTTTTTTAGAAGTATAGCATTTTTAAAATCAAAAGGAAAATTCTAGAGAGTGCCGCCATAGAACATTACCCAAATATTAATCTACGCCTAGGCTTTTTCCCTATTTCACCTTTCTTAACAAAATTACTGCTCTCACAAACAAACGTACACAACAATACCGTAAAAAATCAAAAGAAAATAGTTGAATCCGCCAACACAGATATAATGATAATATTCTCCTCACGTGACATTAGCTGACGTTATTTTCAATTAACAGTGTGAAAATAGCGTTCCCTACATTACAG
>OZ038489.1:113938903-114046403 GCA_964036315.1 Acanthosepion esculentum | reverse complement strand
CCCAAGGAGAGAAGATGGACGTCTTGATCTTTCTACGGTCGTTAGCGAAGAGACTGAAGTCAGGTTCTTTTGGTGCGAAGTCCGTTTTCAGGTAAGAAATGTTTCTGTTGCATTCTGGGAGGACTTTTATTATTTTTGTTTTATTAATATATTTTAAACAAAGTTTTATTGTTATTTTATTTTTATGATATTTTTATTAATATTTTTATTTCCTTTGATTTCCGGCGTTTACACATTTTTTTCCGGGTCCCACCTGGGGATCTAAGGTTAGAAATGACATTTTCCACTGACAAAAAAAAATACATAGATAAAGCCCTCCGCAAAGTGCGGGCTGTACTTGTGAGAACAATGTTTTCTATCTCTTTGAGGCATGGGATTCCAGGTATCCCTTCAATTAGTCTACTGGAATCTTTTCCAACCAATCCGATGTCTCCAAATACAACGGTGATTGTTGATGGAACATCAACAATCCCCGTGCCACATTTTTGAGATTTCTATTTCAAGGTCCTTGTATTTTGACAGCTTTTTGAATATCTTCAAAGATACATTGCAGTCTGCAGGGACTGCCATATCAATAAGGAGGCACTTTTTTTTGTTTGTGGTCTTTAATAACAATGTCTGGGCGGTTGGCTTTGATTGTTCTGTCAGTGTGTATTGTGTAGTCCCATAGAATTGTAACAGGTCCTATCTCCGTAACCGGGTCTGGGTGGTGTTCGTACCAGTTTCTTTCAGTTTCCTTCCCGTAGACGTTGCATAGTTTCCAGTGCAGATATTGGCCAATCTGTCATGCCGGGTTTTATATTCAGTGGGTGCCAATACCGTGCAACCTGATACGAGATGATCAATCGTTTCTGGATATTTATCACAGAAGCTGCATTTTGGGCTAACACAATATTTTAGTATATGTGCTTGATAATTTCTAGTTAACAAGCACTGGTCCTGTGCAACAAGGATAAAACCTTCAGTTTCAGCTTTCAACCCTGCACTACTTAGCCACTGATGGATACGGTTTTTGTCTACCGTCAGCTTGTTTGGTACAGGCAGAGTATTGGCCATGAAGCGGTTTATCTTGCTATTGTTTCTGTATCTGTTATTATTATTATTATTATTATTATTATTATTATTATTATTATTATTATTATTATTATTATTAATATAATGCCCTTTAGCATTCACTATATAATCTTAAGACCACGTGATTAATATTCACCAATGAAAAGGGCCTTGGCAAGTTGCAGACCCACTGATGCTGAAGACAACTATGTCCTGCTACGACAGCTACAAGGTAAAGTTTGGCAAATAGGGCATTGATGATATTTTAATAAAAATTGAATTCTTTAGCTTAATCTATGATAATTATTAGAAAGTTTATCTGGTTGGCAATTACGACTAAATAGTGAGTTCGATCCTCATTGGGTACCCCGTACTTGTGGACTAAACTAAGCTAAGCTTAGAAGATACCATATGTAGCTCTATTTTTTTCAAGAGTAATTCTGCCATTTTTTATCGGACGGGGATCAGCGTATGAAGCAGTGTTTCATCATATTTCCCTGTTAGTAGTCTGTGTTGTTCCTTAGAAATAATCAGTGCCACAGAAAGTGATTTTTTCTTTTTGAATTTTTCATTTTTTATGAGGTTTCATATTAAATAATCTTACAGCGACCTGAGACAACATTAACTGATATATCTTTTTTTTTGTCTGTTCATGATTGAAATAATGATAATTTATTATCTTTTCTAATAATAAACTCGACGGGACAAGTGACAGCAAACTCCCTACAGCCCGTCTTCTGACTCAAACTATTCAAAAAGTACAAGATTAATGGCTTCGAAGAGGAAGGTAAAATCCATATAGAAATGATAAAGGAACTTCTGTAACGCTACAAGAAGTCAAAAAATAAAGAACGATAAAAGCAATATAGAATTCCCGGGCGTTGAATATTGAGAACAAAAAGAGATGGTGTCACGTGACCAAAGAAAAGTGATGGCAGGGGTCAAAGAGTTCATTGGTGAACACATTGCTCAGAGGAATAACTTTGAAAAGATCCGGGAAGCCAATTTTACAAAAGAGAGATTAGAAACTTGTGTGAGGGGAGGGAAAAGGAGGAAAGAAAGAAAACTAAAGGAAGGATTAAATAAATTTGGAGAGAGGAAATGAGATAGAGAGAGAAGAGAGAGAGATACAGAGAGAGAGAGAGAGATGAGATGAAAGTGGAGAAAGAGAGCCCTAGGCCAGGAAGTAAGGAATGCATCGAGTTTTGCGCACACAACACGGCTGAGGAGAACTTAGCGGGGCCTCCAATGTTGCACGTGATTATTAATGACCCGCCTTTGGGCTGACGACCTCTGACATCCCATGGGGGCAAAGAGGCATGTCGGGTGGAGAGGCCACTTTGGCAACACAGAGGAAAAGAGTTATTAGATTCTCACTCCGCCTAACCTTTTCCTACCCGCTCTATATCAGCTTTACTTTCTTTATCAGCCTCTCACTTTCGTTTCCTCTAACTTTTCACACTTTCTTATCTACACCACAATGCCTTCTCTAGCTTCTTCCTCTCACTAAGAGGATCTGCTCTCCCCCCCCATTCACCTTTGCCCTATATCCAATTTCTCTTCTCTGTAGTCCCAACTCACTCTCTATTTCCTTTCATCTTAACTTTCTATTGCCTTCCACTTTCCTCACCCCTCACACTTGCACGTTTCTCTTCCTCCTCAATACAATCTATCTATCTATCTATCTATCTATCTATCTATCTATCTATCTATCTATCTCAGTCTGTTCACATCTATCTATCTATCTATCTATCTATTTATCTATCTATCTCAGTCTGTTCACATCTATCTATCTATATATCTATCTCATCTGTTCACATCTATCTATCTATCTATCTATCTATCTATCTATCTATCTCATCTGGTCACATCTATCTATCTATCTATCTATCTATCTATCTATCTCATCTGTTCACATCTATCTATCTATCTATCTCAGTCTGTTCACATCTATCTATCTATCTATCTATCTATCTATTTATCTATCTATCTATCTCAGTCTGTTCGCATCTATCTATCTATCTATCTATCTATCTATCTATCTATCTCATCTGTTCACATCTATCTATCTATCTATCTATCTATCTATCTATCTATCTATCTCATCTGTTCACATCTATCTATCTATCTATCTATCTATCTATCTATCTATCTATCTCAGTCTGTTCACATCTATCTATCTATCTATCTATCTATCTATCTCATCTGTTCACATCTATCTATCTATCTATCTATCTCATCTGTTCACATCTATCTATCTATCTATCTATCTATCTATCTATCTATCTATCTATCTATCACAGTCTGTTCAAATCTATCTATCTATCTATCTATCTATCTATCTAGCCATCTTTATCTTTCTGTTTATATGTGTTTTTCTTTCGGTAATTTGGTATCGACTCTCTCTGTCTTTTTATGTAATCCAAGACCCATTCTCATTTTCCCCTTCTCTGATACTCATTTCTTTCCCCCCTGTCTCTCTCCTTTTTCTTCTTTCCTTATCCCTATTTCTTTCTCTGCAACTTTATGATCCCTCCCTTTCTTTCATTGTATTCCTTCCATGTATATCATATCTAACTCCCTCTCTTTCTGTTATTTAAAACCTTACTCTCCTATCTCTCGTTTCTTCTCTGTATTTCTTTTCTCTCTCTCTCGCTCGCTCTCTCTCTCTCTCTCCATTTCTTTTGTTCTCAACTTATACCATTTTTTTACTCAGTATGAATTCAGGTTTAGGGATATAGTGAAAACTAAAAAATCTACTGAGACAGAATAAAGCTGAGGATAACCATGGTTGGAGAATGTCAGCAACGAGGTTATTTTACAGAAAATGGAAGCAAAAAGTATGCCTACACTGTATACTGTATATTTAGTATAAGAAAGTGACAGTTGGAATTTCTGAGACACATTATGAGAAAAGAGGGCTGGGAGAATCAGAAACACAAAGGTCATTTTGAAAGCAAGACAGGTAAAGGGACACGGTAAATAAACATACAAAAAGTTGGTGTCCGAAATGAGTTGAGAGTCAAAATTTCAAATCATAATAATGAAAGTAATATAACCTCAAAAAAAATACCCAAGAAATATAGCACGTCTTGGACTAAACACATTTTATTGAATATACGCGTGTATAAGTCGACTTCATGTATAGGACGACCCCTGATTTTTTTTTGTGTTTAATCCAACCCATCCAGAAAATGTAGCTGTTTATATTGCAACCAGTAACAGAAAATGCATGATTTTTAGTCTCTTCAAAAAATTACCTGTGTATAGTGCAACCGCTCACCGAAGATGCATGATTTTTAAGCTCTTCAAAAAATTACCTGTGTATAGTGCAACCGCTCACCGAATATGCATGATTTTTAAGCTCTTCAAAAAATTACCTGTGTATAGTGCAACCGCTCACCGAATATGCATGATTTTTAAGCTCTTCAAAAAATTACCTGTGTATAGTGCAACCGATCACCGAAAATGCATGATTTTTAATCTCTTCAAAAAATTATCTGTGTATAGTGCAACCGATCACCGAAAATGCATATATAGTTTCGTCAACAGCGTAGCCAGGGCCAGCAGCAGATTCTTTTTTATGTGCCGTGTCCCTTCAGGACGTAGGCGGTCATGGCTCTCCACTTCCCCCTATCCCTTGTAGCTCTGAATAAGACTGTTCCTTTGCTGCTTCCCATAGGCCATGTTCTGTTATCCACTTGCCTAAACCCGCTAGCTATGTCATGCATTGCTTTCCCTTGTCTCTTTTCCCCTCTATTCGACCTGTGAGTGTCAGATTCTCCAAGCTCCCCTTTCTCATTACGTGTCCCAGAAATTTCAGCTACTTCTTCATGATGTTAAGTATAAGCTTCCTACTTGTTTGCATCCTTTCCAAAACCACATCGTTGCTCACACGCTCGGTCCATGATATCCTCAGCATCCTTCTGTAGAACCATACCTCCGTTACCTCGAGTCCCTTCTTCATCTTTGAGGAGACCGTCCAACATTCGCTACCGTGAAGGAGGACATATGTCACGTAGAAGCTCAGTACTCTTTTCTTTGTTACCAACGAAATCCCCCTGTCTTGTAATATACTGCCTAGCTCTTGGAATGCGCCTTTGGCCACCCCAATATGTTCGGTCCATGATATCCTTAGCATCCTTCTGTAGAACTAAACCTCTGTTGCCTCGAGTCTCTTCTTCATCTTTGAGAAGGCTTCTAACATTCACTGTCGTAAAGAAGAACAGATGTCACGTAGCAACTCAGTACTCTTTTCTTATTTGTTACCAAAGAAATCCTTCTGTCTCGTAATACTCTGCCTAGCTTTTGGAATGCGTCTTTGATCATCCCAATACGTTTACGCAAAATTTATATTCGTGTTTGATGCGACCCTCTTAAAATTAGCTTCAAAATTAGGTCTTCAAAAGTCGCATGATACGCGAGCCGATACGGTATATATTCTTAAAGTTTTATCAGCGTCGATTGGTTAATTCTGCTTTTACTGTGAAAACGTAGACTTACATAATAAAATCGGACATCATGTTTAGCGAATATTTTCGATCAAAATTCACATGATAAAATCCGTATCATGCTACAGACTTATTGATTTACATCTCGACGTATTTCCGGCTGGCAGCATTGATCGATTTTCGCGTCCATCTAAAAGGCAGAACGTCGAATTCTCTTCACACTCGGAAGAGTGGTACAGAAATATTCCACTCCTTCCTTGTTCCACCCCAAATTCTGTACCTAACTTATCTTTATAAGTAAATCACAAAACACACACACTCACACACACATATATATATATAAACATATACATACATTTATACATACACACAAGTACGCATATATATATTTTTGAACTTCGATGTGGTTTAATGATTAGCAATCTTGTCTCAATAGATCAATTACGAGTGAATAATGAGTTCGAACCTTGGCGCTCCATGTTTTCGGCCTTGTGCCACATCTAAGCTACGCTTAGCAAATCGCTTTGTTATCATTTATTTTCTGAGTTGTGCTGAATTTGTTACAAATGTCAAGTAAGATTTAAGAAGATTATATTATGTTCTTTTACTGTAATCATTCAGGAGGTGGACGATAACGGCTCTCCACACCTTCATATCATATCAAGCTCATAACAACGTATATCTGATTACGATACAGCACATGTTACTCGCTGTTTCGCTCTTGTTTTCGATATGCTTTATATAAGGCTAAAAAATTCTAAGCCTTCATTCCACATTCTTTCTATTTTCCTTAAAGCTTTCTCTTTGTTGTAATATGTTTTAAATCAACTCACCCGAAACAAGGCGATAATGCCACTAAGACGCAAGGGGCTACTGGAAGTGAAAGAGAAAGGAAAGCCTTTAGAAAGAAATCAGAGACCTAGTCCTAAACAGGCAATAAAATATAATCCTCTATTCCTGTTTAAAATAAATAACGGACATATATATATATATATATATATATATATATATATATATATATATATATATATATATATATATATATATATATAATCGCATTGAAGCGTGACATTGGCAATCACCAAGTGTTGATCCCTCACACCAAATAGGAACGACCAATTATTTTATCTTCATACCCTGCCTGGTGGCAAAGGCTGCTGGTGACGCCAGGGGTGGCGGTCCCGCCATAGCTACCGAAACCGTGATATCACCCCTGGTCGGCGGCTGATGAAGAGAGGGTATCGCACGTGTTAATACACGTTGAATATATATATATATATATATATATATATATATATATATATATATATATATATATATATATATATCTAACTTCTTGATGTTATTGGTCTGAGCGATCACTGCAATTTTGGAAAATGCCTGAGAACCATACCAAAAATACCCCAAGACGTGTGCTTGAACCCTTCAAGAGCTGTCGGTGGTTGTACTAGCTCGAAATCACAAATCCTCTTGACCGATGCTTTGAGCGTGGGGCCGAATTTAGACTTTTGATCACGCTAGAAAACATAGTATCTCCCAGAAAGTGTAGCAATGGTTCGCTCAGCATAGTTGCAGTATAAATCACAGGTGGGCTCTGTGGGTGTTGAACACAGATGTGCCTGAGCAGGCGTCTGCAACGAGGATTATCTAGACGCTATTGTAGACGGGCATTCTCGAATACGAGAAGACAGCCACTATAAATATGTGTGTGCGTGTATATATATATATATATATTTATATATATATATATATATATATATGTCCAATAGTAATGTATACATATATATATATATATATATATATATATATATATATATATATATATATATATATATATATATATATATATATATATATATATGTATACATTACTATTAGACATCGAGAAACTATCATGACAAAGCAAGATTTAGTTAGCAAGGTATAAATTTAATTCTTATTCCAGCTTTATTACTATAAAAGTTTGTGAACGTTGCTTGTGTGTTTGCCAGAAGTCATATATAGAGTGTGGGTGAAAGAAAGATATGAATTTATTATCATGTAGGAAGTGGGGGGAGAGAAGGAAATAAAGAAAAAATGCTCTCTCTTTCCACCTTCCCGTGATTGCGTCCATGCTTATTTATATTTCAGCTTTCTTTAAAGAAAAAATATTTTAAATTTTTTTATTTCAAATAGAAATTTTTTTTAATGCTGAAAGCAACTTCAATAACTGCAAATAAGTGTATTTTTAAAATATCTCTACTTTCACAAACTCTTCATGAAACTAAATGTAAACAGTAACACAAGTTTGATCCAACGAGTCAAAGGTGGTCAACTTTATTCTAATATTTTCACGAATAGCAATTTTAAAATATGATTCTTTAGAACTAAACAGATTTTAAAAACATGTGCTTAATTATATTGAATTTGATTTACTATTATGATAAAAACATTTTTTACTCGTATAATCTTCACTGATAGACGCCATCTTTACTTCCAACTATAACAGTGCGCATGCTTGCACACTATAACTTTTACAGTTGACTTTTCAACATTTCTGTATTTCATTATCTCTTCTAGTTCGCTAACCAAGAAACTTTCTTTGTGCAAACCTTCATTTGGCAATCTATTCGTCAGAGAGCCAATGGAGTGTTCGTTCACCGTTTCAGACCATTGGAAACAACCACAAACAATTTTCTCTATTCATACTGCCATTTTGTTTCTCTCTCTTGTCGTCTATCCAAAACGAAGCTGTTTATTCACCCGCCCGTTCTCGATCTGTTTTCTCGCAATAAACATATCACGATATTATCAGTAACACTAACGAGCTGGTTCTTCAGTTCCTATTTGTCTTTTTTTCTTCCTCTTTTTTCTCGCTCTTTCGAGAACGACTAACGTAAGAAGATCGCTTGAAATGTAGTCTCTCAAGTGAATTGTGGTGCGTCTAATACTCAGTAAGTGACCTCCTTCTGTCAAACGAGGCTTACTAGGAAAACCTTCCCAAAAGTAAATGCTTTTCTATGCTATACACTTCGTTTATGGTTTCTCCATTGAAAAAGTTAAGAGGAAAAAATATTTACTTGGGCAAGATCGAAAATCTCTTTCTGAATTTATGGGGTGTGGCAATAGCTACTGCACAACTTAAAGACTTTAATTTACATATATTTACAGGCTTAAATATATTCTTAGTCTAAATACTTTTAAGTCAGATAGACAAAAGTGGTAATTAGCAATTCTCACAGAATATATATCAGATATAGGCCACATAAAATGAGATCCAAACGTTATAATTTATTGCTTGGCTGGACCTCCCCCAGCGGTTATGTGCGAGTAGCAGTTATGTTAGATCTGAACCAGCAATAGCTATTGCACAACTTAAGGACACTGATTTACATAAATTTACATTTTTAATACTGGTTATAATAGTTCCATATACTGGGATATTGCTACCAGTTTTTCCAGACCACACACACACACACACACACACATATATATATATATGAAAACACACACACACATATGTATATGTATATGTATATATAAATGTATATATATATGTATATATATATATAAATAAAAAGAAAGAACAGTAAGATATAAAATCCGGTGTTCTTATAGATATTTTTTATTTTTACACAAGAGCATTAATATTGTAAATTAATTGATTTAAAATATGTTTTTTTCGCTACATTTTTGAAACATGGTTATCACTGTCTAGCGAAAAAATTAATTTATAATATATATATGTATATGTATATATATATATATATATATATATATATATATATATATATATATATATATATATATATGTATATGTATATATAAATAGTGGTACTCGTTTGGAAAAACCTCGGATAGTAGAAAAAAATCGGTACCCGAGGAAAAATGGGGAATAAAAAAAGAAAGAAACCGGAACATTAAAACAAGGAGAAAACAATCGTCCAGAGTTTGAGCTCCAAGTTAAAAAAAAACAAAACGAGTAAGTGCCAGAGAGAGAGAGAGAGAGAGAGAGAGAGAGAGAGAGAGAGAGAGAGAGAGAGAGGGAGAGAGGGAGATATAGATAAATGTAATATATATATATATATATATGTTGATTACATATATATATATATATATATATGTTGATTACATATATATATATATATATAATCAACATATATATATATATACATATATATATAATCAATATATATATATATATACATATATATATAATATATATATATATATATATATATATATATATATATATATATATATATATATATATATATATATATATATGAAACTTTATACATATATATATAGAGGGAGAAGACGAGGGAGAGAAATAGATATATAACATTAATGTAAATGTACAAATGTTTTTGATGGTAATTAATGTAGAAAGCCTAATATTAAAACTATTTATTCATTCCGTCCCGTAAACCTTATAATTTTGGTGCTGGGTCAAGAGAAATGAATAAAAAAATAAAAGTGTAAATAAAAAAAGAAATAGAATAAAGATTTGATTGGCCGTAGCATTGAATGCCCCAAGCAATGTCGTTAAAGCTATTCGCCTAAACATAACTAACCTTAAATACCACGCTATGATTCAAGACTAAAATACCCGAGTCCAACAATTATACATTTTAATTAACGAATTCAGCCAAGTCTGTCTCAAGGATACAAATTATGGTAACCCATGATAATAGATTTCATTATTAATTCATTGAGATTCTAATTTGCGAACTATTGTTCTTGGTTTTCCTTATTTATATTCGAACTGTTATCCCTACATTTGTTGTTGTTATTATAACTTTTTCGTCGTTTTTTTCCGGACTTTCTCGGATGTATGCCGATTCGAGTTACTTAACGGCTGCACTGTCCGGTCTATTGATACAGGGAGAACAATAGCTGAGCAGTAAATGAGAATTTGATCTGGGTAGCGGAAGAAGAATAAAAAATTTCCCCGAAAATTAAATAAAGGGTTCAGTTCGAAATTGCCTAAAGCTTAACCTGATCGACAGACACCTGAAAAAGTGCGGAAGACACGACAGCCAAAATGTTCTGTTAATGAAAAAATGAGGAAAACAGTCCAAATGTAAATAATGGACCCTATTAAAGCGAATAGTAGGTATTTCAGTTGCGCGAGTAGCAGATTTACTATGTCTCGGAATGTTGCTTTTTTTTTGGCAAGTTTGGCTTTCATTAGACATTTCTTTTATTGTCTTGTCCATATAAGGCCAATAAGACATGTTTTGATAAGTTTACATGAGATTTTAATTTCTGGGTGTGATATTGAGTGAATATTATCGAAAATAGATTTTCATAATTCACCAGGTATATATATAAATAGATTTTCATAATTCACCATATATATATATATATATATATATATATATATATATATATGGCCCGATGATTGCATCTAGCATGAAACAGACTGTCGCCTCTAAGTGTTGACTTCTATGTTCACTTTTATATATATATATATATATATATATATATATATATATATATACATATATATATATATATATAAGGGCCAGTTTAACTCTGATGATCCGTTTAGGTGAAACCTAGGTAGGTTGACCTGGCTCTTTAGGTTTATATTAGGTTTGCTCTACTTCGTGTATGGAGCACTTTACGTAGTTGCTTTTACTCGTTTTGTAGGTTTTTTCTTTGGACTCTGAGCTTGAATTCTGGACGATTGTTTTCGCCTCAATTTCATGTTTTTCGTTCTTTCTTTTTTATTCATCATTTTTCCTTGGGTATTGATTTATTCAACTACAAGCCGAAATACCCAAGGTTTTTCCAAGCGAGTACCACTATATATATATATATATATATATATATATATATATATATATATATATATATATATATATATATATATATATATATATATATATATTATGAAATGGACAAAGTCCGACAATTATTTTAAGACATTTTTATGTTTAACATTCTTTTTTATAGATACAAATATTTAAGTAAATGCTCTGTTTATAATAAACAGTATTAAATATTTACCGGCCGGAATGTCCGAGAAATTTTCATAGAAAATATTCGTCCTCCGACAGGATTCGAACCTGTATCCTATACGGAACCGTCATAAAGCCTGACGTGCCTTTTGATACGCCATGAGCAGATATGAATGTACGTGAAAGATTCATGGAAGATTGAAATTAATAAGCAGTAAATTCGATCTTAACCAACCGAATGATCCTCTGTGGCTGAATTGTTTAAAAGGCAAGTCAGGCTATATGACGGTTCCGTATAGGATACAGGTTCGAATCCTGTTTGAGGACGAATATTTTCTATGAATAATGTTGTTTAATACTGTTTATTATAAACAGAGCATTTACTTAAATATTTGTATCTATTAAAAGAATGTTAAATATAAAATTGTCTTAACTTATGTATATATGGCATTTATGATTGTTTACAGGTAAAATCCGTGGTAAGAAATCCAAGTGAATCCTAGTAATATTAAAACTGATCCACAGAAAAGAGCTCAATATATTTATTGTGGAGCATATATAAATATATATTCTGCGTTCTACACGCTAAGAAGTTTCTTAATTAAACCTTTTAATTAGAATTTATTATAAAATTTCTATTTTAAAATTTTAAAATATATATTAATTATTAAAATTTCCTTAATCTTATCCAAAATACTTTTCTTATTTTTAAAGATTGTGTTTATGTAAATTCTCATTTTGAACAAGAGTTAACATAGATCAAGGTCAGCCCATGTCTAGACGAATTTGAAAATTTTTCATCTTAATTTCTCTCTTTACTATTCATTTACTCGATACCCCTAACCTAATTGATTCCTTTCCTCTCTTTTCTCTCTCTTTTTTCTCTCTTTATCTTTCTATTCCCCCTCCCATTTTAAATACCTTTTCTCTTAGTGGTGAATTTCCCTCCTCTTCCTATTTACAAAAAAACATTATGATACATTTCTTTATCTAACTCCTTGGTGTTGAAAAGCCCGTTCAAGACGAAATGGCCATATATCATAAGGGGTATTGAACCTTATCTACAAGTAATTCATTTATATATATGTATAAGATATATATATCGTTTTTAAAATCATTTCACCCCAAGCAAGGCGGCAATGCAACTAGTACGCATGGGGTTACAGAGAGTGGAAGTGAGAGAAAAGACGGAATATAGGAAGGATTGAGAAAAGCACAGAAATTGAACAGGATTCAAGAAGACAGAAGATAGCGATTGGTGTTGCATTTAAATGTTTGATAATTGCATTTATCACGGCAGCAAGTAAACGGAAAGGAGTTTCACAGGAAGTAAGTGTGAGAAAAGAACTTGTTGGATAAGAAGTGGCGGTCGCATTTAGCTATTTCAACAGTAAACGGGTGGGACCTAGATACCAACCCAGTAGCAGGCTTAAATTCATGAAGTCGGATCAATAGGAAAAAAAAAGATCGACAGAGCTGTTGACATGAAAATATTTTCAGAAAAGACAGAGGGAAGCCACGCTATGTTAGTGAGAATGAAGTCAAGATGCCAAATCCGGATCGTATATATATATATCTGAATAAAGTTAACTCAGCTGATGTAAATGTGAGGGTTTTATAATGCAACAACGATTTACACACAGAAGTAAAAATACTTATTGCAAAATTAAAAATACATTATTCGGACTATTTTGTCCTCAGCTTTGTCGCCATATTTATTACAACGTTTCTTCAAGTAGATGGAACGTCGAACTGAACCTTTTATTTCGCTCACTGGGGTAGACTGTTCTAGTTCCATGTGCCACGCTTTTAATGGATGTCAGTTATCAGATATTTCCTGTTAATTTCTCCCTGAAAGTTCTCTACTGCCTTAACCGGGTATTGAACTCACACTCTTTGGGTCTTGTCACTGGATCTAACCAACGCCTTTATCCACTGTGTCATGTATCCTTGAGGACATCTGTGTGTGAATTTCTGGGTATTATAAACCAAATATCTTCAGCAACCTTTTTTACCAGTGTTCATATCGCAATTTTTGCTGTTATCATTCATGTTTTTACCAGAATTCATATTGCAATTTTTTGTTATCGCTTTTCTCTGGCACTCCTTATTACTGGTTCCCATATTGTATTCATTTCTATGCTTGGCCGGTTCAGGAGATTTTTGTGGCCTAGAATATGTGCTGATTCCTTAAGTTTACGAATTTTTCAATTCTGGAAAATTCGTAAACTTATGCTAGGCCACAGAAATCTTTTATAGACAGAAAATGCAAAAATATGTTATTAATTCTTTTTTCTTTTTCTTCTTCTTCATCCCTGCCAGTGTTCTTCCGTCTCCACATCAGATGAACCATGCTGAACATTACTCGAGGAAAAGTAATGTCTTCGTAAATGCCTAGCATTCTTTTCAGTCTTCAGAGCGTATCTTTTCTATTACTCCAAGTATTACGAGCGTAATTTCTCTTATTCATTTTTCAACATTGGAGTAGAATCTACTCAGGGGGTCCAATGCATCCTCAAAAACGTGAAAACAATTCTGCTATCGCTGTTCCAAAACACACGGTTATTTCAACTGATTGCAATTTAGTTTAACTTAGTACACCAAATGTCTGCATGTATGGACCATCCGGTGACAATAGAAAATTGATGACCATCGCGCTACAGTAGGCGCACTTGAAATCGTTTCTTATTTAATATCTTTCTCGTACAAACCCACTATTTCATTGCCTTAGTGGTAATTTAGTAAATTTAATTTTGAATAAGGGAACAAATAGTGAGGATATATATATATATATATATATATATATACGTGTGTGTGTGTGTGTATGTATGTATGCGTGTGTGTGTATGTGTGTGTGTATAAATGTACACACACACACACACACACACACACATATATATAGATCTACGTAATGTTATTTTATTACCAAAATTATATTAAAAATTAAAATTGCTTATCGATTTTAAATTTAATTTGCCACTCTGTATTTAAGAAGCATCAATTCTGTTTCGGAGAAAAAGCAAATAATTTTGAACATTTAATTCAAATTGATTTTGAGTTTACTTGATGCAGACTTCAGTTGTTTGAAATATAGCTTTGCTATTAAAATAATACAGTCATGAGTTAACTTCAGCACAACATGTACCTTATAGATAGGTATATGCTATATATATATATATATATATATATATAAATATATATATATATATATATATATAATATATATATATATATATATATATATATATATATATATATATATATATATATAAGTGAACATAGAAGTCAACACTTAGAGGTCTATGTTCACTTTTATATTTACGCACGCTCTATCTATGGTATTGAGCTTCATTTGATATATATATATATATATATATATATATATATATATATATATATATATATATATATATATAGGTATATGTTATATAACCCATGTCAGATTATTATAAGAATACGTTTTCCCTTCGTAATTCTACTACAGTTAAAGAATTTAAATTCATTGCATAAATATGTGGCTCGGATGATTATACAATGTATAACAATATTAAATTTTTCTGTAGATATTGTGATGGATGCGTGTTTTATTTTACAACTTCTTTTTAAGCTAAAATGCTAAGTATGGATAAGAGTATACAGAACGCAACGAAATATATATTAATTCATTCAGTGGATCAACATTTTTAATAATTTTAAAAAAGCTATGAAAACTCATGTACATAATATCCCGAAATCTAGAAATTATAAATATGCAATTTGGCAAAAAAAAAGAAAAAGAATTAATACATATTATTCATTTTGAAATATAAGAACTTCGTGCACAACTCATATATTATTCAATGGTCCACTGACTTGATTAAATGCTGTTTTTGTATACTTATAACACTTGCATTTTTCGAATTAGCCCGTCATGCGATGACTTGTCCCATCATCCTTAACTAGTATGCACAACTCTTAGCCAGTCGTGTGACTCTTAACAGCCAATTATCCAAGAGGGGCGTAATTTTAGTAGACAGCGGATGAAGAATATATATCTGTTTTACAACATGATATACCGGACTTGTGAGTAAAGGCAGCCTTTTTGCAATGTCCACTAGTTTTCATTTTCAGTGTAGGAGAGAAGGCACGTAACACATTTCTGTACTTTAGCGTTTTAGAAAAAAAAATTGAAATTCTTTGTCTGGGCGTATTTATTTTCTTTATTATAGATATTTCTGAAAATATCCGTTCCGACGATCAGATAATACCGCGGTTACTAAACACATATTTGGTAACCCAAACATAGTCATATTTTTTTTTAATGTGCAAACTGGTACCATTCTGTATGCACATTTCTCTTTGGAATGTTTCAGAGATTTGCAACTGGGTTTTGATGTGGTGAAGATTGCGGATAGTTCATTGATTAACTATTACTGAAAACCATTTTAGTCAGTAGTCGACCGTTGTATGCTCACTGGGTAAAGGGGCGTTGTCTTGTATAAAGATAAGATTCGTGCGTGAGCCAAGAGAATTGTTCTGTAATTAAGGCTGAAAATTATCTTTAAATATTCAAGATATATCTAGGAATTATTTTTTTTATTCCACCTGGTATGCACATGTTGCCAAACAAATCGTTTTCTACGTTTACAGCCGAGAACATAAAACTTCCATCGTCTTTCTCATGCCGTAGCCGTACAGGAGTTTTCTCTTCCTTTGCAACCCATTTCACACTCTATCCATTCGGCCCTTCAAGGCTAAATCGGAAGTCGTCAATCGGAACAATAACAGAGAACTCAGATTTCAAATATTTCCTAACATATTCTGGACATTACACCTTGGTGCTTCAAAGACGGCTAAGCATCAGGATTTAAAAAAATATCGGTTTCATCCCAAGCAAGGCAGTAAAGCCACTAAGACACACGCGGTTACTGGACGTGGAAGAATTTACAACAGAAACATTAATAATGAGCGGGATGAGAAAAGAATAATCAGGAGGAAAGTACAAGGTGCAATGCGTAAATTGTCGCCATTTTATATTTTAATTTCGCTCATGCGCGTTATGTGTTTCTGAGGTTGTTGACTGCACAGTATAGTATAGTAAATATGAGAAAAAAAAAGCACCCTGACGTCAAATCATTCCACCAGAAAATTTGGAAATGGCATGCTGTATTGCACCGGAAGCTCCAATACGAACATTTCAGAGTAATTGGGTGTCAATCTTTGGACAGTTCAGAGGATTCAGAAAGAGTTGGATGAGTCTAATGGTGATTACAAAGATGTTTTTCAGCGATAGTGAAATTATGCCTCTTCATCTTCCCAGAGGGACTCAAACTCCACACGGAAGCCTACATCAAATGCCTTAAGGAGGGAGTGGTGTCTTGGGTCAAGAGGGTGGCTGCTGGAAAACCCTATGTCTAGCAACAGGTCTCTGCACCATGCGCACAAGCAGGAGAACCCAGTCATAGCTGTCAGACAATTTCTGCGACCACATCACCGCTTACATCTGCTCACCTAACTCCCCTGACTGCAATCCCATTGATTATTATTTGGGGACCAGTTGAGTGAGAGATCAACAAAAATTCGTGCAACACCAAAGATGAACTGATGGCAAGGATTATGCCAGCATTCATCAAAACAAGGAGACCGTCCAGAAGAGATGCAGGAGATTCCGAAGTCGTCTGGAGGTTGTGGTTGAAGCCAATGTTGATTTTAATGAATAAATTTAGTCTTTAGTATTTCAAGATATTTTTTGTGTAATCTTAGTAAATTCATGTGTTAAAATCAGATTTGAATATTATTTTTCATTTTTGCGTAATTTCGACGACAATTTATCCATCTGACCTTGTAGATCGCGACTGACATTGCATTTAAGTTTTTGCCGATTAACGTCGACTGGAAAGCATAGAGCCGGAAGGGCGTTCCAGAAGCGAGAAGAGTATGTTAGCGTAAATCTTACGGCTACGACTGTAAATTGATTAGATCTTGACGCCAGTCTAGTAATGCGTTCCCATTAAAAATGTCTAGGTACCATAGTGAAAAGCTCATCCGAATAATTACCATGAAAGTATTTATAGAAAAGACACAGGGAGGCAACCGTACGGCGGTGGGCAAGTGATGGGAGCCAAATCGTGACCAATAATATAGCTGATTCTTCTTTGGATCTTATCAAGGAGCTCAAGGTAAATAGCAAGGTCACCGGACCATATGTGGCAGCAATATTCTAAGTATGGACGAATGGTAGACTTATAGATATGTAAGATAGATTCTGGAGAGAAAAATTGTCTCGCACGACACTGTGAATCAGTTGCTTAGCAGCTGATCTAGCAATGAATTCAATATAGTCTTTCCACTTTTGTTGAGGTTAACATCAGACAAGCTATCTTGACACATTATGCAACATGGCGAATGATTCAGCATCAAAATGATTTCGATGCATATAATGAATTTATTTACGGGATGTACTGGGCTATGTGCCAGTAAGCAAATCAAAGTACTACAGACTGGTCCGGAATCTCCGCTGATTTAAATCCAGTCGAGAATATGTGGTCAATTTGCAAGGAACGACTTCGTGGAATGGACATAAGTAACATATACATTGGAAAAATACGAAAAAAAAGTAAATTATAAGAAAATTATTCGTTTTGTTTCAATTAATTTGCACAAGGGTGTAGAATGACAAATTATTTGACCAAAATTGAAAACGTTGTCATTGTTATTAGGTTAAAGTTTTAAAAATAACATTCCCAACTTCTCTCTTGATACAATACGAAAATGTGTCAGTTAAATTTCTCAAGTTGGTCTAATCAAGCATGCATAAAAGTCATCCAGAATTCTTAATGAACTACCGTTTGTTTACATCAACCCAGAACGGAACGGATTTCAACCTAAGCAGATAGATGTTGCTATCAGTCAGCAAATAAAACTTTAGATTCCATTAACTATTTATTTATATGTAATATAATATATAATATGTGAAATATTTATTTGATTTTTTTATTAGATGAAGCATTGCCAACCATTATTATTAATTTTTGGTGGTGTTTATTTTCATCTTAATTTTATTTTTATTTTAGAAAAAGTATTATCAAGGGCTATAATTAATGTTTGACTAGCAATGATTTTCATATTAATTTTGATTATATTTATTATCAGATGAAACATTGGCAATGATTATTATTAATTTTTACTCGTATTTTTATTGAAGAGGAATTGGCAACGATTATCACTGATTTTCGGTTAGTAATTATTGGATTTATTTACACTATTTACGCTATTTACACATTACACTATTTACATTATTTACATTATTTACAATTATTGTAATTATTTACACTATTTACATTATTTACACTATTTACATTATTTACAATTATTGTAATTATTTACACTATTTACATTATTTACACTATTTACATTATTTACAATTATTGTAATTATTTACACTATTTACATTATTTACAATTATTGTAATTATTTACACTATTTACATTATTTACACTATTTACATTATTTACAATTATTGTAATTATTTACACTACATTATTTACACTATATACATTATTTATACTATTTACATTATTTACAATTATTGTAATTATTTACACTATTTACATTATTTACACTATTTACATTATTTACAATTATTGTAATTATTTACACTATTTACATTATTTACACTATTTACATTATTTACAATTATTGTAATTATTTACACTATTTACATTATTTACAATTATTGTAATTATTTACACTATTTACATTATTTACACTATTTACATTATTTACAATTATTTACATTATTTACACTATTTACATTATTTACACTATTTACATTATTTACAATTATTGTAATTATTTACACTATTTACATTATTTACACTATTTACATTATTTACAATTATTGTAATTATTTACACTATTTACATTATTTACACTATTTACACTACACTATTTACCATATTTACAATTACTGTAATTATTTACGCTATTTACATTATTCGCACTGTTTACATATTTCGGACTGTTGTCCTCATCTTTGTTGTGTAAATAGTTACAATACCTCATCTCAGAAATATATACAGATAATTATTTTAGTTTTAAATATAATTTAATTTTTTATTAAATGAAACATTATTTACACTATTTACATGTGGACTATTCTCATCTTTGTTGTTATCACAACTTTTCGGTCGCTGTGCACTTCGGGCTTCATCAGCTGTTAATGTCGATCCTGGTAACCTAAAGGGAATTCTGGACTGAACCCATTATTTCATCTCCGGGAGTAGACTGTTCTCGCTCTACTGCCCATGGCTAAGGATATCTCGTCTACGTCTAATTTTAGTAATACAGGATGTAGCCAAAGATTTGGTGTCATTTTATAAGCAATTATCATGAAAACTACTAAGTCTAGTTCAATTAAAATGCACAGTTTAAGTGGTGCCCATTGAGAGTTTATTATGGGACCGATTTCATAAGTGTTCCATATGTACACCGCCTGTGACATGGGACACATCGGTAGTTAAGCTCTTGCCAAACACACGCATGTCTTCGGTAACATTATCCAGTGCGGAAGTGATTCTCTGCTTGAGTTCATCAATGCTAGCAGGAAGAGGTGGAGGGACATAGACCAGTCCCTTCACATATCCTCTTAAGAAGAAATGACACGGGGACAAGTCCGGTGACCGTGGTGGCCATTTAATCAGAAAACAGTCTTTATCTCCATCACGCCCGATCCATCTATTTGGTAGATTCTCATTGAGATAAGCAAGTACTGTCCTCTTCCAGAACAAAAATGAAACATTAAATATAAAATCTTGATCTGTTTCTATACATTCTGTGAAAATTTGAGGTTATTTCAAGAAGAATTGTCAAAATTATTGGCCTGCGAAATGATGCCAAATGTTTTGGACACCTTGTAGTAGTATGTTATGTGTCGTTTTGACTGTGGAAACTCGGGAGATTGAACTCATAATTATTATGTGAGAAACGCTTTAATCTACTAGGCTATTGTTCTGTATGGGAAACTGTCTGTATATATTAAAGTTTAGCCTTAAACCTAACCTACCTGCTGATGAGTGATTCTGTTGCTTGTAATACCTGACCGAAGCCTCTCTTTTGTTACATATGCTGTTAACCATTCTCTGTGTGAGTTATTGGTACATCCAGGAAGGCTAGCTGATTATCCTTTTTTTCCTCCACTGTGAAGTGTATCAAAGGTCGTATTGAATTCACATAGCCCAGCAGATATTGTATAACCCCCTGTTGAGTATGACGGTGTCATCTCCATATCTGAGACATACTGTTGGCTTCAGTGATGTTCCTAAAACCATTACCATTCATATGTTCACCATCGCTGATGGCATTGGTGAACTAATAGCCAAGCCTTCTTCCTGTTGGTGTATGTTATAAGAATGTACACGGAACTTCCACATTTTCACTAGACTATCCACTGAAAATGTTAGTACAGGACGGAGGGTTTTGATTCCCATCAGTTCCAAACCACTGTCAGGGGCTTCCTCTGTAGGAACTCTGGTAAACAGACACCCTACATCCAAGCTCACGACACGATTGCTATGGGACCCTCTCAAGTGTCTCTCCTACAGATTTACGTATAGTGCTCTGTGATTCTAACATATGCCGGAGAGTTCTCTGCTAGTGGATTGATTATACCCACCAGGAACTTGCTCAGTCGGAGGCACGCTGTGTCCATGCAGCTGACTATAGGTATCAATGGAATACCAAGTTTTGTGAAACTTTGAGAGACCATATGCTGGATGTAATATCAAAATTGTCCAAATCATGTAACAGCAAATTTGTCCAATTGTTAGATTAAGATTTGAACGGTTGTATCTTAGAAATGATTAAAGATATCTTACTGGAATTCTCCGAGGTTTTTATAACACTATTGGACTCTACTTTGAGCAATAAGAATGTATTTAGTTCTAAGTTGAATTGATGACCCTTCTTGCTGTTGTGACCTCAAGATCCAGTTTTCCTCTCTACTGTTCCATCTTTTTAAAACTTATTCACCGTACTCTTGATGGTTCTTAAATGGACTTTGAAATGTAAGCCAGAGTATGAATTTTGGTAACATTACTCAAGGTTTGAATGATCTTTTTCCGCTCACCAATGCTCAGTTATATAGTGGGGCTGACATAAAATGATTTAAACCTTTTCTCTTTCTAGCTGAATAACTCAAAGAGTTTTTCAGTGATTCTTACAAACAATTATGTCAAGATGACTAAGTATCTTATCTGAAAACCTGGATAAAAGAAACTCAATTAGTTTAGCGTTTTTTAAAAATATTAAACATTTTGTCAGATGGACAATTATCCCATGCTGTTACACGATTTGAACAATTTTGCTGTTACACCCGGTATATGGAAGATAGGCGTAACATTGAGTCAGCTGTCTATACTTATTCAGTGTGAAGTAGTCCTTGTTTTTATTTATTATTATCTTATCTAGAAATTAAAACCATATGTGCTGGGTGATGAGGACCAATTAAAACTACATATGTTAAGCTATGAGGACCTCGTTAGTAGGCCTAGCATAGAAACAAATACGATATGGAAGTCGTTAATAAATAAAGATAAATGACAGCAACACCTCAACAGCAGCAACTTTAACGAAAGAGAACAGCTTTAGTAAGGGCAGCAAATAAAGAAAAACAGCAGCAGCAACCATCATCAGGAAATCATTAGGGCCCCACGTTCTCAACAAAGAATTGTCCATCTCGCCAGAAAATCTTTCTGGTCTGAGTCCATCCTCAAATCCGCAAATCTACCATTCGTTCTTGGATTGAATACTGTTGCCATATGTGGCATAGTGCCTCCGGTTTTTATCTCGAGTTTCTCGACAAAATCCAGAGACAGATATGCATTGTGATACGTCCTGATCTGGCATCTCATCTACAGTTATTTTCTCACAGATTGCGCCTTCCCCCTGTTTTTTCTACAAGTATTTTCGTGGCAACTGCTCTGAGCAGCTACTTTCACTGGTACCCCAACTGCATGAATTTAAGCGTGATACCAGGTTAGCATCTCGGTCCCATCCTTTCACTGTCGAAACAGTTAAATGTAACAGCCTCTTCTACTCTAACAGCTTCTTCTCTCGCCCTTCCCAACAGTGGAACTCCCTTCCTCTTATTTGCTTCCCTGATAACTATAATCTTCAAATATTCAAATGTAATGTCATCCACATCTTCTGATGCTTTGATCTTGAACCCCATCCTTCTCTATATCCGTTCCTCAAACAACCCTCTTTACTCTTGCTCTCTGTAACCCCTTGTGTGCTAGTGTCACTCCCGCCTTGCTTGGGGTGAAATGCTTAAAAATATTTGTTAAGATAGTAAAAGAAATAGCGAAGGAAAGGACGACAAGAAATTATAGTTATGGCAGCGAATACTGGACAATCTCCTTGAAGATGAAGAGACTTGAAACGATAGATCCTGATCCCTGTCCTTCTCTTTACCTTTTCCCAAACACCCCTCCTTACTCTTACTTTCACACTCTGTAACACCTTGCGTGCTAGTGGCATTCCTGCTTTGCTTGGCGTGAAATGCTTAAAAAATACCAGACAAAATTCGTAATAATTGTTGACATTAGTTGACAATAGTTCAATAGATGAAAGCTTTGGTTCGTGAATTCTGTGACGATACTAAAAATAAAAACTAGACGAATATACCTATACATTGGACAAGAACACATTACCTCCGTAAATAAATAGTTCGGTTCAGAATTCTCTGGAGGTTACCCGAATAGATATACACCTGATGAAGGCCGGAGGACACAGCAGCTGAAACGTTGGGATAAAAACAGAGATAAGTCTAAATGTAAATAGTGTAAATATCCTTCAGCTATTATTAATTTTTGGCTATTATTTGCATTAATCCTAAATATTTATTTCTTATGAAAATAAACTTTTTCAGTATCTGTCTATATTTCTGAGATGAGGTATTATGTACACTATTTACATTATTCAGACTATTGTCCTCATCTTTGTCGCCATATTTATTCCAACGTTTCGGCCCTTCACTTTCTGTCTATATTTCTGAGATGAGGTATTATGTACTCTATTCTTGCCTTTAAAGGAGTGCCTTTGCCGTGCTGATGTTGCTACATGCCTTACTTCTTGCCTATCTCACACTGCGAATATTTTCTAAGCTCTATACTAGACATTATATCTGTTACGAAGAAAGAACTAAACAAAATGAATACAAAACTATCAGCTTTAAAAAAGGACTTGAGTTTAAGCAAGCGAATGAGACAATTGGAGTAAAGTGCCATCCAGATTTAAATTTTTCCCACTTGTGACGAATGCAGCTATCGATTGTTTTTGCATGCTAGCATGCTAGTTAACATTCGTGTCAGTCAGCTGTTGGCTCTCACGCTGGCCAATAGAATCTTCCTGCCTATTCGTGGCAGCCAGCTCTCACTCTGGCCGCAAAGCTACATTAAATGGCCGCAAGCTACATTAAGACTGCCGTAGAAGCATGAAAAAATTAATTATTTCCACTAGCGATGGGAGTTGGGAAAGGCAAAATCGGTCTTGGCCTTTTTTTTTTGGTGCAAATCCGTCGAAAACTGCGGCCGTGCATTTGTTACACACACACACACACACACACACACACACACACACACACACACACACACACACACACACACACTTCCTTTTATAGATAGAGGTTTCATTTTTATTTAAAGAAAGAATTTTAAATAATTATTATTAGCTTTTCATGAGGATATACTTTACGGCTTGTATTTTATGCTTTATTAGGTAAAACATTGTAAATATAAAAACATACTAAAAACAAATTGAGGTGAGAATTAATAATAATTATTAATACTTGTTGATAATATTCCATCTAATAAGGTGAAGAATATAGATTTTAGATAAAAGTAAATTATAATCAAAACATAGTAATAATGTTTAAAATAATGCAACTAATAAATATTAAATAAAAATAAGAGAAAAATGAATACTATTCAATAATTAATAATGTTTTATAATACATTCTCTAATAATAAAAAAATACATACAGAATATTAATGCGAATATTACTCATTAATTTATAATATTTGACAATGTTTCAACTAATGAAATAATATACAAAATATGTATACACATACACACAAATATTAACAAGAATAATAGTTGACAAATTTTTATTTAATCAATAATAAAATAAAGTTTAATACTTAATCATTACTGACATCATTTCATTTATGAAGCCCAACTTCTCGAGAGCTCCTCTCTGCGGCTCCCTGTGCCGGGCCAGGAAATTTTTCTCTCCGGAATCGATCCTCCAAATCTATAAATCAACCATTCGCCCTTGCATGGAGTATTGCTGCCATATATTGTCTGGAGCCCCTGCTGTTTGCCTCGGGGTTCTTGATAAGATCCAGAGACGGATATGCAACGTAATTGGTCCTGATCTGCCATCTCGTCTGCAGTCGCTCTCTCACAGACGCGCCGTTGCCTCGCTCTGTCTTTTTTACAAATACTTTCACGGTAATTACTCCGATGAGCTGCTTTCGCTGGTTCCCAGGCCTCATGAATTTAAGCGTCCTACGTGGCTGGCATCCCGTTCCCACCCCTTCACTGTTGAAACTGTTAGATGTAGACGTCTCTTCTACTCCAACAGCTTCATGTCTCACACCTCACGCCTGTGGAACTCCCTTCCTTATTCCTGTTTCCCTGACAAATATATTCTCCAACTATTTAAGTGTAACGTCAATCGACATCTCCAGTTGCCTTGATCTATCCACTTCCCTTCTCCACATCCTTTTCCCTTTCATTCCTATCTGCTCTCGCCCCAAATCTTCTGTAATCCCCCTTGCCTTGATCGATCCACTATCTTTCTCCACATCCTCTCCTTTACCACTCCTATCTGCTCTTCCTCCAAACCTTCTGCAACCCCTTGCGTGCTAGTGGCTTCCAGCCTTGCTTGGGTGATAAGCTTAAAAAAACCCCAAAAAACAATAAATACGGACATTAAAATAAATACTAGACAAAATGTCTGATAATTGTTGACAATGCTTCGCCTGATAAAATAATAAAAATGTAGAAATTAATATGGTAGTAACTTATAATCGAAATGCATAAGAATATTTGAGAATGTTCCAAGTGAAAAAGAATAAACTAAAGAATGAGATAAAAATATTTACTAATAAAAGACGAATCCTGATGTTGGACGATCTTTCATTTAATGAGAATGATAAAACAATTTTATTCCTCATAGTTTGATGATCCTCACTTTATTCCCAAAATAGTATTTGAACAGACGCACATTATTGCGCAGAAATGAATACATTTTAATATTAGATGTTACATTTAATCGAATTTCTTCTTTTCGCAATTCAATTTTCAAAGTTTTTCGCGGTTTTCTAAATTCAATCTATCAGGTTTTCATTTATAATAATGCCCGGATGTGAGGATGGCTTATGATTATGATAAAGAATAAATAAAATTCAATAAAATTCAATAAACTGTAAAATAAAGGCATAATTTATACTTAATTATTGGCGTTTGATTTCTTTTTATCAGATCGCCGACTGAAAAATTCTTAATTAATCTGTCAATTGTAAGCCTAGAAGCTTCTTTCAATCTAAAAGAAAATCGTAATTCTTAAGACTAATATTTAATTAATTTCATCTCTAATTTGCAGCACTAATGAACAACCATTTATTTAATTGAGTTTGCTATCTTTAAAGGTATTCGATTTTCATTGAATGCGGGAAGATCGAATATTGAACGTCAGGTGTGCCATTCCTTAAAAACAAGAACAAAAAGTGGCAGATAATCTGCGTCATGATTTTATCGAACGATGTTTTCGAATGTATTGATGGGAGAAGTTTGGTCAGCTCTGCCATGAACTCGGTGTATGCTTTAAAGTCGGGATGTGTATGCGTGTGACCCCCCCCCCCCAGAGGTTACTGAATGTCATCGTTCAAAATGGCCGATTGATTCTGTTGGAGTTATTTGTTGAAATAATCATGTAAATCATGCCCTAAAGTGGGTGGATCGATGATAAACAGATTAAATATGATTATGAATTTTCAGTGATGGAAGTGTTTGAAAATATCGATCGTTCTGTGTGTGTGTGTGAGCAACTGAGTTTTGATTCTGGAGGCTAATTCTTGAATGGTTGAAGCAAAATTATTATTTCGTTGCTGTAAAAGAGGACAGACAAACATGTTTAAACATTCATGTATGTATAAGAGAGTTTGCTTGCAAGTCAGTCTCGAACACTATAACGGTTTCAAACCCGAATCTTCATGTGTTATGTGACGTATTCCTTCAGGCTTGGGCGAACAGAGTACTCCACAACAAATGACCCTTGAAGCTACAAGCAATATTTGTCCTTTTACAATCCTTCCCAGTTCATTTTTTTCTATATGGGGGTCCACTAAAAAGTTCATAGGCTGCCTACCAACGATTGATGCTAGAGCTGTGAAATCTCGCATGCATTAATTTAATCTCGTCTTATCAATAAGTGCATTGTTCCTTTCATAGCCAATCTATGAACATTTCAGTCCACCCTCGTATTTATGCAATTTCATTTGGTAGCGTCAGATAGCAAGAAAATAGTAGCTGCCGACACTGAGGTTCGAGCGTAACACTCTGGTCTTATAAATATGTTTTCCGCCAGGTGTATAAGTAGCGGTGTCGGTTACTTACTGGGATGAACTGCGAGTTTATTGGTTGACTACTAAGTGATTATTGAGTGACTATTGGGCTTTAAGCAAAGCTACGTTGACTCTTAGTTCTTTTGTTGTGTTACATACAGGGGTTGGACAAAATAATTGGAACAGGTGCAAATTCCACTCCTATATTTCAAAGACCTATTATATTAAGAACTTTAACTAAAACTTTCTAATTGCAGGTTATATCTATTGTAAATACGTTTATTTATCTAATTTACTCTTTGTCTTATTTATTTTTAGAATTTAATAAAATTTAAGCTAAATACGTGACCTCTCCGAGTTCAAAAAATGTCAAATTCTTGGAGCTCTCACGACAGGAGCCTCGATCACTAAGGCTGCTGAACCGTTTGGTTTTTCAAGAGTTACCATATCAAGAACTATAACGCAATTCGAGAAACAGGGCAAAACCTCAAGCAACCGTAGAGTTTCAGGCCGGACTTGCAAACTTACTGATAGGGACCGACGTGCATTGAAAAGCAATGTGGCAAAAAATCATCGGACTACTGCGGCCAAAGTGACTGCTGAGTTGAATAATCATCTGAATAGTTAAGATTCTACTAAAACTGTTCGTCGTGAGCTCCATAAGGCTGGACATCATGGAAGAGCTGCCATAAAGAAACCTCTTCTCTTCGCTCGCAACATTCAGAAGAGGTTCAAGTGGTGCAGAGATCACAATTGATTTATTTCTGAAAATACAGAAATTGTGGCACAAGGCCAAAAGAGGGGGAGGGATAAAGGCTGGTCGTAACTAACTATCCTGTACCTAGCTAATCAGATTCGCGACCCATTCATACATTACAATTGACACATTCACCACAAGAACTCGTCCGTCACCATTCAATCCTCCATACACCATAATACCACAACCTTACAAGGGGAACCTACAAAAACGCGCCCCACACCATAAAAATTGCATGATGATACAATACATTAAAATTCTAATAATGACAAGATGAAAGGGGAGGGAGATGAACCCATTAACAAACAAAAATTCAACAAATTTTAAACTAAACATAATTTATGTTAGTAGGGCCCGTCCAACCCTCAAAAATAGAGAGGCCGCTGTATTCTGTCCAGAGGACAAAATCAAGAAGCACTCTCGCTAAGGGAGTGGGAAAGAGATAAAATAACTTGGACATGGGGAAATAAAAGGCTGATCCAGTTGAGATGAAAAGGAGGCCAAAACAAACTAGGTAGGTTGGGAATCTCGACTTGGATCATAACTAAAATGATGGCCGGGAAACAGGCCGGGAACAACACTTACTCATATTAACTAGGTACACTTAAGCTTGTCTAACCTAACCGAGAGGAGGGGTCCACAGGAAACCACCCCGATGTGACTTTGGTTGACCTAGAAAAGAAAATCAAGGCTAACCCCGTTCAAACGAACCAAGCTCGCCTCTTTTACCCACCTTTTGCTGAAGACTGTCGAATGCAATCGTTTTCTATCAGTTCTAATCTTCATCTTGAGCTGATGCTCAAAGAATCGGATTAGATCCTGATGCGAAAGACTATTGCCTCGTAAGACTTCCTCCTTTCGCGTCGTCCATATCACCATTCGAGCCGTGGCTAGCAGCGTTAGAAACACCATTCGTTTCACCCCGGAATACGGGGGCGACACATTGTCACACGCGTATGCGCGATCAATGGACACGAGTTCTTCCGGAGCGAGACGAGCCGTCAGCTCGCCGACATGGTCCCATAAGGGGCGGACCCGGGGGCAATGGTAGAAGGCGTGCGAAGCCGTTTCTTCTAATCCAAGGACACACCGTTCACAGTCTGGCAAATCCGCCAAGCCCCATATGAAAGCCTTGTCGTTGAGAGGCAGCCGATTCCGAGCCAATCGCTAGGTAAGCGAAAACTCAGGGTTACTGAGATAATCCGCCGCTGGCGCCCAAGACCAGTAGGAGCGATACTCCTCCTCCGAACAGTCGAGCGTATCACGTAGAGGATCCTTCGCGCGACCCTCCCCTAATCCCCGATAGAAGACCTTCCTAGGCCGTGAAAGGTCACTGGACCGCGGAATAGCCCTCAAGGCTGACCGACACTCGCTGAGGAAAAGCGATTCAACTCGAGACTTACAATGGCGCTCAGCCTTCGAGATGGGGGGATTGATGGTAAGGCTAGGGAAGGCATCCCTAACAATCCCCTCCAGAATCGGATCTCCTCTAGTCAATGCGCGGCGTAGGAAAGCCAACCGAGAGGCACGGATGTGACTCCTCAAGTGTGGCATTCCCAGCCCCCCATGACACGGACGTTTAGTGCAGACTCATCTGTCGACCCAGTGCGCGCCTCCCCCCCATAAAATGGAGGATAGCGCCTGCTCGAGCGCCTTCATGTGGGCCTTACAGAGAGGAAGTACTGACAATCGATAAAGAATCAGGGGGAAAATGTATGTAACACACACCTCCGCCCTGCCCTTTACGGACAACCTCCGTCGATTCCAAGTCTTACCGGCAGAAACGACCTTTGCTAGTACTTCAGACCAATTCTTCTCCAGCTGGAGGTCGGGTCCAAACCACACTCCAAGAATGCGGACAGGACCGTCCGTCCAACCGAAGCGGCCTGGAAGATCACGCCCCTTCCAGGCACCTAACCGCAAGCCGGAAGACTTGTCGCGGTTTATCTTGGCCCCTGTCACCTTCTCGTACCGATCAAGCGCCTTCTGTACCGCCTCAATGTCGTTAAGGGACGACACGAAAGCAGATACGTCATCGGCGTACGCGGAAACCCTGGCTCGAGACCCTCCAGGAACGGCGATCCCGCGTAGGGCCGGACTGCACGCCTCGTCCTTCAGCCGGCGCAGGAGAGGCTCCAACGCCAAAGCATAAAGGAGAGGTGACAGCGGACAACCCTGACGAACCGACCTCGACAGAACAAAAGCGCCCGACAACTTTCCGTTCACCTGTACCACAGCACTGGGGGAGCGATACAGGAGGCTAATCCAGCGGCAGAAGTCGGGTGCGAATCCGGCGGCCTGCAGGACAGCAGCAAGGTAGCGATGGTCGACCCTATCAAATGCCTTGGACTGATCCAAATTGATCAGCGCGGCTTCTTCGTCGTCTTTTACACCCTCTACGATCGTGCGGATCAAATGCAGGTTGCTCTGAATTGTTCGGCCCCTCACAGAACAAGTCTGCTCGGGTCCCAACAGAGACTCGGCAACTGACTGCAAACGCTCCTGCAGGATCTTGGCCATAATCTTTAACTCTGTGTTTAGCAGAGTTATGGGCCTATAATCATCTAGTTTCCCCCCAACACCCTTGCCCTTTTTCAACAGAGTGATCACACCCCTGGAAATGCGATTGGGGATGGACCCCGACCGAAACCAGTTGTTGAACACTGCTGCCAAAATCGGAACAAAGATGTGCGACAGCCTCAAGTACAATTCATAAGGCAAACCATCCAGACGGGGCGACTTGCCTCTGCCGACCTTCTTCAGTGCCTCGTAGACTTCGCCCTCCGTGATCTCTCCCTCGCAGCTAGCTGCTTCAGTCGGCTCAAGCCGAGGAAAGTCAGCCAAATAGCTGCGAAACTCCTCCTCACGGAGACCAGGCTCCTTGGTAAACCGGCTCTCGAAATGCCGCCGAAACGCCTCGCACATGTCGTCAGTCGACCGCAGAGTACGCCCCTCCGGGGTTTCGACTTGACGAATGAAACGATCACCACCTCGACGGACTTCTTCCCGACGCAGATCTGCGCCCAGGTTCACAGCTTCAGAAGACATCTTACTTAACTTATGCCTAATTACCTGACCCATGTAGCGATCGCTATTCGAACGCTGCAGGGCCTCCTTAGCTAGGGCTATTTCTAGGGGATCCCCCCAGCCTCCGCCCGGGAAAAATTAGCCTTAAGCGTCTTCACCTTTTCTGCTCTATCTAGAGCGAGCCGTTTGCTGAAATCAGTGGTGAAAGACCTAATTCTATCCTTAAGTCGCTCCCACCACTTATTCCCGATAACCGCCCCCACTAGCTCCCGCTGCACTACACTAGTTAGCTGCTCCTGGAAGTTCCGCCTGTCCAGTAAGGACAGATTGAACTTCCAGTAGCCAGCCATTCTAGGCCTATGTTCTAACGCCACCCGGGCACAAACAAGTTTGTGATCCGAATAGCCTACCCAGTGGAACGTGGGACAATCTAGCAAGTCTATGTCGGCTCTACGAACTAACATTCTGTCAAGGTAGCTAACTTCCTTGACAGACGGCCAACTACGAGCCCACGTCCACATTTTCCTCCTGGGATGATCGACCCGGTATCTATCGACGAGACCATAATTGTCGATCAGATCAACCAGGCTACGATCGCCCCTACACCCGCTAGCGCCCCGCCCCCTGTCTAACTTGGGGTTCAGGATGGCATTCCAGTCCCCCATTAAAACTGGGCGCGAAGAATCAACTAGGAACGGCCCCAACCGCCGAAAAAAGGAAACCCGCTCCTCCTGGTCGTTGGGCGCATAAACCGCAACGACCCGAAACGAACCACTTTTCACGGCAATATCGGCCACGATTAACCGGCCCTCGGAATCGGTATGCACAAGGTCCACCTTCGCATCGAGAGTACGTCTGACCAACAAAGAAACACCCCTGGCCAACCGGTTCCCATATGCTGAATGGATGACAAAGTCATCCTCCAGCACACACGCATCGGAAGTGCAAACAAAGTGGGTCTCTTCGATCGCGGCAACATCCACACCGAAGGACAAGAGATCCCGAAGCAGGCGGGCCTCTCAAGCCCTTCACATTCAAGCTGGCTATCTTAATAGACATTTCCAGGCCTGCAAATAAAAAGGAGAGTTAATGCAACAACCTAAACACATACGGGGCGGAAATCTGCAGGTGACAGGACCCCGACGGTTTGTCCCAGGCTTCCCGTGCCCAGCTCCGACGTCATCCGTCCTTCCGAGACAATCCCGCCAACATCCGTGGGGTATGTAAGTTTTAGGGCCCTATATAACGATGGATGGATACGTACAGGGACCCTCCCAGAGCAGAAGCAATGTAATTTTATAAGGTCATCAGACCCCAGTTCTGTCACTCTTATATCAGGAAAGGCCTCTCTGGCCTCAAAAAGATGAGTCCACACTTTTAAGTATTTCCCCGTGTCTCTAATGAGGGTAATAACCCCCGGGGCTTTCGGAAAATTTCTAGGGTCCTCCACCGACTTGTTGTCCACGGAGGACAGCTTGAACAGGGGTCCTAATAGGGCTTTCTTTCGGGAGGAGAGGTTTTTTCCACACTCCTCTCTATCCACCCTGCAAATCTCTTCCACTTTATTGAACATTTTTTTTTCTTTTTTCCCCTGTCTGGGGGTGGTGGGGTTGGAGTAGGTGACGGGGTCGGTGTAGAAGTGGATGGTTGGGGCGGTTGGGGAGTTGCTACCTCTGAAGCTGTGGGAGTTGTTGCGTGTGGGGGTGTGGGAGTGTTAGGGGGAAGTGGGAGACGCGAAAGGGAAGGGGGAGACTCCTATCTGTTGGAGTGTCCTTTTTCTCTTTTGCTGGCGAAGAAGGGGCAGACTTGGTTTTCTCCCTGCTCCTTCCTTCACTACTGCGTTCCGGATCTCTTTTCCTTGGGGTTTGGTTCTCTTCATCCTCCTCTTCTCGACACCTTTTTAACGAAGAAGTCCTAGTTGGGGGGGCTTCTTCTACTTCCATATTTATTTCTCGCTTTGCCGGACTCTTTGGAGCTTGTTGCTGCTTTTTTTTGTCTGTTGTTTTCTTGGAAGGCTGCTGTTGCTGCGGGGTATCCTTCTGGGGCGACGGGGGCCTCACTTTTTGTTTTCGACCCTTGGATACCACCTCTTTCCATTCACCTGGGGCCTCTACAGTTTTTGAAGTTGCTGAAGCTGTTTCTTTGGTTGCTGCTACTGCTACTGGCGCTGTTGAGGGGTCACGTTCCTGCCGGGACACCCCTTGGCCATATGCCCCGGCTTGCCACATACCCAGCAGCATGGTTTACGCCCCTCTACCACTACCAACATCCGTCTCGTTCGGCAGAGAATAGTGTTGGGCATGTTTTGGAAGTTTTCCTGGTTAACTGTTATTTCGATCATAACGTCACCCGTGGCAATTCCTGCTTTGCTCACCACTGCTGACACCTTATCTACACTGCCATATTGGGCAAAGAAGGCACCCAGTTGATCCTCTGATATGTCCACAGGCACTCCATGGACCGTCACGTTAGTCCTTCTAGTGCCCATGTATTCCGTCTGTAGCCTAAGGTTTTTAGAGTTTAACACGCATCCGGCGAGTTTCTTGGCTTCTTCTTGTGTCGACATTAAAAGGTCCCACATGGCTCTTGTTCTTCTTGCCAAGATTTTTGGGACAATGTTTAAACCCTTGAGGGCTTCTTCCATAGTTTCCCTACTGACTCCAATCAACTTCCGACTTTTAATATCGGCCGTCAGTAGGGAGATGGTTCTTAAGTTAACTTCGTGGAAAGCTTCGTTGGTTGTGAGGATTTCGTCTTTCCTGAAGTACTCCTCGTATTTTTTCCATATGCCCGCGTAATATTCGGCATCTTTTTTGGGCCGGCTTTCCGTCCAGGCTGTGTTTTTTTCTTTTATCACCGGTCGTTGTGTTTCCGGTGTCTCCGGTGTTTCTGTATGAGTTTGTGTTAACTCCGCCATAATAGTAATCTATACTATTACAGCGGAGAAACAGTTTTTGTTCTTTCCTTTTTAGGAAAACTTAATGTAAAAACAAATAATAATAATCAAAAACGGAATGAACCAAAGAAAAAAACGCACCGAAAGTCCCGTCAAACAAAATCAAATTAAACAAACAAAAAAGCACAAACAAAATCAAATAATTGAAGTAAAATAGGGGGAGGGTAAGAGCACAGAAAAGGAAAAGACAAAAATGAAAAAAACAAAACTGAAAAAAGAAAAAAAGGGTTCAAAAAGAGTACAAAATAAATTAAACTTTACAACAAAATCACTTAGCTCGTAACGCTGGTCCAAAAAACTCTAGTAACACGAAAAGTCTTACTACTGAGCCATCGTTAAAGTGACCCAGAGTAATCGAGTTCTGCACAGCGCTACACTATGCACAGCCCACTATAGAAGTCTCACTATGCACAGCACTACTACACACACTACCTGAAGTGGTGCAGAGATCACAATTGATTTATTTCTGAAAATACAGAAATTGTGGCACAAGGCCGAAAAAGGGGAGGGGTAAAGGCTGGTCGTAACTAACTATCCTATATCTAGCTAATCAGATTCGCGACCCATTCATACATTACAATTGACACATTCACCACAAGAACTCGTCCGTCACCATTCAAACCTCCATACACCATAATGCCACAACCTTACAAGGGAACCTACAAAAACGCCCCCCACACCATAAAAATTGCATGATGATACAATACATTAAAATTCTAATAATGACAAGATGAAAGGGGAGGGAGAGGAACCCATTAACAAACAAAAATTCAACAAATTTTAAACTAAACATAATTTATGTTAGTAGGGCCCGTCCAACCCTCAAAAATAGAGAGGCCGCTGTATTCTGTCCAGAGGACAAAATCAAGAAGCACTCTCGCTAAGGGAGTGGGAAAGAGATAAAATAACTTGGACATGGGGAAATAAAAGGCTGATCCAGTTGAGATGAAAAGGAGGCCAAAACAAACTAGGGAGGTTGGGAATCTCGACTTGGATCATAACTAAAATGATGGCCGGGAAACAGGCCGGGAACAACACTTACTCATATTAACTAGGTACACTTAAGCTTGTCTAACCTAACCGAGGGGAGGGTTCCACAGGAAACCACCCCGATGTGACTTTGGTTGACCTAGAAAAGAAAATCAAGGCTAACCCCGTTCAAACGAACCAAGCTCGCCTCTTTTACCCACCTTTTACTGAAGACTGTCGAATGCAATCGTTTTCTATCAGTTCTAATCTTCATCTTGAGCTGATGCTCAAAGAATCGGATTAGATCCTGATGCGAAAGACTATTGCCTCGCAAGACTTCCTCCTTTCGCGTCGTCCATATCACCATTCGAGCCGTGGCTAGCAGCGTTAGAAACACCATTCGTTTCACCCCGGAATACGGGGGCGACACATTGTCACACGCGTATGCGCGATCAATGGACACGAGTTCTTCGGGAGCGAGACGAGCCGTCAGCTCGCCGACATGGTCCCATAAGGGGCGGACCCGGGGGCAATGGTAGAAGGCGTGCGAAGCCGTTTCTTCTAATCCAAGGACACACCGTTCACAGTCTGGCAAATCCGCCAAGCCCCATATGAAAGCCTTGTCGTTGAGAGGCAGCCGATTCCGAGCCAATCGCCAGGTAAGCGAAAACTCAGGGTTACTGAGATAATCCGCCGCTGGCGCCCAAGACCAGTAGGAGCGATACTCCTCCTCCGAACAGTCGAGCGTATCACGTAGAGGATCCTTCGCGCGACCCTCCACTAATCCCCGATAGAAGACCTTCCTAGGCCGTGAAAGGTCACTGGACCGCGGAATAGCCCTCAAGGCTGACCGACACTCGCTGAGGAAAAGCGATTCAACTCGAGACTTACAATGGCGCTCAGCCTTCGAGATGGGGGGATTGATGGTAAGGCTAGGGAAGGCGTCCCTAACAATCCCCTCCAGAATCGGATCTCCTCTAGTCAATGCGCGGCGTAGGAAAGCCAACCGAGAGGCACGGATGTGACTCCTCAAGTGTGGCATTCCCAGCCCCCCATGACACGGACGTTTAGTGCAGACTCGTCTGTCGACCCAGTGCGCGCCTCCCCCCCATAAAATGGAGGATAGCGCCTGCTCGAGCGCCTTCATGTGGGCCTTACAGAGAGGAAGTACTGACAATCGATAAAGAATCAGGGGGAAAATGTATGTAACACACACCTCCGCCCTGCCCTTTACGGACAACCTCCGTCGATTCCAAGTCTTACCGGCAGAAACGACCTTTGCTAGTACTTCAGACCAATTCTTCTCCAGCTGGAGGTCGGGTCCAAACCACACTCCAAGAATGCGGACAGGACCGTCCGTCCAACCGAAGCGGCCTGGAAGATCACGCCCCTTCCAGGCACCTAACCGCAAGCCGGAAGACTTGTCGCGGTTTATCTTGGCCCCTGTCACCTTCTCGTACCGATCAAGCGCCTTCTGTACCGCCTCAATGTCGTTAAGGGACGACACGAAAGCAGATACGTCATCGGCGTACGCGGAAACCCTGGCTCGAGACCCTCCAGGAACGGCGATCCCGCGTAGGGCCGGACTGCACGCCTCGTCCTTCAGCCGGCGCAGGAGAGGCTCCAACGCCAAAGCATAAAGGAGAGGCGACAGCGGACAACCCTGACGAACCGACCTCGACAGAACAAAAGCGCCCGACAACTTTCCGTTCACCTGTACCACAGCACTGGGGGAGCGATACAGGAGGCTAATCCAGCGGCAGAAGTCGGGTGCGAATCCGGCGGCCTGCAGGACAGCAGCAAGGTAGCGATGGTCGACCCTATCAAATGCCTTGGACTGATCCAAATTGATCAGCGCGGCTTCTTCGTCGTCTTTTACACCCTCTACGATCGTGCGGATCAAATGCAGGTTGCTCTGAATTGTTCGGCCCCTCACAGAACAAGTCTGCTTGGGTCCCAACAGAGACTCGGCAACTGACTGCAAACGCTCCTGCAGGATCTTGGCCATAATCTTTAACTCTGTGTTTAGCAGAGTTATGGGCCTATAATCATCTAGTTTTCCCCCAACACCCTTGCCCTTTTTCAACAGAGTGATCACACCCCTGGAAATGCGATTGGGGATGGACCCCGACCGAAACCAGTTGTTGAACACTGCTGTCAAAATCGGAACAAAGATGTGCGACAGCCTCAAGTACAATTCATAAGGCAAACCATCCAGACCGGGCGACTTGCCTCTGCCGACCTTCTTCAGTGCCACGTAGACTTCGCCCTCCGTGATCTCTCCCTCGCAGCTAGCTGCTTCAGTCGGCTCAAGCCGAGGAAAGTCAGCCAAATAGCTGCGAAACTCCTCCTCACGGAGACCAGGCTCCTTGGTAAACCGGCTCTCGAGATGCCGCCGAAACGCCTCGCACACGTCGTCAGTCGACCGCAGAGTACGCCCCTCCGGGGTTTCGACTTGACGAATGAAACGATCACCACCTCGACGGACTTCTTCCCGACGCAGATCTGCGCCCAGGTTCACAGCTTCAGAAGACATCTTACTTAACTTATGCCTAATTACCTGACCCATGTAGCGCTCGCTATTCGAACGCTGCAGGGCCTCTCTAGCTAGGGCTATTTCTAGGGGATCCCCCCCAGCCTCCGCCCGGGAAAAATTAGCCTTAAGCGTCTTCACCTTTTCAGCTCTATCTAGAGCGAGCCGTTTGCTGAAATCAGTGGTGAAAGACCTAATTCTATCCTTAAGTCGCTCCCACCACTTATTCCCGATAACCGCCCCCACTAGCTCCCGCTGCACTACACTAGTTAGCTGCTCCTGGAAGTCCCGCCTGTCCAGTAAGGACAGATTGAACTTCCAGTAGCCAGCCATTCTAGGCCTATGTTCTAACGCCACCCGGGCACAAACAAGTTTGTGATCCGAATAGCCTACCCAGTGGAACGTGGGACAATCTAGCAAGTCTATGTCGGCTCTACGAACTAACATTCTGTCAAGGTAGCTAACTTCCTTGACAGACGGCCAACTACGAGCCCACGTCCACATTTTCCCCCTGGGATGATCGACCCGGTATCTATCGACGAGACCATAATCGTCGATCAGATCAACCAGGCTACGATCACCCCTACACCCGCTAGCGCCCCGCCCCCTGTCTAACTCGGGGTTCAGGATGGCATTCCAGTCCCCCATTAAAGCTGGGCGCGAAGAATCAACTAGGAACGGCCCCAACCGCCGAAAAAAGGAAACCCGCTCCTCCTGGTCGTTGGGCGCATAAACCGCAACGACCCGAAACGAACCACTTTTCACGGCAATATCGGCCACGATTAACCGGCCCTCGGCATCGGTATGCACAAGGTCCACCTTCGCATCGAGAGTACGTCTGACCAACAAAGAAACTCCCCTGGCCAACCGGTTCCCATATGCTGAATGGATGACAAAGTCATCCTCCAGCACACACGCATCGGAAGTGCAAACAAAGTGGGTCTCTTCGATCGCGGCAACATCCACACCGAAGGACAAGAGATCCCGAAGCAGGCCGGCAGCCTTACTCCGACCTCAAGCCCTTCACATTCAAGCTGGCTATCTTAATAGACATTTCCAGGCCTGCAAATAAAAAGGAGAGTTAATGCAACAACCTAAACACATACGGGGCGGAAATCTGCAGGTGACAGGACCCCGACGGTTTGTCCCAGGCTTCCCGTGCCCAGCTCCGACGTCATCCGTCCTTCCGAGACAATCCCGCCAACGTCCGTGGGGTATGTAAGTTTTAGGGCCCTATATAACGATGGATGGATACGTACAGGGACCCTCCCAGAGCAGAAGCAATGTAATTTTATAAGGTCATCAGACCCCAGTTCTGTCACTCTTATATCAGGAAAGGCCTCTCTGGCCTCAAAAAGATGAGTCCACACTTTTAAGTATTTCCCCGTGTCTCTAATGAGAGTAATAACCCCCGGGGCTTTCGGAAAATTTCTAGGGTCCTCCACCGACTTGTTGTCCACGGAGGACAGCTTGAACAGGGGTCCTAATAGGGCTTTCTTTCGGGAGGAGAGGTTTTTTCCACACTCCTCTCTATCCACCCTGCAAATCTCTTCCACTTTATTGAACATTTTTTTTTCTTTTTTCCCCTGTCTGGGGGTGGTGGGGTTGGAGTAGGTGACGGGGTCGGTGTAGAAGTGGATGGTTGGGGCGGTTGGGGAGTTGCTACCTCTGAAGCTGTGGGAGTTGTTGCGTGTGGGGGTGTGGGAGTGTTAGGGGGAAGTGGGAGACGCGAAAGGGAAGGGGGGAGACTCCTATCTGTTGGAGTGTCCTTTTTCTCTTTTACTGGCGAAGAAGGGGCAGACTTGGTTTTCTCCCTGCTCCTTCCTTCACTACTGCGTTCCGGATCTCTTTTCCTTGGGGTTTGGTTCTCTTCATCCTCCTCTTCTCGACACCTTTTTAACGAAGAAGTCCTAGTTGGGGGGGCTTCTTCTACTTCCATATTTATTTCTCGCTTTGCCGGACTCTTTGGAGCTTGTTGCTGCTTTTTTTTGTCTGTTGTTTTCTTGGAAGGCTGCTGTTGCTGCGGGGTATCCTTCTGGGGCGACGGGGGCCTCACTTTTTGTTTTCGACCCTTGGCTACCACCTCTTTCCATTCACCTGGGGCCTCTACAGTTTTTGAAGTTGCTGAAGCTGTTTCTTTGGTTGCTGCTACTGCTACTGGCGCTGGTTGAGGGGTCACGTTCCTGCCGGGACACCCCTTGGCCATATGCCCCGGCTTGCCACATACCCAGCAGCATGGTTTACGCCCCTCTACCACTACCAACATGCGTCTCGTTCGGCACAGAATAGTGTTGGGCATGTTTTGGAAGTTTTCCTGGTTAACTGTTATTTCGATCATAACGTCACCCGTGGCAATTCCTGCTTTGCTCACCACTGCTGACACCTTATCTACACTGCCATATTGGGCAAAGAAGGCACCCAGTTGATCCTCTGATATGTCCACAGGCACTCCATGGACCGTCACGTTAGTCCTTCTAGTGCCCATGTATTCCGTCTGTAGCCTAAGGTTTTTAGAGTTTAACACGCATCCGGCGAGTTTCTTGGCTTCTTCTTGTGTCGACATTAAAAGGTCCCACATGGCTCTTGTTCTTCTTGCCAAGATTTTTGGGACAATGTTTAAACCCTTGAGGGCTTCTTCCATAGTTTCCCTACTGACTCCAATCAACTTCCGACTTTTAATATCGGCCGTCAGTAGGGAGATGGTTCTTAAGTTAACTTCGTGGAAAGCTTCGTTGGTTGTGAGGATTTCGTCTTTCCTGAAGTACTCCTCGTATTTTTTCCATATGCCCGCGTAATATTCGGCATCATTTTTGGGCCGGCTTTCCGTCCAGGCGGTGTTTTTTTCTTTTATCACCGGTCGTTGTGTTTCCGGTGTCTCCGGTGTTTCTGTATGAGTTTGTGTTAACTCCGCCATAATAGTAATCTATACTATTACAGCGGAGACACAGTTTTTGTTCTTTCCTTTTTAGGAAAACTTAATGTTAAAACAAATAATAATAATCAAAAACGGAATGAACCAAAGAAAAAAACGCACCGAAAGTCCCGTCAAACAAAATCAAATTAAACAAACAAAAAAGCACAAACAAAATCAAATAATTGAAGTAAAATAGGGGGAGGGTAAGAGCACAGAAAAGGAAAAGACAAAAATAAAAAAATCAAAACTGAAAAAAGAAAAAAAGGGTTCAAAAAGAGTACAAAATAAATTAAACTTTACAACAAAATCACTTAGCTCGTAACGCTGGTCCAAAAAACTCTAGTAACACGAAAAGTCTTACTACTGAGCCATCGTTAAAGTGACCCAGAGTAATCGAGTTCTGCACAGCGCTACACTATGCACAGCCCACTATAGAAGTCTCACTATGCACAGCACTACTACACACACTACCTGAAGTGGTGCAGAGATCACAATGCCTGGTCTGCAGACCAATAGAAGCAAGTCATATTCTCAGACGAGTCCAGTTTTTCTCTTTTCCCAACTTCAGGGCGAGTTTATGTGTCGAGGCAGCTCAATGAAGCTTACAACCCTGACTGCTTTCTTCCAAAAGTGAAGCATGGTGGTGGATCAGTGATAGTTTGGGCCGCCATATCATGGAAATGTTTCGGTCCAATAGTTGCCCTGCATAGTAGAATCAACATCAATGATTACCTGAACATTTTGGGAGATCCCTGTTCATCCAATGGCCCAGATTTTATTCCCTGATGGTGACTGCATCTTCCAAGACGATAATGCTCCAATACATACCCCTCGAGTGGTTAAGAATTGGTATGAAGAGCATGAAAGTGAGCTAGAACTAATGGAGTGGCCTCCCCAATCTCCAGATATCAATATTATTGAACATTTGTGGTGCATTTTGGAGCGACAAGTTAGGAGCCGCTATCCTCCACCGTTGTGTCTTAAAGAGCTGGAGCAGATGTTAATGGAAGAATGGCTGAAAATTCCTCTGGCTGAAGTCAGGAAGCTGTATGATTCCATTCCTAGACGTATTAAAGCTGTATGTGAGGACCAACTCCATATTAAATAAATTTTCTTTGAATTTAACAAGTGTTCCAATTATTTTGTCCAACCCCTGTATTTATTTCCAGCTGTGATTAAATACGAGATTTATTGTATACACAATGCAATTGTGGCACAAGGCCTAAAAGGGGGAAAGGTTTAAGGCTGATCGTCACTTACTATCTTATACGTAGCTAATCAGATTCACGACCCATTGACTTGTAACAATTTGCACATCCACCACAAGAACTCATCCATTATCATTTAATCCTCCATATACCAAAATACCACATACTCTTAGAAAATCTAATTTGCATATAAAATCTATACATGTTAGGTAATGAGCGAGGAAAGGGTATAACCCCCCCAAATCAAAACAAAAATATTAAAACAAATGTACAAAATAAAGGAAACTGATGTTAGTTGAACCCGTCAAACCCTCAAAAAGGATTGAAGTGAGGCCGCTCTATTCTGTATTTAGACAAAACCAAGTGGCTCTCTCGCAAAGGGGAGGGAAAATATCTTACTTTTTGTCGACACGTTTCATCTTCCGACATTATCAAGGCAAACAATGTAAGCGAAATGTTTTTGTTGTCAAGATTTATTGTATATAAAATACAATTGAGGCACAAGGCCTAAAAGGGGGAAATGTTTAAAGCTGATCGTCACTTACTATCTTATATCTAGCTAATCAGATTCACGACCCATTGACTCGTTACAATTTGCACATCCACCACAAGAACTCATCCCTCATCATTCAACCCTCCATATACCATAATACCGCAGACACTCAGGGAACCTACAAAAAAACACCACATGACATAAAAATTAACGATTATAAAATTCTATATATAAAAATCTATAAATAATACGCAATGTAGGGGGAGAAGTTTAAACCAAAAACAAATTAGAATGACAAAACAAATATACAAACTCAAAATCACTGATGTTAGTGGGACCCGTCAAAGCACCCAAAATTTAAAAGAGGTCGCTGTATTCTGTTTTAAGACAAAAAAAATTGCGATTAAATACTATTTATTTAACATTGAAGTCTTGAGTTGTACTTTATCATTAACAGCCATCCATACGGGTCACAAAAGTAGGTTAGTCGCTGTTTCTTTCTGTCACTTTTGCCTTCCATATGCCAAGGCCTCCAAGCCCTCCTTCCACATTATATGTCCTAAAATTGTAACTGTCACTTTCTAATTCTGTGTTGCCTCAAGTCACCTCTTCATCTATTAGTAAATTCTACAGCATTCGCTACCATATAGAAGGAGTGATATTACATGGCAGTTCAGCACTAAGGAAATCTTCCTGTTTCATAATAGTATCTTCAGCATATGAGAACGTATATTTCACTATTTCAATCTTCGGATTTCGGTGCCACATTTTCCCATGTATGTCTCAATGTCTTAGCTGATAGTTAAAGTTTTGAATACACTTGAGTTTGATCTCTAATTTGGAGCTGTGAATCTAGCTAACAGTTATGTTAGCTAGATTCAATCTGTTCTTCTTATATGTCTACTACAATCTTAGTATCATCATTATGATTGTCACTAAAATAAATCCGGAGAGGAATTTTTGTTCCCGTACGATTACCTCGTTATATTAGTTAAATATATTCAGTATGAAAACACTTGCTTTCCTGAATAGCATATTTCCATTACGCTGTGATGGACCAGCATTACATTATCTATCTATCTATCTATCTATCTATCTATCTATCTATCTATCTATCTATCTATCTATCTATCTATCTATCTATCTATCTATCTATCTATCTATGTAAGCCTGTTCACTATCTATCTATCTATCTATCTATCTATCTATCTATCTATCTATCTATCTATCTATGTTTTCCTGTTCTTTATCTATCTATCTATCTATCTATCTATCTATCTATCTATCTATCTATCTATCTATCTATCTATCTATCTATCTAAGCCTGTTCATTATCTATCTATCTATCTATCTATCTGTCTATCTATCTATCTATCTATCTATCTATCTATCTATCTATCTATGTAAGCCTGTTCATTATCTATCTATCTATCTATCTATCTATCTATCTATCTATCTATCTATCTATCTATCTATCTATGTTTTCCTGTTCTTTATCTATCTATCTATCTATCTATCTATCTATCTATCTATCTATCTATCTATCTATCTATCTATCTAAGCCTGTTCATTATCTATCTATCTATCTATCTATCTATCTATCTATCTATCTATCTATCTATATATCTATCTATCTATCTATCCATGTAAGCCTGTTCATTATCTATCTATCTATCTATCTATCTATCTATCTATCTATCTATCTATCTATCTATCTATCTATCTATCTATATGCATCTATCTATCTATCTATCTATCTATCTATCTAAGCCTGTTCATTATCTCTCTATCTCTCTCTCTCTATCTATCTATCTATTTATGTAAGCCTGTTCATTATCTATCTATCTATCTATCTATCTATGTAAAATTTTCAGGTTTAGGTTTCTGGTTTGATTTTGTTTTACGGCATATCAACCTTAATGGGTTATTTAATGCGGACAAGATTTTACCAATAGTTTCGTATGAATCGAATATGTATTAGAATAGTTTGTAGGTCAGGTTTCATTGAAGTATTTTTGTAAAGAGGATTTTCGTCGGTAATCTGATTTCATTGATAAATTGTTTTCAGATGTACAGTTTGTAGAGAAATTGATTTTATTCTCATTTGGTTTATATTTTGGTAGATGCCCACTGTTTTAAGAAACGATATTATGTCATCCACTTTTACTTTCTCAAAGATCTCATACATGTTGTAAATTTATTAAATGTATTATACTTTGAAGTACATCATTCTTAACTGGATATACCGCTTGGCGCTCGTAGTCTAGTGTCATGTGTGTAGTTGTATTAATGGTATTCTTTTAAATTCACTGTTTTGCTTAAGGACTGTTTCTGAAGGCAAAACACTACCAGTGACAGTTCTGTTATTAATAGAAGCATCTCATTTATATTTGCAGTCCCATTCTTCGGCAGTCCCATTGGAATATTTGATATACAATTGGTAAATGTTATCGGGCTTTAGCATAGTATCTGGTGTGTGTAACTTTTGATTTAATTTTCCTCAGTTTTGAGTTTGGAGGTTTTGGATGTTTGTGTGTTCTGGTATATCCACCTCCGTTTCTAATAGTTTGACAAATCAATTTTGTATAGGAATTTGGTCGATGTGAGTTTCTAGTTTTTGATTGGCTTATTCTGTTATTTTTTTGTAGGGGTGGGGATAAGTTTGTTTTTAATGGTTAATGGTGAGCGGATTTGAGGTCGTTGTGACCTTTGCTTTGTAAGACTTGTTTTTGAAGGAGATTTTTTTTGTTTGGAATTTTTGCAAGAATCGTTTGTGTTTGAGCGGCAAAGTTTGTGTTTGTTTCTTCTTACAATCGTTTCATTAGATTTCTGTTGTGGTTCAGTTTTTACCATTTCCTGGGACTATATGTCTTCTAGGTGGTTTTGAAATTTAGACCAGTTCCTAAGTGTACGAGCTTCTCCATGAAGGCTCTGTATTTGTTAGTCTGACAGGTGAAAGGTTGTGCTCTTTTATTGCATTATGTTGGCATAGGAAGAACATCTCGTGTAGGTTGCTACAAATTGCCCTGCTTGTATGAATGAGAAATTTCGTTTCGACACTTTCATTTCCGCTATTCCAGAAGCTGTATGATCATGAAGAGTATAGTGGATGATTTTCCTGGCAGTTATCACATCTTACTTCATAGTGGCATTCTTCTTCCGTGTAGTCTGAATCCCTTTGGCAACATTTTCCACATGTTGGCCAACTCCTGCAGCGATCCCTAAGATATCCAATTTTTGCCACTTAAAGCTTAAAGCAGGGATATATTGTTCAATTGGCTCAATATTGTGCTCGACTTTTATATTTCTAGGCATCTGAGGCGTGACAAATGTAAGGATATACGGGTCTGTTATGGTTTCTCTTTTTCTTTTCATTGTGATTCTACAGTAATCACTGACCCCCGTTGAAACTGTTAGATGTAGACGTCTTTTCTACTCCAATAGCTTCATGTCTCGCACATCTCGCCTATGGAACTCCCTTCCCTATTACTGTTTCCCTGACAAATCCAATCTCCAACGGTTTAAGTGTAGCGTCAATCGTCATCTCCAATTTCCTTGATCTATCCACTTCCCTTCTCCACTTCCTTTCATCTTTCATTCCTATCTGCTCTCGCTCTATATCTTCCGTAACCACCCTGCCTTGATCGACCCCCCGTCCTTCTCTTTCTCCACATCCCTTCCTTTACCACTCCTATCTGCTCTTCCTCCAACCCTTCTGTAACCCCATGCGTGATAGTGGCCACCAGCCTTGCTTGGGGTGATACGCTTAAAAAAAAAAAATTCCTCAGGCAGATGTGCTTTCCTCACATTTGACCAGAAGCAACTCTCTGCTTCTAATGACTCCTTTAGAAGTGTTCAATCTTTCATGGGGGAAGGTTTTCATTTTCAGGTTATGAAAAGTTTTCATCTTGATTATACAGTGCTGTTCGATAAAATTGACTCACCTGATTTTTTTTTACTTAAAATCTTTTTCGCCATCGTTTTGGGGGTCAAACTAATCTTTAATCTTACTAATATAAAGACCCCCTTCCCGACCATCTAATAAAAAGTTTACTCACCCTAAGGTATTCTATTGATAATTATAATTTTGGATATAAATGAGATTTAGGGAAAAACTCTGTACAAAAAAAGTGACTCACTTATTTCCTCCAACTAGTAATCAATAGAAACATAACCGAACAGCTTTAAATAAAGAATAATAGAGGTATAATTTATTTATAATAGGTAATATAGTTAAAAATATTTAATAATCTATGGGTCCTCCTTTATTTTGAATAACCTTTTCAACCCTTTTTGGCATTGACTTGATTAGGTTCTGGCAAATATCATCTCCAAGCATTGAATTCCATTCGGATATGAAATTCAAAATCAAATCCTCTTTGTTGCTCAACTGCTTTCTCGAGAGCCTGTACTTTATAATGCTCCATAAGTTTTCTATGGTGTTGAGGTCAGGAGATTGGGGCGGCCATGTCATAACACTCACCTGCTTCTCATCAAAGTATTCCTTCATCAATTTTGATTTGTGACAGGGAGCATTATCCTGCATAAAAATGAGCTTGGTGGGGTCAATTTGCAACCTTTCAGCAGAAGGGAACAGACAAGACTCTAAAATTCTCTTGTACTCTCTCGCTCCTGAGGATCTTTTCAATAGGTTTTAAGAAACCAGTTCCATGAAAAGAAAAGCATCTCCAGAACATTACACTGAACGGATGCTTGACAGTACTTACTGCTAAATTCAAAGAGCTTTCAAAGCTTCTTCTTCGGATTTTAGATCGCTTATCCTTTGAATTTAGCTCAACTTTCGTTTCATCGAGAAGAGAACATTTACTAAAAAAAAAATCAGGTGAGTCACTTTTATCGAACAGCACTGTACTTTCAGCATGTTTTTTTTTAGGTTCTCCTTCTACCATCAAATTACCGTTTCACAATTTCTTTACTGCGGTTAATCCTACTGGATAGAACTTTTTCAATTAAGAAAGGGGGACACTTTTGCTAGAGGAGTTTCGTCTAGGGATGCAAGCACGAGGAATCGTGGCAAGTCTACAGTCATTTCTTTTTTCAGAATCAGCGTCTGAAAGATATGGTTAGGGATGTTTGTTTTGATGATTCATAATTTTGAGGTAGTAAAATTCACTGCCTGTGATCCCCACCACCTCACATCCCCGACATAGGGACGCGTCAAAGGGTGAAACTCAGTTGTTTTAACTTCCGTATTTGACGACATATAAGACGCACGGGTGTATAAGACGCACCCCAATTTCAGCAGGGCAAATCAAAAAAAAAAAATTAGTAATTAGTAAAATTAGTAAAATCATTAGTAAATGGTACAGCCAAAGCTATATTTATGAGGTATTACTTTGGTTAAACAAGACCTGATTAAAATTAATCGAAAAATAATGGGGAAAAAACACGAGCCTCTAAATACATTATTATATCCAAAGGTAAGAAATTAAAATCGAAATCAAGCAATTATTACAATTGAGCAGGACAGTGCAGTTACCATTAAATATTATCATCTTCAAAATCTATAAAATTCCTCGTCTTTGTTATCAAAAATCTAATACACATTTTCAATACTAGTATCATTGTGGTTTAATAATGCGCCATCTTCCGTATAATTTTAGTGAAACAAAGTACTAATATTAAACATGATGAAATTAATATAATGAATATTATCAATGATAACACTTTTAATCTGCATAATGTGATTTTAAATAATGAAAAGATGTATATGAAAGTTACTCTAAAGTCTAAGCTCATAAGAGTAGGTAGCTAATTTCGGCCGACTATCGCGAATTTTAAACCTACATATGACATATAAGACGCACATTTTTTTAATAAAAATATCTTTCAAAAGATATTTTTAGTAAAAAAAGTGGGCCTTATATGCTGTCAAATACGGTCAATCTCTTATATATACCATTTTTGTTTATTCAACTCAGCATATACCAACCTCATTCCTTTCTCTCTCGGGTGGGTGCTTATATATCTGTTATCAGCTTTTTTTCCCCCTGTGTGCACATTCTCAGCGAAACTGGTCCGACCATTGTTTACGTTCGGTGATGACGTTCTGTGAGGCGCAGATCTCTATCTAGTGGCTAGGAGTTTATCTTTTAGGTAATCCTGTTGATGCACATGGCTTCTCTATGGACTCGTGTGACTCTATTTTGCTATCATAGGAGATAAGCCATATACGACATATCTTTCTACTTATTTTTTACCTATTGTCTATTGAAGGTGCAAGGAGCCGTAACGGATATATGCATGGAACATGGAATTAGCAAGTCAAATTTCGGTTGAAACTGATTGTGTTAGTATAAAAATCGTTTCGGAAAGGCATGAATCCATTTCATCCTGCGGTTGAATTCGTTGCTAGTTCTCTTGACAAATCTCGTCTGTGAAATGAAACTATGGCTGATGTGGAAGAGAGTAGATAATGAGTTCAACCCACTCATCCGTATTTGCCTTCACAGGAGCCAGTCGTTATGTCTGCAATAATTATGTTCATCTTATTCAAAATTGCTTTCTTCTCCATTTTTTCTGCGGTTTTTATTGTCTTTAATGAGTGTATGACGCACAAGACGCTGCTTTCTCTCGAGAAGAATAAGATAGTAAAATAAAAGAGAAAAGTAAGCGTAAAATAAAAATAAGTGCAGTCAGGTTGAAGATATTTCCCTATGGCCACTATTTTCATGACAGCCATTGTTTTTTGTCCGCCATTCACCTTCGGGGCAGATTAACAAACGTGAAACATTCCAGCAGCTACTTTATTTGCTATTGAATGCAGCCAACGGTTTTCCATATTATTTTCATTTTTCGTGTTTTTTTTTCTCTCAATAGGGTGCTTTATAGCAAGATAGGAAAGGGTTAAAATTACTTTGAAGCCCAAAGCATCTGGAATAATAGAGGAAACAGCATCCTGATTATTTTAACAAAGCTAACATAAAATCCATCACATGTTATTTGTCATGATACAAAATTACGTGAAACAATTTGTTCTTTTTTTGTCTTCAAATAAACCAACAGCAATATTTTTGCTCGCGGCTTGAAGCTAGAAGAAATGAAGGGCAAACAAAAGTCAAAACGAAGAATATATATATATATATATATATATATATATATATATATATATATATATATATATATGTATGCAACAATATATATATATATATATATATATATATATATGTGTAACAATATATATATATATATATATATATATATATATATATATATATATATATATAAAGAAATATACTCTTTAGCAGGTGAGATTCGAACCTGGGTCTCATGGTCAGAAAGAGTACGTTCTGCCCACTGCACGCACACACACACACACACACACACACACACATATATATATATATATATATATATATATATATGAAGAAATATAGTCTTAAGGTGTGCTATATTTATGGGATAAAGTGCTCAATATCAGAGATAGAGCGTGTGTAAATATAAAAGTGAACACTGAAGTCAAAACTTAGAGGCGACAGGCTGTTTCATGCTAGACGCAATCGTCAGGCCACGAGTATATATATATATATATATATATATATATATATATATATAGAGAGAGAGAGAGAGAGAGTATATATATATATGCATATATATATATATATATATATGTATAAAGAGAGAGAGATACAATATACGTATATCTAAACAATTTTAAACAACTTTGAAAATAGTTAAACAATGATGTTTTTGGCGTAATTTAATAATTTTTATTTATTTATAGAATATTCATTCATATATATATATATATATATATATATATATATGTATATATACAATAGTTTTATATATATATATATATATGTATGCATATATAAATCAATTGTATTAAATTGAATCTATTTTTTTTATATTTTTCAATTTTCGAATAGATTCTTGCATAATTGCTGTTAAACTCCATAATAAATTCTTTGTTTGGATAGCTTATCCAAAACTATGATTTGGAACAGTGGAAAATACAATAAAAGATTAGATAGACCTTTAATTCAACTTGTTCAAATGAAATCTTGCTGAGTAATATACACTATATATATATTTATATTTTTAATTTTGCGCATGCGCCTTGTTTGTTTTTGTTTTTGTCGACTGCACAGTATAGTACGGACAGTTTTGCGCCATCTGTTTGATAAAGAGCATGATGACGCAATTCACAAATTTGGAAATGGTATGCTGTACTGCTCGGCATCCACACCCAAAGTTCCAATACGAACATTTTAGAGTGTTGAGATGTCAATCTGAGGACAGATCAGAGGCTTCGGAAAGAATTGGATGAGTCTCATGGTGATTACTAAGTTATTTGGAGTGATTACTAGTGATGACGACTTTATGGCTCTATTCATTTTTCCGCGGGGCCTCGGACTCAGCATGGAGGGCTACATCAAGTGCCTTGAGTTCTGCCCTGGGTTAAGAGGGTGGCTGGTGGAAGATCCTGTGTCTGTTAACAGGACTCTGTACCGTGCCAAACAAGCAGGAGAACCCAGTGATGGCTGTCAGACAATTTCTGCGACCACATCATCCCTTACATCTGGCTACCTAAAACCCCAGACTGCAACCCCCTTGATTATTATGTGTAGGGCGCATTTGAATGAGAGACCAACAAAACTCCTCGTAACACCAAAGATGAACTGAAGACAAGGATATGACAGCATTCATCAACTTAAACAAAGAGACCGTCCAGAAGAGTTACAGGAGATTCCGAAGTTGTCTGGAGGACGTGGTTGAAATCAATGGCGATTTCATTGAATAAATGTTTCTTTAGTATTTCAAGATATTTTTGTGTAATTTTGGTAAAAAATCTCTCTTAAAATGAGATGTCAGTGTCATTTTCATTTTTATGTTATTTAAACGACAATTTATCCATCGCACCCAGTGTGTATACACACACAGACACCGTCACAGACACCCACACACACACGCACATGCACGCACTCACACACACACACACGCACACACACACACACACACACACAAACTATAGCGAAGAACACCGCGACTTACCTCGTCAAACCAAGCGACAGCGCGTCGCGTGTATCCTACGACTGAAAATGTGGCGAAAAAGAAAATTACTTACCAAAAAACAGGGAACGTATTCTGCATGACATGCTGAAGACGGAATATTTAAATAAAATAAAAACAAGTCCGTCATGCAATAATTGGGCGTCCTCTCCCAGTTGTCGACGAATGGACAACATGCAGTTGGTGTTCTGGGGAAAAACTCGGGTATTTTAGTTACCGGGTTTGTTGGAGAGACAGTTATTTTTCTCACTGTTTCTTGCGTGTATTGTGAGATAGTACCTGCGAATCGAGTTTTCGGCATTTCTTTCTGCCCCCGATGTTCGAGTCTGAACTTAGTGGTTTATTCTCTGCGTTGTGGAAATAATCTGCGACAAATATTTCCTTTGTAATCGCAGACCGCTTACACACACACACACACACACACACACACACACACACACACACACACACACACACACACACACAAATGTATATATATAAAGCCAAATGAAATAGGAACGAATCAAATATAAATTCAAACGTTCAGAGCATTCATTTAAAAATAGTGTTGAATACAATAGCAGAGCCCTATTTATTTAAAGTTACCCTGGCTCGGCAGGAAGTGTTAGATGTTGTCTGACAGAATTTCTGCTTGTATCATCTCTTGTTACAATGCTGTTAGGTTGCGCGTTGTTTTTCAAACAAAATCTACGTTCATTTACTTCAGTAAGGAACGTTTATCCTATTTTCAGAACAAATTAGTTATTTACAAATTTAAATGTCGATACGAAGCGGCGTACATAGGACGAACCAATCTGAGGTTGGAGACGCGGATTTCGCAACATTGTTCCCGCCTATTTGCGTTCAAGTAGTCGAAGCAGCCCACGATTCGTCTATTGGGCAGCATTTCCTGGGCAGTCTTGACTGTGCCCCCGAATATGAAGACACGTGGTTTTCAATTCTACACAGTGCTCGCCCGGTTTACCATCTCCGGGTTCTTGAGGCTGTATTTATAAAATTACACCAAAAGGATCATTTTATGCGCTCCTTACGATCGGTCGAGGGATTTTGAGTATTTCGCCAACGATTGCCTTTGAAAAAGGGACAATAGAAAGAGAGTTATATAGATGGAAAGAGCGATAGGAAGAGATATATAGATAGAAAGAGCGATAGAAACAGACATATATAGAGAGAAAGAGCGATAGAAAGAGACATATAGAGAGAGAAAGAGCGATAGGAAGAGACATATACAGATGGAAAGAGCGATAGAAAGAGAGATATATAGATAGAAAGAGCGATAGGAAGAGACATATATAGATAGAAAGAGCGATAGAAAGAGACATATATAGAGAGAAAGAGCGATAGAAAGAGACATATAGAGAGAGAAAGAGCGATAGACAGAGACATATAGAGAGAGAAAGAGCGATAGAAAGAGACATATAGAGAGAGAAAGAGCGATAGACAGAGACATATACAGATAGAAAGAGCGATAGACATACACAGATAGAAAGATTGATAGAAAGAAAGATATATAGATAGAAAGAGCGATAGACAGAGACATATATAGGATTATTGTTGTTTAAAATTAATATAGATACAGGAAGCGTTCTCTGTATGGGAGAATGAGCGTTTATAGATGTAGAAAATATGGACATAGGGATCAATACTATATGTCAACTGTCTGCTTTCGACTTCAACACAGTTCTCATTCTCTTCCTTTGTTGCTTTTTATCTATATAATTCATTTCATGTAATTCAGCTCATTTCTTTCTTTCTCTGTCTGCTTCCACTTGTCTCTCTCTCTCTCTCTCTATCTATCTATCTTGCGTTCATATCTATCTGTCTGGTTAGCTATCTACCTAGCTAGCTAAATATCTATCTATCTATCTATCTATCTATCTATCTATCCATATATACATGCATATATATATATATATATATATATATATATATATATATATATATATATATATATATATATATATATTTAAAGACATTTTTATGTTTAACATTCTTTTTATAGATACAAGTATTTAAGTAAATGTTCTGTTTATAACAAACAGTATTAAATAACATTTACCGGCCTGAATGTCCGTGGAATTTTCATAGAAAATATTCGTCCTCCTATGAAAACTTATCGGACATAATAATTGTCGGACTTTGTCCATTTCATAATGTCTATATATATATACAGTGAGGTGAAACAAGTATTTGGACAGTAAAAAGAAATGGATTTAGAATCATATATTGAAAGAAAAGTATTGTCTAAAGCTCACAATATATTCGTAAAACAATTATAAAGGCAAATAAACAGCAAAAATATATTATTTGACACGTATATATATTTTATATACAAATTATTAAAACAGGTAGTGAAAAAAGTATTTGGACAGAATATAAATTATGCTTTAAATGTGTTTAATATTTAGTTGGTCCTCCTTCATTTGCAACCACAGCTCTCAGTCTGTTCCTGTAGCTCTCTACAAGCGCCTGGCATGGTTTGGTGGGAATTTTAGCCCACTCTTCTTCTTCAAAAACTTTCAATTCACTAAGATTTTTTGGTTGCCTTTCACGAATCTGATTCTTCAGTGTTCTCCAAAGATTCTCTATTGGATTCATGTCCGGCGATTGACTGGGCCATGTCAACACGTTGATGTTATTGTTTTGAAGCCATGCACGTGTTGTTTTGACTGTATGTTTCGCATCATTGTCCTGTTGAAAAACCCAATCTGGTCCAAGTTCTAATTTCTCAACTGATGACTACAAGCAATCTTCTAAAATCTGAATATATTTAGCTGCATTCATTGTGCCCTCAATAATTTTCAGTTGTCCCGTACCCTTATATGCAAAGCATCCCCAAACCATAATGCTACCGCCTCCGTGCTTCACAGTGGGGATGGTGTTCTTTTGATTGAAGGCTGTTCCATCCTTTCTCCAAACATGGGGAGCATCGTTGTGGCCATAAAGTTCAATCTTGCTTCCATCAGACCATAAAATTTGCTTATAATAGTCATCATGTTTTTGTAAATTAGTTTTGGCAAATTCAAGTCTGGATTTTAAATGACTTTTTTTTAGCAATTGGGTTTTGCTAGGAAAGCGAGATTTTAATTGTTGTCGGTGAAGTTCAGAACTTATAGTCCTCTTGCATACGTGAGTTCCTGCATTGCTGAGATCTTTTTGAAGTTCTCTCCGAGTCACAAAAGCGTGATTTTTTACTCGCCGTACTATTTTCTGTGAACATTTTTGTGATATTTTGCGCGGTGCACCTGTTCTTGGCATATTTTCATGAGTACCGAAGGCTTTCCATTTCTTAATTATGTACCCAACAGTGCTCACAGGTATACATAGGTCTTTAGAAATCTTACGATAGCTTTTTTTTCTTTATGTGCTGAAATAATTCGATCTTTAAGATCTTTCGACAGCTCTCTTTGCTTTGTCATCCTGCAGTACTGTTAGTGCAACGTCTGGGGGTGAACTGACCATCAAGATAGCTAACACCTTTAAGTAATGCACGTTCTAGACTATTCCATAAAATTCTTACAAATTCGAGCATGAAATATACTCAAAACATTAATTTTAAACATAATTTCGGAACTGTCCAAATACGTTTTTCATAACCTGTATTAATAATCTGTATATAAAATATATATACGTGTCAAATAATATATTTTTGCTGTTTATTTGCATTATAATTGTTTTACGAATATATTGTGAGCTTTAGACAATGCTTTTCTTTCAATATATGATTCTAAACCCATTTTTTACTGTCCAAATACTTGTTTTACCTCACTGTATATATATATATATATATATATATATATATATATATATATATATATATATATATATAAAATTACAAGAGGATAGAATCCAGGTAGAACTCAATGTCCAGGACAGAGTAAGAATATAATAAAAAGGCTTAAACACTAATATGCCATGGTTATAATTTATTACAATGGAATCATAATTACGATCCAATTCAAATAAAAGTAGTTCAACAGGAAATATACCAAAGAGAGCTCAACTTATTACAATAAGGAGGAATATATATAGTGAAGTGGGTCGTAATTACGATTCTGATGTAATAAATTATAACCATGGAATATTAGGGTTTAATCCTTTTTATTATATATATATATATATATATATATATATATATATATATATATATATATATATATATATATATATATGTGTGTGTGTGTAATGTATATATATCACTTTGTACGCATTTGTCTTTCTCCAGTATTAATGATAGGTTTATAAAAAAATCCAGTATTATTGAATGGTTTATAAGAATAAATTCTAGTTTTTTCTGTCTATAAATGGCAACCGTTCAACAAAATGAGACAGGGATATCTAATGGCTAATTTTAGAAGGGGTTAATTAACAAATAGACGTCAATTATTGATCACTTTGCCTTCTTTTTACAAATATCTAATTCTTCCCTAGAGGCCTGAACTGGAATCAGAGGAGTGTCCATGCACATTCCCAGCTAGCCTGTTGCATTTCGTTTCTTGCTAATGTCATTCAGAAACGTACGGATAAGTTTTTTTTCTCCTTTACCTCGTGCTATAGGTTGCAATAGTAATGTAGACTTACATTATAGAATTGAATGGCAACCAGTTTTAGAGAAGGAAATGAATACCAAACCGCGCGGAAGGCAATGGGAAATCTCTCCACTATCTTTCTGAAAAATGCAATTGAGAGATAATAAAGTAAGTTGGTTATAATCGCAGATGTTCTCGAGGCATATGCAATTAAAAAAATAAAACAATACCCCCCCCCCCACAGTAAGCATTTGGCCTTATCATTGCTAATATTTTACCTTTTACACTTTGTTCAAAACAGGGATCGTTTTCTGAAAGTCATTTTCAAGTACAAGTTATTTTGCTGAAGCTTTTAGCTATCTGTTGTTTAAACCGGTTGGAAGAATTTCTTCTACGCTATCTGAAAAAGATATTTGCAGTTCCGGTAACTTTTTAAAGTCTTTCTTGCCAAGAATCCCCTTATCAGCATGCAATAAACCCTGAATAACAAGCCGAGTCATTGCAATATTAAGCTTCGTCATAACGAGATTGAATTCACAGATGGAACGTAAAATAATATACTTGCACATTGCTCTATTCAAATGCGCGCCTGCGCAAATGCAATTTTTAGTGCATCGGAAGACGAAAGCGAGTATGAATTGCAATCTTTCCCAGCACAAGGTGTGAATGTATTTCATTCAGTCACAAACTGTTTCAAGCTATCTCATGCAGGATGAAAGGCTGTTTGCAAGGAAATCAAGGCTAAGGTATATTGCATCGACTTTCCTCTTTATTTACGTTCTCTTTGTTCGGTTAGACAATATAATAAGTTAATTCCGATACGCCGCTCGATAAAACCAATTTACGCTCTTCGGCGTCGATCTTTGGCAATAATGAAACATTACAACCCGATTTATATACGCCGACATAAAACACACAATTTTATATTCCTTCTATGAAACGTATTCCTCTATATGAAACGGGTTTCTCGGATTAGCAGTCCGCTGTCTTCATAAATCATATCTCCTTAGTATCGTATAAGTAGCTATCGGGTTATATCATATAAAAGATCATCGATTTTCAATTTAAAAAGCACAGGATCGATCCAAGGTACCTGCAGTTGAAGACATCATTCTTGCCATGAGGCTATGTTCGCAGTAATTTGAAATTCACACGGTGAACTGGGGGAACTAACGAAAAAAATGTAACTGCTGTAGAGTAACTATTTGTCTGTTGGTACGGCAGGACACTCTTAGTGCGACCGATATTCATTAAGTATCAAACGTGGTAAATAAATTATTTAGTCATATGATAGTCCAAAGCAAAATTTACGAGAGATGCTCCAGACTGTTGTTTTGGGGGGCGGAGGGAGGGCGGATGTAAGACATGAGTCAAAATCATAATATCGGCAAATTCATGTTCTTGTTTGTAATTGCGGACCTTTGATTCCTGCGTATATATCACGCAAAGAAAGAAAGAAAATAGAGAGCGAAAGAAAAAAAGAAAGAAAGAAATCGAAGTGTAATAAGAAGAATGACAGGAAAGAAAGAAAGAAAGAAAGAAAGAAGGGTAAACATGAGAGTAAGTAAAAAAAGAAAGGAAGTAAGGAAGGAAGAATGTGAAGATTAAAGGAATGAAAGAAAGCGAAAGTGGAAACTATAAAGAAAGAAAGACAAAAAACAACGAAAACAAAGAGTGAAAGAAAGAAAGAAAGCAAGGAAGGAAGGTGGAAAGGGTTAAAGAAAAAATCTAAGAGTGAAATGAAAGAAAGAAAACAAGGAAGGAAGGCAGAAAGAAAGTAAAATGTGAATGTAAGAAAGAAAGATTGCGAATAGTGTAAACAAGAAAGAAAGAAACAAAGAAAGGAAAAAAGTAACTAAAGTGTGAAAGACAGAAAAAAATGAAAAAGTGAAAGAAAGATAGACAGAAAAAGAACGGAGTGGGAAAGAAAGAAAAGAAGAAAGAAAAAATCGAAAAGTGAAAAGGAAGGAAGGAATGCCGAAAGAAAGCAAAATGTGAAAGTAAGAAAGAAAATAGGCGAATAGTGTAAACAAGAAAGAAAGAATGAAAGCATTAAGAAGAAACTGAAGTGTGAAAATGAGAAAAAAGAATGAAAGAAAGAAAAAATGAAAAGCGAAAGAAAGAAAAAGGAGTAATAGAATGAAGGGTGAAAGGGAGCGACAAAGAAAGAAAAAAGAAAGGTAGTGGGAAAGGAAGAAAAAATGCGAAGAGTGTAAGCAAGAAAGAGTGGGACGAAAAAAAAAGAAAGTAAGAAAGAAAGAAACTTAAGCTTAAAAAAAAAAAGAAGAGTGAAAGAAAGATAAATGTTATAAAGGATTGAAAGAAAAGAAAGGAAAAGAAAAAGGATAATGTAAACATCACGAACCTTAAGAAGATTCAACCAAAGTTGGGTCCCGGAAATTCTGCTCTAATCGTTTGTAAAGTACAAAGACAGATAAATAACTTGATATTTCTCTGCTTGTAAAATGTCTAACTAAATCCAGGCAAAATGGTTTATGCAACTATTTAACGTTAGATGGAAATCCTTCATGCAGTATGCTGTGGTATCAAATGTAATCCATTTTCAAACCAGTACCATTTTGTGAGCCTACAATTTTAATATTGACATAATACTGCTGCTGTCATAATATGAAGTTTGTTATCGCGAGCGACTGTAAAAGAAATCTGGAACAGCTGGTTTCAAGTGCTTCGCCAAGGATCAGAGCCTATTTGACAAACAAGTTCAGTAGACTGCGGACCAAAAATACCAAACCTCTCAACCATGACAGACACAAAATTGAATCAATTTGAGATTGACCCATATTTAGATATTTTCCGCTCAACCGCCGAGCAACGGACCAAGGTGAAACGACCGACACAGACTTGTTGCCATTTACAAAAGTGGTATTGTAGGTGGGCTTCCAGGCAATTTAATTGCCACATGCAAAAGGAAAAGCGGTTACGACAACGGGACTCGTACTGTCTTTCCAAACGACTTCCACAATGGATTGAATGCTAGAGGTATCTAGATTCTTCTTGATTGTGTCTTGGTTCGACGAGCTGCGTAAGAACGCAATTGCTGAAATAGAATAGCAGTAATTGGAGAATGAATTAGTCGATTGTTGTTTCACAGCGATAGCGACGAGGTTCAGAGATGCAATGACTATGACGTATGGAGACTTTGATACGGCAACTGACTTTTTCCAGGAAACTACCATTGGTCGATAACAACGAAATCTTTAACTATTTCCCACTATATGACTGCAATGTGGAGTATACATAGGCCAAATGGAGTTGGTGGAATGAGAACTTAAGGCAATTGGATAATTTTACGCATCGTCCCAACTGTGGCACTCGTTTGCAGCGTTTGAGTGTCGAGGCCAGATGGAATCCATTATACACATTGTCCACATCAGATATATTTGCGTTTTCGATAACCTTGTAGACAAATGTATTTACGAAAGCGCCCACTCGAATGGAAGCCAGAACAAGTTCATGTTTTAAGTGGATGTTGCCATGCATACATATGATCTGGGTTAAAAAATAGTCTAGTTCCCTAAGCAATTTCAAAAATAGTTCAGGCCCTTTTTGGCCACGCCTCAGATACCAGGTAAAGACAGGTCAATTCGAGTTGATCGAATGAGGACTTAAGGAAATCGGATACTGCTCCATATCTAATGTCGTCCAATCAATTGGATACTGCTTGTTTCCAGCGGTTGAGCGTCGAGGGCAAATTGCACTCATTGTGAAAGGACTGTCGTTTGATTTGTAGTTATTGAGAACCTTGTGGAGAAGCGAACGAATGGAAGAGAATTATGTCGGTAGATCCACGTTTGTCGAGTTCACAGTATACAATAGGCAGAAGCTCTTGTTGCCAGCTAGTGTTATATAAATTGTTATATATGTATAGAACTAGTTAAAAATTGAAGAAAAAAAAGCAATAGATTTAAGTAGATTTTGCTAAGATATTAATTCTGTTAGGATTACATGAACGTTAAACTAAAATTCCCACATTAGCATTTATTGACCAATCAGCGATCTTGTCTGAAACGGAATTCAAGCTTTGAAAAAGCAAACTATTTATTGTACTATGGTAAAAATGAAGCCTCACATTGGGGCAATTTTTTCTCTCCTGAAAGTCGATATTAAAAATCGGGAAACATATTTATTAACCGATAAAACTGCTGAGCTTAATAAAATCTAATTTTTAGCTTCTTGTGATCCGATTTTTCTTATAAATAGGGTAACATAAATTAGTAGATCAATTTTACAGTATATCTTCGATTATATAAATAATTTTTCAGTATATCTTCGATTATGTAAATAATAATGATTACCAAAATTTTCGCATACTCAAATTAACTTATTGAATACTAAAGTTACTTTTTAAAAATTATTTATTGTTTTTAAAGTATTTTCAAAAACCAGTTTTCACATTTTACTTTGCGAAAATACCCAAGCGACAGACCAATGCGCAATTTTAAAAACCTGTAGTAGTACTGATATTAATCGGTTGACAGCCTGCAGCTAATTTTATGCTACACACAATATAACGTAGATTGTGGATTGTCCCGTGATAATTTCAACGATACTCTTCATCTTATACTAACACCGTTCATTTCTTTTGTGTTGTAAAAAAAACAAAAAAACATTTTCGTATGAACTTTGTTTGCGAGGAACTTTATAACTTGTTTCTTTCAACTTTAAATAAAAAAAGATATTTTTGTACTCAATAATGAAACAAATTTAATTTGTAGAGCTCTATTTGAAGATTATTTCTTTTCTTCGCTTTTCACACACTTTCTCCTCCACTGATGCCGACTGCTCTTTTCCGAATAGTTGTTTCTATTTCTGCCAAGTTATTTCTCTCTTCGAGTAACATGAAAAAATACGGTATGCGTAAAACAAATTTAGGAGGTAGAAGCAATTTTTCGGAAGAAATAATTTTGGTGGGGATAAAGCAGACCCAGTCACTTGATGATACTTCTTATTTGATGCCCTAAAGAAAAACAGACGAATCTTTATCGATTTCGATTTGGTTTAGCGGCACATCAACATTTCTATAGGTTATTTAAATCCAAGGTCTAAATATTTTGTACACAATTTTATAACTTCAAGTAAATACATAGTATAAGTTGGTAATTTCATACAAATATTTATTGTTGATAATTTTTTATATAAAAATGTATTTTTATACTTTCATAGTATTTTTTTTTTTCGGGTTGACTATTTGCCCATATCTGGGACCCTAACAGTCGTACCACCCCGGGTCAGGGTGGATCTTGGAACAAACTCAATTAAGAGGTGACTCCTCCTTTCTCAAAACTTTCAATTCCCCGATCAGAGGTTTCGCTGCCGGATGTAATCCTTTAAGCTTGCAATGAAACATTCTTCAATACGTTTTGGCCACTGCATATATTTTCGACCGTTTCTTTTATAGTCAAGTAGTTCAAAGGAGATACATCTATGATTGCTTTCAACACGGCCTAGGACAAGTTAATCTCAAGTCTAATATAAGCCAGAGCTGATAGGAAGGTAAAGAGTTCTCCTTCGATCACGTCGGGAGGAATCTAAAATCATTGCGGGACCTGATTTTAGCGAAAGTGACCGTTGCTTGCTGTCTTTAAAAAGGAATTAAATGAAAAGAAACAAAAATGAATGACGGGGTGTGTTAGTGAGGGAGGGAGCTAAAGATATTGTTTTTAAGTAGATAACCTTATTTATTTTTGAAACAAAGAATGGCTTTTCTAAATACTATTTCAATAAAGGTTCTTCTCCATTTGAAGTAAATTTATTTTTTCTCATATTTAAGGCATTTAGAAGAACTTACATGACTTTTTTGTTATATTTTTCGCATAAAAACTCGTACGATATTTCGTGATGTAATTTCTTGTTTTACTAAAACATTTTATTAGATAACTTCAAGAAAAAATGATCTTTTTCAGAATATAGAGATTTTATTTTAATTTCTTTCCACTTTCATTTCTTCATCAAAGCGTTGTATTTCTTAAGAATCGGTTAAGGGAACTAATACATTTTGATTGGAAAATATATTCCTCGTTTATATATATATATATATATATATATATATATATATATATATATATATGTAAATATATATATATATATATATATATATATATATATATATTTCTGCTTTTTCTGCTTGAATCCGACAATCATTTCTTTCTCGAAAGTTTTCACAAATCCAATTTTAAATTGGGAGAGAGTGAAGTAGCTATAAAAAGAATAGAATATTAAATATATATATAATTATATTAAAATATATGCATATTGAATAAACTATTTTGTGCACATATTCACAGGCGTTCAATGTACTATGTAAACATCCTGCTCAATTGGATCCTGACTGAAAATGAAGAATAGAATATGAAAATCAAAAAACGCTAAATCAAATTCTGAGAAAATTTTAAATAAAATTATTTTTTATTCTAAGATATTAAATTTATTTTGCAATATTAAATTTATTTTGAGACACACAATATAGATTTTTTCCATAAGTAAGTAAAAGCTAAAATAATAAAATGTATTTGAAATAAATATTTGATGATTTTTTCCAATAAATAAAAGAAGGCATCACCTTATGTTGGATGCCATTATGGATACTTTCACTTTCTATATATGGCAGCAGTACTCCATTTTCGGACTTTTCTGGGTCCTTTAAAAGAGGAGGATAGCAGGAGGAGTCAGGTACTTACTACAATGGTACGTTGAATCGAATATTTCTCCAATATCTTTAGTGATGGATCGTATGTAAGGTTTCCACCAGACGCTCAAAGGCATAGGGCTTTCTCCGAAAGAGCGCCCATTCATCGCGATTAGAGAACATTCAGGGTCCGATCGGTGGTGATGGAATGTCACTAATTTGATTTTATCAATAAAAAAAAGTTTGAAAGGAAAGGAGATTGAACGAAAGGGCGAACGAAAAAAACAAAAACAAAACAAAGAAATATAATTACGTCGGCGTTTGTATAATATCCACTCACACCGCTATCTAAATGTTATGAATAATCAAGTGTGGTCTCCCCTTGTTTCGTTTACTGGGACTATAAAAGGACACTTGTATTCTCAGTTGAATGAAGCTTTTTTAAAGCCTACACCTGCGTACTTTTGTCATTACACTAATATACATTTTTAATCATTAATTTTCAACCAGATTAAATAAGCATTCCCATTATGCATAGGCAGAATGTTATATGTTAATTCTTTCAGAGTTAATATGAAAGAGGAAAATTAATGAGAATGATTCTTTGCTGCGATAGAATTACATCAAACAATGGTCTAAACTATGCGCTACTTATCAAAATTGATTGGAAAAATTTTATCATTTAAGATCGACCTAGTAGGGAGTGCTGAAAAATTCTCACGTTCCTAAGTCTGAACAGATTTTTCACTACTTCCAAAAAAATAAAAACTAGAGACATTTCATCACCACTGGGTAGACCCTAAATTCGCGCCAGTCCTGATGGGCGGTCATACTGGCAATGAAACTCCTTGCCTCAAGTGTCTATTGTGTCTCCAACTCCCCTCTCACTCCAAACCTTACATGGAACTTGCAGATTAGAGTATTGGCAGCATATCTGGGCTGGTGCTGCCTAGACCACATTATCCATCTTTCAAATCAAGATAGAATAATATTTGAAGATAATAGCAAAAGAATTTCACTATTTTTTCATACACACACCACATACATATTTACGTAAATACACATATACATACATTCATATACATGTACAATTACATATAATAACCACATGTATCGATATACATCGATATACACACATATACATATACAAATACTTACATATATATATATATCCATACGCATCCGTCTTTATACATATTTAAATTTTTTCTTAGATTTTACAGTTACCGTTAGATAGAGAATTAAGTTTTTAAATTTTAAAAAATCTTTGTATTTTAATATTTTTAACGTCATGAATAATTGTAGGTGAGTAACAATTTTTAATTTAAATCTAAGTCATCAATTTAAATTGAGATTATCTCCAGATGAGTAAAATTTTTAATCTTTCAAGTCTAATTAGAAATTATTTCAAGAGAAAGTAAGATTAAAAGGTAATAAAAAACTTTCTGTCTTTCCATTAGAACTCTCTCTATATAAACATACACCCATATATATATATATATATATATATATATATATATATATAAATATATGCAACACCTTATACATGAATCGATATATATATATATATACATATACTTCTCTTAATTCACGAAAACACATATATATATAAACATATTTACACACGTATCCACACACACACACTCTCTCTCTCTCTCACACACACACACACACACACATATATATATATATATATATATTGTATATACATATACACATGAATTCCTATATCCATGTGCAAAACCATATACACATTTATATAGCTAAAATTTTATATTTTTCATATTTTAATATTTTTAACATCATGAATAATTGTTAAGGAGTAACAATTTTTAATTTAAATCTAAGTGATCAATTTAAATTGAGATTATCTCCACATGAGTAAAATTTCTAATCTTTCAGCTCTAATTAGAAATTATTTAAAGAGAAAGTAAGATTTATAAGCGAATAAGCAGACTTGTGCGTGATGAATTATTTGAAACCTTGCAAATCCTATTCCATGGATCAAAGGCAAATGTGGCAAATATTTAAACGAGCTCCATTCCTTAGTTCAACCAGTTCAGACCTTTACAGAACACACCATGCTGCATATACAGCATCGGATCTTTTTCATTGACTTTGCATTCCTGTGGGAAGGATATATTTCATCCGGCTACTTCCCCAGAACTGCTATTTTGTAGAACAGAGTCCCGAGAGAAGACTCATCGACCACTACAGTCTTAACATATCCAAATCTAGGGGCACCGATATCTACCATATATAATATCATATTATGCACCCCTTCCTTCATCCCTTTCCCTTACGCGCATACAACAATCTATACTCAGCAACACACTACCTTGAGTGGCTTTTGGGCTTTGAGGGAACTCAAGTTATTATACCCCCCATTCTTCGTCGAGGCCTGGCTGTTTCTCTGCCGTTTCCTATCTACAGATCTAGGAAGCCCCGGGGTTGAAAATGTCTTTGTCCATGTGCCAAATGTTGAAATTAATTGTCAAGAATAGATGTATCAATGAATTCTTAATCTGGGAGTTAACTGCAAACGAGAGGAGATATTTCATCACCGCCGACTTAATACCGCCGACTCAACACCAGCAAACTCATCTATGTGACAACTCAACACCAGGACAAATCACTCTACCAGCCTAACTCAGCGATGGCATCGAATTCGTAGGTTCAGGCCGTTGTTGGTTCTCATAGTGTGCACATGTCTGAGATCAGATTTAAGTCGTAGATATTTTGAAAGTTTAGCTGTTTGTCTTTGTTCTTTATTGTTTACAACAGCCAATTTGAATGATTTGTGCTTAATTTTCCAACTTTTCATCACACCCAAAATAGAAATTCTTAATCAAAGAGGAAAAGAAAGATTTGCGCATGAAGGCCTATTTGTATTTGATAAGTTTAGTAAAAGAGACAGCAACATAAGATGTTGGCGTTCTGTCCAAGGCTCTAGGTGCACTGTAAGGATTCTTGTGATGTTTTCTGCAGTTATCAAGGAAGTAAACAAGCATTCCCACAATTCATCAGCGGCCACTGGAGAAGTGGCTAAAGTTTACACAGTCTTGAAACGTCTTGCCGAAGACTCCGTTGAAAAGCCAAGTGTAGTAATAAGTGAAGTACCAGCAAATGTACCTCAGATTATACTGGGATCATTGCCAGAATCGACGAAAAAATGTCATAGTTTGCATGTCGTTGTGCTGCCTTCGTGCAGAGTAGGTTAGAAGTGGGTTGTTTTGGAAATGAGTTGGCCGGTGTTGAGTTGGCGGTAATGAGTCGCCCTGAAACCTTTATAACTTTTCCTCTTTACATTTGGAAATATTTTTCTCTGATTAATTTCTCTCTATGATTTGATCTTGTTCTTTGATTTGATTTTAATATTTTCTAAAATGAAAAAGAAGTGGTATATCTTCCCATATATATATATATATATATATATATATATATATATATATATATATATATATATATATATTTCACAAAGCAAAAAGTTATGGGTTATTTTCAGGAAGGCTCAAACATGTCTGCCCCATGACCACCATCGCTGTCGACACTGTTTAAACTTATTATCACTCTGCTCTCATCCACGGTTTCGTCTCCATAAACATGTCAGTGAATGCAGCCTATATCCATGTGGAGGGATTCAGTAATAACCTTGCTATGCCGTTTTATGTCTGTCGTGATTTTGCCAGATTGTCACTGAACTCCATTGTTATTACACTTTCTAGTTTTGATTGAAACCATTTGTTTAGATTGATAAATCAACATCTTGACAATCTGGAGTTGGTAAATACTAAGCACTTCAGATACCTCGACGTATGGATCAGTAATAACAAATTAAGTATAAGAGGAAAGGAAATTGAACAGTCAGTGCTAGTTCTACCAAATATTACAAATTTCTACGAAGCCAAAAGATCAGCCTGAAAACTCGAGTCATACTCTTAAATAACATTCTTTCATGATTCGGAACTTTTATATTGATGTCATGCATGACGCCAAACCCGCTCTAAATTGTCACTTATATACAAACGCGTTCTAAGATCAATAGCGAAAAAAGGCCTTTGAACGAGAGAAGTCTGAGGGTCTTGGCAAAAATTATCCTTCTTTGAACATTGTGGACTGGCGCTACGAAATCACAAACAAATAACTGTACCAAATAAGGGAAACCACATCTCTTGGCGACTACCAACAGCAGAAACAACTGAGATGGATATCACATGTAACTCGAATAAAAAATAATGACAAACAAAATGTTGACATTCCACCTACTTCAAACAACGGGCTAGGAAGGAACTCCGCATAAATACTGGAAAATGCGATAAAAGCTACTGGATTTGAGAAACCTATTTACCTGAAAAAATAGTTTAATAGAATGATTTTATTAATTTAAATCGAAATAGTACAGTCTGCTTTGTCAATGAATGCTAAGCATTTCCTTGTAGAAGTACGGTTAATATTACTGTTAACATTACCATTAATGACATAATATTACTATTATCATTACAATTAATGACATAATATTAATGATATAATATTACTATTAACATTACTACAAATGACATAATATTACTATTATCCTTACAATTAATGACATAATATTAATGACATAATATTACTGTTAACATTACCATTAATGACATAATATTACTATTATCATTACAATTAATGACATAATATTAATGATATAATATTACTATTAACATTATCATTAATGACATAATATTACTATTATCATTACCATTAATGATATAATATTAATGACATAATATTACTATTAACATTACTATTAACATTACCATTAATGACATAATATTACTATTATCATTACAATTAATGGCATAATATTAATGACATAATATTACTATTAACATTACCATTAATGACATAATATTACTATTATAATTACAATTAATGGCATAATATTAATGACATAATATTATTATCAACATTACCATTAATGACATAATATTACTATTATCATTTCTAATATTCACAAAATATTACTATTATCATTACCATTAATGACACTAATCCTTTTAGTTGTAGTTGTTGGAAGCTTTCAAGTGAGATGTGATTTTTGTTATTTGATCAAACTTTTGCTTGTGATTTTGTAGCGGCCGTCTGTAGGATTTGATTAAAGATTGTTTTCTTTAACACATAAAGGTCTACACATATATAAGCAAACGCATGTTTGCGCTTACATGCACACACACATGTACACGTTGAGAGAGAAATGGACATAGAATCATTTAAGTAAAGGCAGGGGGGAGTGACAAAAATGTTAGAAAAGGAAAGAAATCCCTGAAAACTTATTAAAATCAACCGAAAGAAAAGGCAGAATCGTTCAGCGTCATCGTCCAATAAAGGACTCCAGTTTTTCTTCTCCTAATTCCGTATTTTATTAAATGCACAATCTTCTGGCAAAGGCTGCTCACTGATTAAAAAATTGAATTAATTTCCAGGCAAATGTTGTTACTTGCGCTTTAATACAGATAATTAAATGTATGAACGTTAAAATTGTACTTTTCTTCTTTTTTGCTGTTATTATTATTATTATTATTATTATTATTATTATTATTATTAGCATAATACCAGTAAAAAGAGCACGACTATTTATTCATAAATTGAATATTCTTCTTAGAATTTGCTTTATCTCCAAGATGTAGCACTCTTCCTTAATAAATACACAAAATTTTGAACAATAACACACACACACATATCTATCTATCTATCTATCTATCTATCTATCTATCTATCTATGTATGTATATATATATATATATATATATATATATATATATATATATATATACGTATAAATATATAACTGCTATAAGTAGACAAAAATTATTTTTATTATTACCACTCATGATGATAATGAAAATTAAAACCGTTTTTCAGTTTTACTTTTTATTGTCAACATGAGTGGTAATAATAAAAATCATTTTTGTCTATTTATGGCAGTTATAAAGTTTTGTACTACAAAACATATGTCTAAATATATATATATATATATATATATATATATATATATATATATAATTTTTATTATAAGATATTAAAATATATATATATCATTTTTATTATAAGATATTAAAATAAAAGCATATTGAAATCGCCACACAAAATGTTTCAATAATTTGATTGTACCTCTTCAGGGGATAGTAAGTAACTGGTGATTAAATGATTTTAAAATTAAAAAAACACAAGTAATACCTCTTTTCCGGAAGTTAAAATGTAGATCTGACATTTAATTGGTTAATCAAGATATACTTACAAGTCTATTTTTAATTCTGATCTTATGTTTCCCCTCACCTTAACTTCCGGAAAAGAACTAACGCTTTGTTTTTAAATTTTCTTTAAAATTATTTAATCACCAGTTAATAACTATCGCCTGAAGTAGTACAATCACAGTATTGAAACATGAATCCTTTTGTGTAGCGATATCAACATGTTTTTATTATAATCTCCTATGATAAAAATAATAATAATGTATTGCTCTCCTTTGTATTGAGCATTTTTTTAATTACATATTACTCCATTTGTTACTTCTCTCATTTGAACCATATATATATATATAAGTAGCTATACTAGTCCGGAAAACCATAGGTGCTTTGGCTTGTAAATGAACACACCAATACCCAAGGGGAAAAAAGGATAAAAAAAGAAAGAATTAAGAACATGTAATTGAGGCGAAAATAATCGTCTAGAATCTAAGTTCAGAGTCCAAAGAAATAAGCCTACTACCCGAATAAAGTAAAAATACCTAATCAAAGTGCTCAATACGGTAAGTAGAGCAAACTAAGTAAACCTAAAGAGCTATACAAACCTACCAAGTTTTCACCTCTTTAGGTTTACTATATATATATATATATATATATATATATATATGTGTGTGTGTGTGTGTGTCTGTGTGTGTTTCATTAAAGGCGACTGACAAGGTACTGCGATTGGCCTTTTTATTTCAATTTTTCTTGTGTTCGCACAAGTGTTTTCTTTTCTGGAGACACAGTGTGTAGAAACTGTCCAAATATTCTGTAATTCCGAGGGCTTTCGTCGATACGTTTAGTAATTATCTTACCAGAATCCATCCGAAACATACTAGTAGAAAATACAAACATAATAAACCCGTCCACAAAAAGATTTAAAATAATAGAAGCCTTAAGAATAAAAAAGGAAAATCCAACACTCGATAATATTAACTACGAACACGACCACAGTGTGATGTGTTCGGAAAATAAAACATCCCTATTACTCTAGAAACATACACACAAACCATAGACCGAGTTGAAAAGCAAAACTAAAATCATTCTTGATAATGGCTAAAAGTACACAACCTTTCCCTTTTGCTTATCATCACTTGCCTTGATGAAGTCTAATAACGAAACGCGTCGGCAAGAACTAAGTTCTATTTTCCTATTTTCCTATTGGTATATTTTATTTCATCAGAGAATTTTTATTTTTCTCTGGATATTCAGACTTCAATTTCTAAGGTGAGACGAAAAATGAATTTAAAATTTACACTTTTGACGGGCAGTATAAGTTGACATAGAGGGTGGTGAGGAATAGTGTGAGAGATATGGTCGAGTTTTGAGAGGGAACGGAGAGTTTTAAAATTTATTTTTATTTTATTACAATACTTAATATTGAGGAGGAGAGGGTAAGGATCAGACATTGACCTATTTAATCGGTCAACTCAACGGAAATGATATTGGGAAAAGGTAAAAAATGGAAGAAAAAGTGGGGAAAGAAAGAGAAAAGAGATCTACGTAGGGTTTTTGGAAGAAGAAGAGGGGTGGTATAGCTTTAGCAATTTAGATAAACACAGATTTTAACGTTTGATATTAAATCAAATGTTTAAATCTCCATAAAGAAATTAAATGTAATGCTTGTTATCAATTTAAATATTTAAATACTCCACAAATAAATTAGATATTTAATATAAGCTGAATATTATATTATAAAAAAAAATAAAAAATAAAAATTTACTATTAGTAATATTTTAATATTGTGAATGACTGTTAAGGTAAAATCTTAATTCAGTTAGAGTCTAATTCATGAATTTGATCTGTAGGTATTTTTATATGGGTATAATTTTAGGTGTCAAATCAAGATGGAGTAATATTTGAAGGTAATATTAAAAAAATCACTGTTTTTTCATACACACACCACATACATATTTACGTAAATACACATACATTCATATACATATACAATTACATATATAACCGCATACACATGTATCGATATACATTGATATACACGCATATACATATGCAAATACTTACATATACATATATATATATATCCACACGCAACCATCTTTATACATATTTAAATTTTTATTTAAATTTTACAGTTAACGTTAGATAATGAATTAAATTTTTATATTTTAATATTTTTACCATCATGAATAATTGTTAAGGAGTAACAATTTTAAATTTAAATTGAGATTATCTCCAGATGAGTAACATTTCTAATCTTTCAAGTCTAATTAGAAATTATTTCAAGAGAAAGTAAGATTAAAAGGTAATAAAAAACTTTCTGTCTTTCCATTAGAACTCTCTCTATATAAACAGACGCCCATATATACATATATATATGCTTACAGCTATATACTATACATATATTCATATATATCACACATATAAAGTCGTATATATATATATATATATATATATATATATATATACAAATATATATGCAAAACCTTATACATGAATCGATATATATATACATATACTTACCTAAATTTACGAAAACACATATATATTAACATATTTACACGCACATCCACACACACACACACACACATACACACATATATATACATACTGTATATACATATACACATAAATTCATATATCCAGATGCAAACCCATATACATATTTATATAGCTAACATTATGTACCCGCACACATATGTGCATACAATCTTCCTTTTAACTGATAGTTTCTTTTTTATAAGTAGTGAATTAAATTGAGATGATTTCTATGTCTGCATTTAAAAATTATCTCATTATGTCGTTTTAGTAACTCATCAGGATATTTATGCTTTATCAAATGGTCGCTTGTGGAACTCCCTTCTGACTACATGTTTTCTAGCCAACTTTAATCTTCAAAAATTTAATTGCAATGTCAATCGCTATCTACTCTCCTCCTGATTTCTATTCTTTTGTTCTCGATCCTTAGTAAAATCTTATGTTTTCTAACTCTTCCAAATCCAGTAACCAACTGTGTCTCAGTGGCTTTACTGCCTTGCATGGGTTGAACTCGATTAATACACACACACACACACACACACACACACACACACACACACACACACACACACACACACCACCACCACCACCACCACCAACAACAACAACAACAACAACAACAACACACACACACATATATATATTAATTTCGAGCTAATTTTCTTCTCTTGGTTGATACAGATGTTACTATAGACAACGTTTCGACAAGGTACCTTCTGGTCATTTTCAAGCGTCCATTTATTGGCTTGATATGTGATACCAACCAACCATGAAAACCATCTAACATTGAATGTAAAAGGTTCCTAAAACACACCACTAATTTGCTTTGTGACGTTGTGGTACTGGATATTGGAGTTCGTGGTCGTAACTTCAATTCCTGACATCATTATATGAATTTTGAACTGACCCTTAGAAGAAAGCAATAATACGGACACGATAATACTTGTTAATAGAACCAAATTGAATTTCATGCTTTTTAAACTCTAACCATGACGAATCTCATCATACTCGTTTAACGACTGTCATAATAAAATGGACACAAAGTGAGTAATTGTAACTGACTCCTATTTCAGGGATGTTACGCGCGTAATGGGTTTGTGCTAAACGGTCTCATACAGATTTACTGTAACTTTTGTACAATTTTCAGCATTTTTAATTTATTTCTAAATGTCTGTACCGTACACTCATATACTTAACAATACATATAATAAGCACATTCAAAGATCAACTATTTTTATGGGTTTGTATATCTGGTCGTTAAACAGATGAGTTGATAAACGAATGGATCTTTAAGTGAAGAGTGACTTACTGATTTTTCATAGCAATTAGTGAAAGCAAGTGAGATTCTGTTTCTCTAAGCATCTGGCATCTCTATGATGCAGGCGACAGACTTTCTGAAATGAAACATTAGACAGTTGTGTCCATTGGCTTTCTCAAACTTTCACTACAGATGCGAATCTTGGACATTAACATCATATTGGTTTGTTTTGTTTTACGGAATATCAACCTCAATGGGTTATTTAATACCGACATGATTTTTATTGCTGGTAATATTTTTTCAAATGTATTGCTGGTAAAATTTTTTCCTTCAAAAGTCTATTTCTGATAATAATTTTTCTTCAAAAATGTATCGCTTGTAATTTTTTTTTGCAAAATAGTATAGCTGGTAGTATCTTTTAAAAAAATGTATTGCTGGTAATAATTTCTTTTACAAAGTATTTCTGGTATTAAAACCTATTTTTGTCACTTTCATAGTGTTTTGACACCAGGTTGGGGGTTAACTATTTGCCCATAGCTAGGACCCTAACAGGTGCTACACCCCGGTTCAGGGTGAGCCTGGGAACACCATCAATTAAGAGGTGGTTTTACGTTCCTCAAAACCTTCAGATCAAAGGCCTTGTTATTGGACGTAGTTTATCGTCTTACCCAGGACGAGGATGAAGTTTATCGTCATACCCAGGACGGACTAACATCAGAATTCCAGCATAGATTTCAAGCATTAGTATTGGTTTGCAGCAAAATCGTCCTCGGTATCACCTTGGAAACCAGCATTACGCAGGAGACAGGCCCGTTGGAAGACCTCGTAAATAGGATGTTTAAATAGTACGGACACGTGATAAGAGCCAGAATTATTTTTACTGCCATCCTACAAGGCAAAAGAAAAAAAGGCAGGCATGAAACAATGGTCTGACAACGTCAATGGAAGATCATTCACAGAAACTTGGACACTGAGACGCAGGCGAGACATATACAGAAGAAGAATTTGTGTTCAGTTGCGCCGCGTCTCTACGACCACACCCAATCATGGGACTGAGGATGATGATCATTTTGTTTATCATTGGGACCCAATAATGGAATTACTTCTTCGTACTAGTCGTAGATTAGTCACTGTTGTGACCAAGTAAACGGTTAAGGGATAACAAAACAAGAGGTTGCAGATAAATAGTGTATTGAACAGTAAATACAACAGAAGAGTGTAGAACGACTCTGCCCTTCGACATAACCTCGTCTGGGGATCCTCTCTACCCGGAGTCTGACCAGCAAAGCCGAACAGATCTATTCGACTGTTATATTTACCAGTCTCCCAACGAGGTAGAATTTGGCACAAGACCGAGTTTAATGTGGGGCAATCCGAGCCCGTAGGCTAGACCAAAAATATCCCGGAAGAACCCGTATAAACGGATTCAGGCCTGTCCACCTCCCTGGACGAAACTTTGCCCTTCGGCAAAGCCTCGTCCGGATTCCTCTCTGCTCGAGGCAGAGAGTTCGTCAGATCAACAATCTATGCGACTGTTAATATTTAACAGTCTCCCCCACACGAAGGTGTATGTGGCATAAGGTCGGTTTAGTGTGGGTTCTCCGAGCCCGTAGGCTCGGCCAAAAATATTCCCTGTGAACCCGTAAAAACGGGTTCAAGGCCTGTCTACCTCCCCGGACGAAACTTTGCCCTGCGGCAAAGCTTCGTCCGGGTTCCTCTCCGCTGAGGCAGAGAGTTCGACAGTTGAACAATCTATGCTACTGTTAATATTTAACAGCCCCCCACGAGGGTGTATGTGGCACAAGGCCGGTTTATTGTGGGTATTCCGAGCCCGTAGGCTCTGCCAAAAATATACCCTGTGAACCCGTAATTACAGGTTCAGGGACTGTCTACCTCCGCGGACGAAACTTTGCCCTTCGGCAAAGCCTCGTCCGAGATCCTCTCCGCCGAGGCGAAGAGTTTGACAGCAATGAACAATCTATGCGACTGTTCCCCCGAGACTTACTTTCCTAGTACTTTATGGTAAGTGGAAGAGTCCACAAGAGCCTCATTAGAGGGAGGACACCACAACAGTCACAAAGGCGAAAACGAAGCAACAATGCCCAAAAAAGATATGTCATATATAGCGTACCACCCAATAACAAGAATCTCTGTTGCATACTGAGGAATCGGCGTTTGGTCGACGTTAAACATGACTGTACCGCCTTATCATTCCACTATTGTTTCATATCATATTTCCACGGAGGAGATATTAGCATTACCTGGCATCTGAGGTGTCGCCAAAATGGCAATCTCTGAGTGGCCTGGACTACATTTGACACTTGGTACTATGTATGCGTTGGACTCCCACACTAAACCTGAACTTGTGCGGCGTTCCATTCGACTGGTGTTCGGAAAATATCTTTGTGTACGCGGGTATCCAAAGCACAAATAGTCCTGATACGGACAGTGAGTAATCGTCAACATTTCAACAAATGATTGCATCTGATATCATCACTCAAACACTGCAAACACGCAGCACGAATGGAATTATATCAGATGCATAGCAGAATCCAACAGCCTCATATAGTAAACTACATATGACCTGTCTATATTTCTGAGATGAGGTATTATGCACATTATTTACATTATTCGGAATATTGTCCTCATCTTTGTCGCCATATTTATAACAACGTTTCGGCCATATAACATCAGGACAACCTTCAAAAGCTGGACGACACTTCGCAGATATCTCGCCCGAGTAAGACCCCCACCATAGAGGAGAACATAACTAAAGACTTTGTGTACGCTATCTCGTTCAGTTGCGGAAAGAAATATAAAGAGGAGACAAGCCTCCCTCTTAAGGTAAGGCTTCAAGAACACCAGAAACCTGTAAAACGAAGTGAAGTGGAAACATCAGGCGTGGCTGACCCCATATGGGGAGAAAAGGGAGATCACCGCCCTCTGTGGGATCAGGTTGAGATCATAGACAAAGAACACCATTGGAAAATTCGTAAACTTAAGGAATCAGCACATATGCTAGGCTACACAAATCTCCTGAGCTGTCCAAGCATAGAAATGAATACAATATGGGAACCAGTAATAAGGAGTGCCAGATAAAAGCGATAATAACAATAAAAACATAAATGATAACAGCAAAAATTGCAATGTGAACACTGGTAAAAAACGGTTGCTGAAGACATTAGGTTTATAATACCCAGAAATTCATACACAGATGTCCTCAAGGACAGTGGATAAATGCGTTAGTTAGATCCAGTGACAGGACCCAAAGAGTGTGAGTTCAATACCCGGCTAAGGTAGTGGAGAACTTTCAGAGGGAAAATTAACAGGAGATAACTGATAACTGACATCCATTAAACATGGCACGTGGAACTAGAACAATGAGCAAAATAAATTATTCCAACCAACTGAAGAAGGCCGGAGCGTACAACGGCCGAAACGTTGTAATAAATATGGCGACAAAGATGAGGGCAATGGTCCGAATAATGTAAATAATGTCTATATTCCGTATCTCTGTAATATAGTCAAGAATGGAGAAATATTTCGCTGTTATCGACCCTTAGCAGTTTCGTTGACAACGATAGTGTCTATATGTTAGTCACCATACGGAAGCTGTCGGTTTCGTGAACCTCAACACTGTCGCTGTGAAGACGCATTCGACCAATTTCCGCTCTCCCTACTGTCATTCCCTCTTGCAGTTTACCGTCTTCAATCAAGTGTACCTCCAGCAACCTGACCGTATCGGTCATGTGATCTTGGTCCGTTGTCCAACAGAAGGAGTAGCGAGAAAATCTACATATAAGTCAGTGTCCAGCAGATATTATTTTTTTTATTTGTGCTGAAGACGTCCGATGTTATTGGCCCTAAATCTGTTCAAATTAATCGCCAAATTGGCTATACGAAAAAGCAAACATACTAACAGGTAGTTTCAGAATATTTCTTAGCGGTCATTTTCGAGACAAAGTTTAGGTGGTGCAATGGATCTATACCCTCCAACTACGGGTTAAACTATACGGAAAATTATTGTTATTGTCAAAAAACTTTAATAAAATATTTACTCGTAAAAAGTAATTATTCTTACAATGCAAAAAATATCTTTCGGCTTTGAATAACCCATAAAGGTTTGATAAGGCGTAAAAAAACAAAAAAATAATTTACCAGAATATCTTTGCTTTTATGACGGCGAAAGAAGTACACCAAAATAATAATGGCAGTCGATGAAAATAAATAAATAAACAGGAATTTTAAAATAGACTAAATTTGATATCAGAGAATAATGTTTGAATGCTTTCATCTTCAGCTGAAATAGTTTTATATTTGGCGTATACATTTGCCTGTAATTTTCATTCACTGGAAAATATCAAACCGACTTGGAGTAAACATTAACACAATTAAACGATAGGTATAAAATATCAATCCGACTGATCAATGGGAGAGCATATAAAACCAATTAAGCGATGACACAAAAATCAACCCAATTAAGCGACGAGAAAAAATATCAATTAATATCAACCAGATTAAGTGATGGGAGACGATATCAACTCGTCTATATTTCTGAGATGAGTTATTATGTACACTATTTACATTATTCGGACTATTGTCCTCATCTTTGTCGCCATATTTATTACAACGTTTCGGCCGTTGTACGCTCTAGCCTTCTTCAGGTAATTGGAATGTCGAATTGAACCAGGTATTGAACTCACACTCAGTTAAAGCATTGGAGAACTTGGAGAGGAGAATTAACAGGAGATAAATGGTAAGTGACATCCATTAAAACATGGCACGTGAACCTAGAACAGTCTACCCCAGTGAACGAAATAAAGGGTTCAGTTCGACATTTCAATTACCTGAAGAAGGCCGGAGCGTACAACAGTCGAAACGTTGTAATAAATATGGCAACAAAGATGAGGACAATAGTCCGAATAATGTAAATAGTGGATATCAACACGATTAAGTGATAAGAGAAAATAACAACTCGACTAAGTGTGTGTGGTCTGTCCTGATGGGGTGCCGCCTTCATGTGGTAGGACGGCTTTGCGTGCTTTGGCCCTCAGCACGTCCAACCAAGCTCAACAGGTCTGTCGGGTAGAAGCCAGACGAAAGACACACCTTGATCCTCCAGGTTGGGGGTTGCGCAGTTGGCTAAGAACCTATTTAAAAAGTGGCTTGTTACAGAAACCGTAACGATATCTGTGGCACTATGTTCCCTAAGGAATCAAGAGACATAACACACACACACACACACACACACACACACACACACACACACACACACACACACACACACATATATATATATATGAAGAAATATACTCTTAAGGTATGCTATATTTATGGGATAAAGTGCTCAATATCAGAGATAGAACGTCTGTAAATATAAAAGTGAACATTGAAGTCAACACTCTGTCGACAGTCTGTTTCATGCTAGACGCAATCGTCAGACCCCGAGTATTTTTTTCTCAGCTATTTATGTATACGTATCAGTGGTGCATTGTTGGTATTCTATTTTGGCGGTTATTTTGCCGGAAGTCGTTTATTTGTTTATTCATTTATTTGGGTTAAATTATTTTGCCTGATTTTATTTATTTTTATTTTTAATTTTTATCTCTTACTTTATTTATCTATTTTTTTAAGTTATTTTTTTATTTTTTTTTGTTTAGGAAGATAATTAAAGCTATTCAATTTTGGGGTTGATTGCTGTAGTTTATTCTAACTATTATTTTGGCGGGATATTCACTATCTCCACACTCCCCCTCTCTCTGTTCGTTGGTATGAGCTTCAAATAGAAGGGTCGAGAAGATTATTCACTTTTTCTGAGAAAAATCCAAGCAGGACATTATTGTTTCAACCATCTAATGTTAGGCTCTGAAATATTCAAGACATTTCTTTCAGCATCTTAATTTGGGCTGGGAGCCTTCTAGGACAGTGCATTTCATTACCGAAAATTCTAAAGAAACTCCAACCTTTCATTTTATTCCAACCAACTGTCTATTTCAAACTCAAGTGCATGTTAACCATAGCTGAAGTATTTCTGGAGCCTGTGAGTATCGACCGGTGAAACGACAGGCACCACGACAATATGACCGTTATTTGTTTCACAGACGGCAAGGCTCTTATCTGGGAGGCCACCTGCAACGACTCATCTGGAAATAGCAACCTGACCGCAAATGACAGGCAGTGGGGCGAAAAACAGTTAAATATAGTTCTAATGTCCAATAACTGTTCAGGTTGCGGTCGTGACGTCCGGTGTTATTGACCCACAGACCGTTACTTTGAGGCTAACATGGCACAAGGCCTCAATAATCAAGTTCTTTTGGACGAACCTAATTACCACTTGACTGAATCTACTTAGAAAACATACCTTTGTCTTGTGTTATGGGCACGCTTTCTTATCATTTCATACTAATCCTTATGTTTCTCAGGCCTCTGTTCGTGGACCCAAACCCTGTCTCATCTACATCAATGACCTCCCTGATTTTATCTGTTCCAAACTAGATATTTATATAGATGATACAACAATTTACCCCTGTAATAAGTCTAACAGTTCCGACAAAGTAAACCTGGCAAATGTTCTTGAAAAGGATCTCCAATCAGTGGTTAATACATCATTACAGAGAATTCTTAACTGCCTGCCATCTGCATGGCTGATGCCCAACTGTAGGAGAACAATACTTCCTTTCTTTGAATTTTGTCAAGAATCTCAAGATATATAAGAGGGGCCTCATAAGAAAAAAAGACAGGGTGAGGCTCACAGACATGCCGTTGCCTCCCTCTGTCTTTTTTACAAATATTTTGACGGTAATTTCTCCGATGAGCTGCTTTCGTTGGTTCCCAGACTTCATGAATTTAAGCGCTCAACTAGGCTGGCATCTCGCTCTCACTCTTTCGAAACTGTTAAATGTAGCCGTCTCTTCTACTCCAATAGCTTCATGTCTTGCACCTCTTGCCCGTGGAACTCCCTCCCCTTTTCCTGTTTCCCTGATAGCTATAATCTCCAACTATTCAAATTTAATGTCAATCGAGGTCTCCAGATGCCCTGATCTACCCCCTAAACTTCTCTTCATCCTTTCCTCTATAACGCCTCTTTGCTCTCACTCCAACTCTCTGTAACCCCTTGCGTGCTAGTGACTTCCCGTCTTGCTTGGGGTGGAATGCTTAAAAAAATGTGATTTCAGAAGAGACAGGTTCGCTTATCGTCCGGTTCACGCACCTATGCGGTTTTTGGAACAGAAGTAGAGTTTCACCCCTTTTTTTCTGTTTAGGATTGGGTTTACGGTTCCTTCTAAATCCTGTTTCAGTTCTATACCTCCCCGCCTAAAATCTGAAATTTATACTATTTATTCTCCTCAGTAGGTGTAGATAGGTTTTCCTATCTTTCTAAGGGAGAAATGTTTTGTTACACGTGATGTATATAACTCGTAAAATGTGGGACGCTTTTTAAAAAATGATGTTCATCTTATACAAGGCCCAAGAACCACTCGAGCTAGAGGGTTACAAAATAAGAGCTAAGGTACACAGTTTGTAAGAAGATGTGGGAAATATAACCGTTGACCCTGAACTTGAACAGGTTATGATTGCAGTGATCGGGAAAGTATCTAAATCAGCGGTTCGTGGAAAGAAGCTGCTCAAGTGGAACTTACATCACCAATAGAATATGAATAGAAGGTGGCTTCCTTATCATGTACGTTGCATGGAGAGTCTTATGAGTGAAGATTTGAACTGGTGGTGTAATCGTACAACCCTCCACGGTCCGCCAAGGTTTCCAACACCGCGGCCTATCGATGATGATCGCTTCGATCTCAGACCTGCTCTATCCCACATTGTGATTTAAGTTTGATCATAAGGAAGCCAAGAACGAATTGGACTGTTCCAAGCAGGACGAAGACGTACAAGAAATAAAATAACACTCGAATAAATTGAACAGAACTAAATACTATTTTTATATCAGTCCTTCCTACAATAATTGGTTACATTAGAATTGGCATACAATTCATTATTAGACCAACCCGCGTCTAAATCGGAAGTGATATTATTGTTGACCTGGCAAAATCTGGTTTGCTGTTGTTGGTATAGTTCAGCACAAGGCTTTCGTCGGTAGATAATCATGTTGGCCTCTCTCCTGTCTTTGGTCTAGTCTCCATCTCCTTTTCCTCTTCTCTCTTCTCCCTAATTCGCTTCGCACATTCATATTTATGGGCATTCGACCAAACTGGCGAAGTTGAGAATTCGATCATTCTAGGGAATTCTCTTCTTCCACTCTCTCATATTATTACCTCTCACTAAATCTCCTCGATGAGTGCGTGTGGCTTATTCACCCCCTCCTGGTATTTCAATTCAACTTTCGAACAGGGAAATCACCTCAAGTTCGTTGTTTACGAAAAATGTAATTTTCGCTTCACAGCTTGCATTTGCAGCTGTGTGTCAATCAGCATTGCCCCCAAAGTCTGGGTCACTTTTCCATTGTTCAAACTGCTCAACATACAATTCAATTCGTTTATGTGTGAATTAAATCCTCAATTCTTTCCACGGATTTTTGGTATTAACCCTTCTCGTTTCAATGTATCTCAGCACATAACACTTTCTATTGATCAGAAAACTTTATCAGGTTTTATTTTACCGCGGTAAAAACAAATAGTATCACAGTGGAACTAAGGAATGAAGTTCGTCTGAATATTTTCCATAGAAATAGCGATAGATCAATGAGAGGCTTGTGATTTTTCGTCTGTGGGAAATGAGAGAGGGGAAATAATTTATCACCCACAAACAGACACTTTTGAACTCTTTCGAGACTGGAAAGTGAAGACCGGGCAGGCCGTGCCCACATATGGCAGCAGTATTCCATTTTCGACTGGATTTGGCTCTTGTAAAGTTAGTGCATATCTGAAGGAGTCAAGTACACGGAACCGATCACTTTTTCAGCTCTTTAGCGAGGGATCGTACGTATGAGTTCCACTGTCTTTTGCAAAGTTTAGTTTCCCATTGATTTTTCTTGCACAATTGCTATTGATGTGGGTCCATGTCATATGCATACTACGGAATTTTACTCTCTATGTTGTATTCTTCCTTGAAAAAAATCGTTTTTGAATGTACTTTTTTAGATTAGAATACAGTTCTAATTTACTCTCGTCAATATATTAGATCATTGCAAAAGTTCGTGCTACATTAGAAAATTAAAAACAACAGTCTCACATCGTTCTTGATGCTTCTTCATACCATTTTCATAGAAACTTGTGAGGCAGTTGGCCTTAGACAGTCAATTTCTTCTGTCATTTAAATTGTTCGTTACAGACAGAAATAAATGAAAATCTGAATGAACAATGTCAGGAGAATAAGGTTGGTTGGTTGGTGCTGGAGGCTTACCATTTCAGATTCTGCAAGCTCCATTTTGTAACATACGGTCTTGCGTGGTCGTCGGGGTGAAATGGCACCTTTCAATATTTCAACACCGACCGTTTTTCTTGAACACAAGTTTCTTTAAATGACGAAAGAAACTTGAGAGACCGATTTTGAAACTCTTAGCAATTTCTTTGGTCGAAACCTTCGGTTTATTTCCCACAATGGCGAACTGAGCGTTTTCGTCGACTTCGGAAGTTAAAATAACCCTGACGAAATTTGCCAAAGAATCTTTTGACCGTACGAAGAGGTGGAGCGACAATTCAAAGAAACCTTCCGAAACTCATCACGTGATCGTTCCACTTTTCATCCTCCATCTTTAAGGCATTCATTTGTGGACAAAACGTGAACATACAGCAAAGTTAAACTCGTAACTGAACGCCATTGTCGAGTTGCAGTCATTTTATTGTAACAATGAAAATCGGGCATGGGATTTTTCCAGTCGTCTGATATTTTGATCATTTTTCATTATCCCAGAGAAGAGGTTCTTTTAATCAATGCTTTTGATTCGTTTTTTACGGTTTATCAACCCTTTGCAAGGTTATTTAAAGCCAGAAAATATGAGATATGATTAAAGGAGGTGAGGATAAAGATTTCAAACAGAAAGGCGGATAGATATGTGGAAATTGAGATAGAATGATAGGAATAACCCAAGTCGATAGATAGATATGAAGGTTCCATTGATTGATTGATTCGTTTTTTACGGATTATCAACCCTTTGCAGCTTATTTAAAGCCAGAAAATATGAGAGCAGATATGATTAAAGAAGACAAGGTTAAAGATTTCAAACAGAAAGGTGGGTAGATATGTTGAAATTGAGATATAAAGATAAGAATAACCCAAGTTGATATGAAGGTTTCGTTGATTGATTCGTTTGTAGGTTCTTTAAAGCCAGAAAATATTTTTTATATTGCAAGAATTCTTTTCGAGATAATGATAGTTTTTAGCGATACAAGTTAAAGCTGGCGAAGAGGAAGTGGATTCATGCCTTTCCCAAGTGAATATAACAAACTCAATGGGAATTAGAACTCGGTTTTCACTGTGGTTTTTATCCATTACTTGACTAAATTTTAATCATTCGTTGGGAACTGATGACCTTATAATCTTCCTATCATCTCTTCTGTTTAATTCAGAATATCTCCAAGTTATTTTCCATGTCCAAAACATTCCTAACATCATCATGCTTCTTGGGGATTTGGACAGTTATTCCAAACTCGTTAGCGATTTCATTCATCGTGATACTGCGATAATTTCTATCCTCTTCTCTAAATTCTCTCTTCCCATTTTGCAATTTAAAGCAAGTTTACTAAAAAGACAAGATGCAAGTTAAAGACTTTAAGCAACTGTATTTGATTGGTTAAGATGAAACATTTTCACGCGTATCTTAATCTTCTTCTTTTATGTGCCGTGTCCCTTCAGGACATAGGCGAACATAATTCACCACTCCCCCTGTCCCTTGTAGCTCTCAATAAGTTTTGTCCCTTTGCTAATTCCCCCAGGCCATGTTCCGCCATCCGTTTGCTTAAGGTATGTCACGTGTTGCTTTCCCTTGTCTCTTTAACCTCTATTCGCCCTTTGAGTATCAGATTCTCCAAGCCCTCCTTTCTTATGTGTCCCAGAAATTTCAGTTACCTCTTTCTGATGTTAAGTATAAGCTTCCGTTTTGTTTGCATCCCCTCCAAAACCTAATCGTTGCTTACACGATCGGTTCATGATATCCTTAGCATCCGTCTGTAGAACAATACCTCCGTTGCCTCGAGTCTCTTCTTCATCTTTAAGGAAACTGTCCAACATTCGCTGCCGTAAAGGAGGACAGATGTCACGTAACCATTCAGTACTCTTTTCTTTGTTACCAAAGAAGTCCTCCTGTCTCGTAATACTGTTTTGGAATGCGTCTTTGGCCATCTCAATAATTCTTCGGATCTCAGCGTTGGACCTACCGTCCTCTGTCAGAACACTTCCCAGATATTTAACTTTTCAGCACCTGCTTGATATTAGGTGTCCCCGACCTGTAAATCTCATTTTAGAATAATCCTTTTAATGATCTTAATCCAGAGCAGGATCTAGTGGCTCATTACATTGTCTTATTTTCAGGTAATTATCCCCTCATAATGTTTTCGCGTGAATACGAACATTTAAATTACACTCCTATATGATCATAGGTACTACTTCTGAGCGTGCTACTAAGTTAGCGTCGTGGACCCACCCTTTTTCTGTCGAAATAGTCAAATGTAACCACCACATCTACTCCAACAGCTTCTCTTCTCGCACTTCTCGCCAGCACTAGCTTGCCTGATAACTATAATGTTCAAAAGTTTAAATGTAATGTCAATCGACATCTTCTGATGCCGAGATCCTGATCCCCGTCCTTCTCTTCATCTTTTTCTCCAACACCTTCATCCTTTTCTCTTACTTTCACGCCCTGTAACCCCTTGCGTGCTAGTGGCACTCCCGCCTTGCTTGGGGTGAAATGCTTAAAAAAATGTTTTAATAATAAAGGCAGGTATATCATAAATAGTTATTGCCAATAGACGTATATAAAGGAACTAGAATCAATATTATTAAATAACACCTAATTTGGTTCCTATGCTTCATACTAAATGTAAAGAAGGAACAAACTGGCGAGAGGTACTGAGGCTGAAGTAAGATAACTTAAGACCACATTGGATGGGCCTGATGGCATACTCTTTACTCTTACTTTCACTCTCTGTGACCCCTTGCGTTCTAGTGGCACTCTCGCCTTGCTTGGGGTGAAATGCTTAAAAAAAACATTGAGAAATACTTAGTTGTTAGTAATAATTAAGTATTTCTTGCTCCAGTTGTTAACTTGGTTTACAAATGGTTCGTTAATTTTAACGCCTCTTTTATTAGTCTTAGAGAACCATTTTTGCTTTCCAACAGCATGGTTGATGCTAAACTCCATTTGAGTGACTCAATGCGTCTTCTCGACTAACGTTTTATACTTATATGAAGTGGAAAGTTTTTATTGAATCAATTGCTAGATGTTTTGGGTAAATTGGTTCATTGTATCTTGCTAGACAATACTTCTTGCCAGAATCTATCTTACACATCTATAGGTCGACTGTACGTTCGTGCATTGAATATTGCTGTCACATCTGATGTGGCACTTCTGCTATATATTTAGAGATTCTTGAAATCCAAAGAAGAATTCGCAATGTTATCGGTCATGACCTGACATCTCGGCTTCAGTGATTTTCCCACCGTCGCAACGTAGGTTCCCTGTACCGTCTTTATAAATATTTTCATGGTGATTGTGCTGATGAGCTTTCCTCTATGGCAGTTAGACTTTACGAATTTAAGTGACGTACTAGATTGGCAGCTAGGTCTCATCGTTTTACACTTGTTAAATGTAACGATCCTTGCTTGCGGAACTCTCAGCCGTTTACAAAATGCAATGCCAAACGTTATCTCCTGTCTTCTTAATTCCTGTTCGTTTACTGTTCTCTCTCCTTAATAATGTTTCGCTTTTTCTAATAGTCTTTTTTACTCAATAATCCCTTGCGTTTCACCTTACTTAGAATGTAATGATTAAAAAAAATAATTCAAATTGATTTTTTTTTATCTAACCGTTGAATTTCTTTTGCCCACCATAGTATCTGTGCCTATATCATGTGTAAACGATTCTAGACGTTAGTCTGTGTCAGCAATCAAAACGTTATACAAATCATACAACGCTTAGGGGGAGATTAATAAAATGCCCAGTCCTTTATATAAAAACAGATAGCGATTTAGTTATACAGATTATTGATTTCTTATGCATAAGGTTGGCGAGTAATGTTATCAGGAAAGCGCTTGGAAAAAGTAAGATTTTTAAAATTCAGAAACATTAAAAAGAGACTTGGATACAATCCCACGAAGGATCACTTTTGCATGTGAAAAATAGACGATTTATTTTAGAGAGCGCTTTTCTTAGGAGCCGTTTTGTTTGTTATCATACAGCTTCTTGAAAGAAGGACTCCGTTTTGATTCAGAAATGGCGAAGCTATTCTCCATTATCTTGATATTGGTCAGTTTTATTATGATGAAACGAAAACAGCCTAAAGAAATTTTACGGCTCCCAGCCATACAGTATTCAACAGCGTGTCCATTGGTCAGCACTCACAAGGACACTGACTGCTCCACCTGACCAACCTTGGCGGCAATATTGATTCGAGTTACAGTGCAGATCAGTTTAATGACTGCAGTCATTGAACAATATCGGAATAAAATTCGATTATAAGTTTACATCGATCGCTTGCTAAAGTGAACCGGGGTCGTTACTATCGCCATTGTTTTCACAGTAGTTGGTCAGGAATTATAAGAATAGACAATCTATTCTTGTGCTCTCACAATAATTGATCGCCATCTTTGTGAAACCACAAAGCGCCCCATTGCTTTCCAGGGCTACATATGCGTTCAGATATCAAATATTCTCTCAGGTAGTTAAAATTCGTACATTCACTCGTGGAAGCTTTCCATATTAATAAAGTTAAGTCATCTACATGAAAAAGGAGCCTTTTATAATGTTAATAATAATAAAGGCCGCTCGTATCCAAGAATGCCAGTTTACTAGGCTAGCCAATCCTTGTTGAAGACGCTTGCTCAAGCACATTTGTGTTTTTCGGCACGCACAGAGGCCACCGTTGGTTTATACTGCAACTATGCTGAGCGGTCTTTAGTTACAGTTTCTGGGAGAGAGCGCGTTATCTATCATGATCAACAATCTGAACAAGGTCAGCACGCTCAATGCCTCGGTCACGATGACTTGTGACTTCGTGCTAGCACAGCCAAAGTTAGACTACCAAAGTGTTCCGTCTACCCAATTTAATTCACAAGTCTTGGGTCAACACGTGGTTTGAATTCCATGCACTTTCCAAAGGTGCCGCACGCTGGGATCGCCCCCCCCGACCGATAACATGAAGAAAACACCTTCCTGAAAAACCGACCATGGTGAGATTCGAACCTGAGTTATGACCAGAAAGCGAACGTTCTAACCACTCGACCACATGCCTAAAGAATAATAATAATAATAATAATAATAATAATAATAATAATAATAATAATAATAATAATAAGAAGAAGAAGAAGAATAAGAATACAGAAAGAAATTTCACGGGTATTGACAACAATGAATATCCCATGCCATTGCTCTTCTTTATTGCTTTACTTGTCAGTATCTTCTCACTTTCGTCCTTATCCTTTTTAACACAACTAAACCTACTCATGACACTCACTTCACTGCACTTCTCACTCCCTCCTTTATCCTTTCTAATGCAATTAAGATTATCCATTGTATCATACCCCAGTTCTTTTCCTACCTTTTCCGTCTATCTTATCATTCCCTCCTCTATTACTTCCAAAACAACCAAGATACTTACTTTTTACCTGTATCTTCTCATTTTTCTACCTTATCTTATCTAATACAAATAACATGATATATTATCGCATGCCACAATTCTTCTCTCGCCCATTGGCTGGATCTTCTCATTCGGGGTTCATCCATTTAAAAAAAAAACATCATACACACATACGGCTATCTTTTTAACATTGAACAATCAAGTATAAATTCGAAGACTGCACCATTCCATTGGCCTAAACTTTATGTCGCTAAAAACTGTCCTATTAAATACTGCCTTGGATTGGTGACAATAGTGCGGTTTTTGCTAAAATTTAATTCCCGAATAATATTCTTGTCTCTGTTCCTAAGGAAAACCTGCCTATTTTCAAAGCAAATTCTATTATTTATTTTTGTAAGTGTCAGTGTGATGCTGTCTATACAGGAAGAACAAATCAACTTCTTGAGAGGAGAATTTCCCAGTTTATTGTGTCATCCGAGTTTGCACTCGCAGAGAACCTGATTAAAAACTGTCAATGTGTCGAGGCGTACCGTGATAACATATTCTCCGTTTTGTGCAGATCTCATTCGAAGTTACATCTTAAAGTCCTTGAGACAATATTCATTAATCCCAAGCCGCGTGTCCTGTTTAAACCTTTTGCATATTATTAATAACGGTGTATTTTCCCCTTGTTAGTTTGTACATACCACTCAAGTTAGGGTCTTACACTCAAAATGATAATGCTGGATGTGGTATGCATGGTAGAGAAAGTGAAAATTATGCGGATAAGGAGGATAGAAAACGAATGACCCTTGAGGTAAAAAAAATCAAAATTGCATCTGTCTGTATTTCTGGGACGATGTTTTGTAATTATATACATTATTTACATTGTTCGGACATGGTGCTCATATTTATTGCCATATTCAGAATACATGGGATAAAAGCGTTGGTTTGGTCCAATGACTTAACCCAAATAGTTGTGAGTTCAATACCTGGCTATTCTCTGAACTAAAACATGGAGCTTATCTAACCATTTGCTATGGAAAAAGACATAGAGGAATGAGAGGCATGTAATTGGAAAGAGGATGAAGAAGACTGCGATTTTCAACACTTTTGTCGTTATTTACTACTTACAAAATACAAGGCCCAAGAGCCATTCAACGTAGAGGGTTACTGAATCAGCTTTTATGTGTATAGAAAATGCTTTAATTGTATGATCATCCACAGTAAATTTGTATCCAGGTTCTTATAATATTTTTCTTTTCTTGGCAGATCTTCCATTATGTCAGTGGGGTTATTTATTATATTAACAGTGAGAAAGCAAACAAATTAAACGAAATTGGTTAGGCTATATACCAAAACACAAAAAAAAGAAAGAAAAAAAGATTAAATTTAAAGTTTCAAATTTTAGCATTCCCTCCCGATCGTGCGCATGCGTAGTTAAACCAACGTAAGCATCACTTTAATCCAAGGCGGTTCGAAAATACAAAATGCGTCACTTCGTCATTTAACTCTCCATGAACCTATTCAATCATTAACTAAAAAAATTAGTAAAATTCTTCAGAAAATTAGGAAAACCGTGAAATTTTCACTGGCCTTTCTAATAATAATAATTATTAGAAATTATATAATAATAATAATAATAATAATAATAATAATAATAATAATAATAATAATAATAATAATAAGGGATCCCTGGAAGTCCATGCCTCAAAGAGATACAAACAAGTATCCTGACAAGTACAGCCAACACTTTACGAAGGGCTTTATCTATGTGATTTTTTTTCAGTGGAAAGTGTCATGATATCATTTCTAACCATAGGTCCCTGGGCGGGACCCGGAAAGTAATGTGTAAACGCCAGATATCAAAGGAAATAAATAAATAATAATAATAATAATAATAATAATAATAATAATAATAATAACATCCAGATCCGGTTACGGAAATAGGTCCTGTAGCAATACACACAGACAGAACAATCAAATCGCCCACACATCGTCATCAGAGACCGCAAAAAAATAAAATAAAAACATAAAAAAAGTGCCTCCCTTTCATATGGCAATTCCTGCAGACTGCAATGTATTTTTGAAGATCTTCAAAAACTTATTAAAATACAAGGACCTTGAAATCGAAATCTCAAAAATGTGGCACATGGTAACATCAAAAATCCCTGTTGCAGTTGGAGCCCTCGGATTGTGAGGAAAAGATTCCAGTAGACACATTGAAGGGATTTCTGCTAGCCCATTCATTAAAGAAATCCAAAAGATTGTTCTCACCGGTACAACCCACACCTTACGAAAGGATTTATCTATGTAATTTTTTTAATTGCTCAGTGGAAATAATAATAATAATAAATTATCCCGAGGAGGGTGCTGGTATATCAAAGAGACTTGTTGTCTCCTGATCTTCCAGCACTAGCAGCTAGATATTGGTTGTGGATAAAGTGGATAACAAAACAAACTTAAGACTCTGAATGACAAGCGATTGAAAGGTTGCAGTAAATGTCAAAGCTGTTTTCCCGCCTGTTCTACTTACGGTCTGACTCTAACCCAATGTGTCTGTAACCAGAGGCCATTGACTAGATATTCTGTGCGTGCGAATTCGATGGATTCTTTTTCTCTCCCTTGTCTTACAAAGAAGTGGACTTATTAAAGACCTTTTCAATGTCCGTCGAAAAGCCTAGTAACGAAAAGGCCAAGTAATAAGTTTGACGACAAACTTCGAAATACTACAAGATACTGTCTCTCTTTCCTACCGCACGCATACATCGACTAATATATATTGAAATCAGCGTTTACGAATACATCAAATCCACTCCGGAGATTGAAATGTTAAATAGATATTTGCGTTGCTCAGATAAATCTTGCCTAATGTTATGTTCGTCATAGGATTAAGCAGTGACAATTCTCCAGGATTTATTTCTTATAAAGAAAGGAGGTGAAGACATTTGTTGATTAGGAAAAAGTGTAAAATAAAGAACAAAGAGAAAATATGTTCTTTATCTAGTAAATTGAAATGCTTCTTCATCTATCCTCTTCTGAGAATAGATACAATTCAATATAACTGATGTAAAACTAGAGCCGTAATATAAAAGTAACTATTTTAAGTATTCTTCACAAAATGTTTCAAGTCATTCGTGTCTCGACCAAATTCTGTCCGAGCCCGTTGCGTTCAATTTCACACAAATACCCTTGGAAAAGTATGGAGTTATCTCCTCTTCTCACGACCACTAGCTAGTAATTACTACCAACGCAGACAGTGACCGGGTTTGGCAACCAGTCTAGGAGAAGGACAACTCTAAATTCAAAATCGGTTGGGCGTGAGGCTTGCAATTCCTTTTGGTTCATGGTATCCGCAGTAGTAATACTTAACACGGGGATCTTGGGCATTTTCAGGGTTATCATATATATGGGCTTGCCGTACACCCACACACACACACGCACACAAACGCACACATACACACACACAAGAACAGTAGTAAGGAATTTTTTAGTAACTTACGCTAGGAAATACAATATTTTCCGGGATATAAGGCACTTTAAATTTAGCCTTGAGTATATCGAGAAAACGAAATTGAGACAGATTTGCTCCAGCTATTCCTCGACTTCTTTGGGTGTAAATTAAGTACAACGTAAGTTTAATCCCATGACTGACTTTCACCTTGTCGGAACTGCCATTCGCATTATTAAATGAGGCCGAGTGAACCATTTATTTGAAAGTTTGCTTGCTATGCGACAGCGAGTAATTCAGGAAATCAACTTTGGTTTTTCTACTTCAGAATTGTAGGAAAAACGAAAATTCTTGCAACTCCTTTTATTTCAATGTTAACCTAAACAAGTTGGTTCCAGTATGATCCACAAGGACACATTGTTTTCTGTATAATGTTAAAAGACTTAAGTAAGAAATATATAATTTATTTGAAAACAAGTTGTAATAATTTCTTCATTGACTGATTTTTGTCATTTTCTTTCACTCTGTTTCTCTCTGTATACCGTGATAAAATCGATGGCATGGATCAGTTACAGAAAGGCGTTCGACAGTGTATTACACCCATGGATAGAGAAGAGTCTAAAAGGATATAGAGTATGTCCCACTACAGTCAAATTCATGAAGGAGAGTATGTAAAATTGGAAGACTACACTAAATATAAACCATACAAACATCAAGACCAATCAACATCAAAAGCGGGGACTTCCAAGGAGAATCATTGTCACCACGACTCTTCTGCCTTGCATTAGCGACACTCAGCTGCCTACTGAACAACAGTAGCTACGGATACAAGACAAAGAATGGTAAACTGAATCACCTATTCTATATTAATGATCTTAAAACGTCTGCCAATGATGACAACCGGCAGAAAAATCTTACTGACCATTGTCAAAACCTTAAGCGAAGACATTAGGATGGAGATCGGAATCGACAAATGTACTAAAGGCAACTTCAAAGATGGTAAACTAACGAAAACTACAGATTTAGACCTTGATATCAACAACAAAATTAAGGAACTTGACTAAGATAATAGATACACATATTTAGTTATTAATGAAGAGACGGAATGTAATATTAATTATAAAGAAAAATATCCGAAAAGACGATTATAGGAGAGTGCATTTGATACTAAAAATTGAACTCAATAGGGCGAATAAAATGAAGGCTATCAACTCCTCATCTATTCACGTAGTAACATAAAGTTTTAACATTATTAAAAGGAAGTTGAATGAAATTAAAAGACCAGAAAAAATGCTTATCCAAATGAGGATGCACCACCCGAAATCAGATGTCGATAGGCTGTATGTACCAAGAGATTTAGGAGGCTGAGGTCTAATCCGACTTGAACTAACTCTAAAAACTACAACAATCGGATTGAAAGCGTACCTCACAAAACTAATATAACTCTCCTACAAATAGTAAAACGCCAAATCCGCTTCATCAACAAAGAACAGCTTAATATACAGTGCTGTTTGATAAAAGTGAGTCAGCCGATTTTTTTTTTACTAAATGTTCTCTTCTCCGATGAAACGAAAGTTGAGCTAAATTCAAAGGATAAGCGATCTAAAATCCAAAGAAGAAACTTTGAAAGCTCTTTGAATTCAGCAGTAAGTACTGTCAAGCATCCATTCAGTATAATGTTCTAGGGATGCTTTTCTTTTCATGGAACTGGTTTCTTAAATCCTATTGAAAAGACCCTCAGGAGCGAGCAGTACAAGAGAATTTTAGAGTCTTGTCTGCTCCCTTCTGCTGAAAGGGTGCAAATTGACCCCCACTAAGCTCATTTTTATGCAGGATAATGCTCCCTGTCACAAATCAAAATTGATGAAAGAATACTTTGATGAGAAGCAGGTGAGTGTTATGACATAGCCGCCCTAATCTCCTGACCTCAACCCCATAGAAAACTTATGGAGCATTATAAAGTACAGGCTCTCGAGAAAGCAGTTGAGCAACAAAGAGGATTTGATTGTGAATTTCATATCCGAATGGAATTCAATGCTTGGAGATGAGATTTGCCAGAACCTTATCAAGTCAGTGCCAAAAAAGGTTGAAAAGGTTATTCAAAATAAAGGAGGATCCATAGATTATTAAATATTTCGAACTATATTACCTATTATAAATAAATTATACCTCTATTATTCTCTATTTAAAGCTGTTCGGTTATGTTTCTATAGATTACTAGTTGCAGGAAATAAGTGAGTCACATTTTTGCACAGAGTTTTTCCCTAAATCTCATTTATATCCAAATTTATAATTATCAATAGAATACATTAGTGTGAGTAAACTTTATTACCATGTGATCGGGAAGGGGTCTTTATATTAGTAAGATTAAAAATTAGTTTGACCCCAAAAACAATAGGCGAAAAAATTTTTAAGTAAAAAAAAATCAGGTGAGTCGCTTTTATCGAATAGCGCTGTACCTGAAACCCTACCAACAAAAAAAAGAATCGAATGCCATCTACGTCAAACGAATAAAAAAGAAAGCAAAATGAAATTTTAAAAATGGGAGGACAAGGCGTTACATGGCAAATACTAAAAAGAACGAAAGAAACTGATGTAGGCCAATATAAACATATCAGTGGCTGATCCTCTATTCCCACTGTTCATCTTCTCCGCAAAGGAATTATCCGCGTACCTTTTGCAGTCTTCCAGCGAACTAATATTTTTAATTGAGAAAACTATGTACAAACCGATGAAAATTGTAATTTGAATGTCTAAAATTGGACGAGGAGAACGAATAAATGACAACATTTTGAAAAATTATTCCTAAAACGTAATTACTGATTGAAATAAATTAAATAGGGAAATGTCGAATTAATCTTTTAATCCCAGAAAAATAAACTCATTACCTATCACAGAGAACCACCCCTGCCCTCCATTAGAATGTCTGACGCTCAACTTCTCGAGAGTTCCTCTTTGCGACTACTCAGCCTCACATTGACTGCTGACCTGAGATGGAACAAATACATTGAGTCAATAGCTTCGTCCACCGCAAGGAAAGTTAACTCCCTGTGCCGAGCCAGGAATTTTTTCCCGCCGGAGTTGATCCTTCAAATGTACAAATCAACCATTCGCTCTTGTATGGAGAATTGCTGCCATATATGGTCCGGTGCCCCTTCTGTTTGTCTTAAGGTTCTTGATAAGATCCAGAGACAGATATGCAATGGAATTGGCCCAGATATGGAGTCGCTCTCTCAAAGACCTGCCGTCGCCTCCCTCTGTCTTTTTTACTAATACTTTCATGGTAACTGCTCCAAAGAGCTGCTTTCGCTGGTTCCCAAAATTTATGAATTTAAGCATTCTACTAGGCTGGCATCTCGCTCTCACCCTTTCACTGTCGAAACTGTTAAATGTAGCCGTCTCATCTACTCCAATAGCTTCATGTCTCGCACCTCTTGCCTGTTGAACTCCCTCCCCTTTTCCTGTTTCCCTGATTGCTATAATCACCAACTATTCAAATGTAATGTCAATCGACGTCTCCAGATGCCCTGATCTATCCCCTATCCTTCTCTTCATCCTTTCCTCTATCATTCCTATTTGCTCTCGATCCAACTCTCTGTAACCCCTTGCGTGCTAGTGGCTTCTCGCTTTGCTTGGGGTTAAACGCTTAAAAGAAAAAAGAACTCCATTCCAATCGCTCCATATACACAGCATCACCTTCTTTATGTATGTTATAATTTGTTTCAAAAACGGACTCTTCTTTATTACATTTATTCAGTGAATCACATGTAAAATACGCTCCACTATATCTTACTCAGTTAATCTTTATGGAAGCCAAACATTAAAAAGACTAAACTAACCAATATGGGGTAAATGCAAATGATTTTCAGTACGAAAGTTAGTGAGATCTCCAGCACGAAACTTCCCAAACCACTATTAACACGTTTGATTATTCACACAACCTTCTCCATAAATTGCCCAAATACTTTATTTCAAACTTTGAGTTGTATTTTCACCTCACTTAAAATAAAACCGCACTCTATGCCAAAATCATTTTAATTAATCTCTGACAATTACGATGATTAAAATAGACGACTACAATCAAAGAGATCGTTTGAATGTAGTTGTCGCTACATATGGTCTGCTATATATTTAGAGATTCTTGATAAAAATCTAAATTAGAATCTGCATCGTTACTGGTCTTGATCTGGCATCTCAGCTCCAGTCACTTTCCTACCAAGGAAACGTAGCTTCTCTTTGACTTTTCTAGAAATACTTTCATGGTCATTGTTTTATTGAACTCTTCGTTATGGTACCTTCATTGTATTTAAGCGCAGTTTAAGATTAGTGGCAAACTCTCATCATTTTACAACCGAAAAGGCTAGAAGTTACCGTAGGTTCTATACTAAAAGTTTCTTCTAACGTAGTTTTTGTATGTAAATCTTTTCTTCATTATTCATTTCCAGCTAAATTTGGTTTTCAAAACTTTAAATGCATATTCAATCGTTATCTTTTATCTCCTTAATTCTTGTTCTTTTCTTGTTTTTTCTTCTTAATAGTACATTTGTTCTAATAAATTCTAACACTCAGTAACCCTTGCGTCTTAACGGACTTATTGTCTTCCTTAGGGCGAAATGGTTGAGAAAAAGATAAAAGTAAACATTTTAATGCGATGTATTATCATAGAAGAAACTGTAAACCAATTCTTCATATTTTTGAAACATTTGTTCAAAATAAGGAACGATAACGACAAAAGAATGATTTGAGAGTAGGCTAAACAAATTGTTGATTTCACATTTATATAAAGAAATATTTCTTTTAACAATGTCACTAATGTTCAAAATTCAAACATTTACAATGCTTAAATATCTTAAATAGCCTACATCGTATCCTTTCGCAAGCCGGGGTTTTGTTTATACAGGTCACAAGGAGACATCTTTGTGAGCAACGACAGTAGTTTTAACCTACTTCGATGATATTGTTGATTTTACAAAAATATTCTGAATACTAGAAAGTATATATATAAAAATATTCAGAATACTAGAAAGTATATATATAAAAATATTCTGAATACTAGAAAGTATTCAGAATATTTTTGTAAAATCAACAATATCATGGAAGTAGGTTAAAACAGTTTAAAGAACATTAACACAAGGTGAATTGCTTCGGTAGTTACAGGTTCAAGAACATAATTAACGATATCGCCTTTGGTAATTACACGTTCTGTCAGTACATCTTGCCCGAAAAGGCTTCAAGAAGTGGGTTTCTTTTTAAAGAATCGTAATTTAAATTTGCAATGTAACTCATTCTTTCTTATTTTTTTGCTATTGTTTTTGTTTGACTTTTTGCAAAACGTTTTTTTTTCTCATTGAAAAAGGAGAAAAGGAACTATTCAATGCATTCAATTCTAATTTGTTTCAGATTGTTTTATATTCTTGAAGAATCAGTTTCTACTTTAGAGGTTTGATCGCTTTTTTTTTCTCAATATCAGGAAATTTTATACGAGTTGTTGAAAAAAATAAACACACACACAATAAAAACGGTACGAGCCGCCATTTTTAAGGCTGACTTCATTGGAGAATAAACGGCGCGAATTTCCTCAAGCTTGAAGGCAGCAACATTTTCGGAACTCGTTTGTTGTATAATGAACGCCAACCAAGTTCGTTACACATGCAAGAATGCAAGTTTTCACACATTTATATTGCATGGATATACAACGGAAAAAAATTAAATCGTATACACTAATACTCTTATATACCGAATTCGGCTCTCAATAATATATATATATATATATATATATATATATATGTGTGTGTGTGTGTGTGTGTGTGTGTGTGTGTAAAAATTTTGGATAGAGTATATCTGTAAATAGAGAATACGAATAAAGTCAAAAGGAAAATTTATCTTAGACGACACGTTTCGTCCACTGTGAGACTTTATCAATGAAAATCAAAGGATTTTATTCAACCATAACTTTGATCTAAAGAATTTCCCACTTATCAAAAGAGAAAGTAAATTACTTAAAGGAAAACTTTCGTGACTGCTGCTATCGAATCTTATTTAAATATAAATCTGTGCCGCGGATTTTTAGAATATTCCCGTTCATGAAGAAAGCTGGAACTTGTAAATCCTCAGATGAACCTTGATTCTCATGCATACATGAGAAATTAGAGGTTATTAGGTTTGCTGAAAAAAAAATGTTCTATTAAAGCAAAGAAGTGAATTAACTGTAATTTGTAGGCCGAGTTTACCTTTCAACTTACTTATGACCTTGTCTAGCTCTATGTTTCAGACCATATTTTACCATGATCAATTCTTCTTTTCTTTGTTAATTTTGAATGTACGTAGGTCTGACACCTAATTGGTTAATCCGGATAAATCCACCAGCCTTATTTTAATTTTGATTGGTTGTTCTTCTTCTGACCTATTTCGAAAAAAAGTGGGGGTATCTGCTTTTGAAATCTAAAAATGATATTTTACTCACCAGTCATTTGCCATCGCCTGAGGAAGTACAAATCTAGTACTGAAACATGAAAGCTATTGTGTAGCGATTTAAAAAAATTTTTTGTTTTAATCTTATAATAAATAATGTTAAATTCTACTATGTATTGAGCCCCTTTTAAACATTTAAATGCTACAGATAGTGGAATTATACTCCATTTGTCTTTATCCCAATTAGTTTAGTAATTTTGTTACATATTAGACACTTGTGTTATGGCCAATTATCACACGATTTTGACAATTTTGCTGTTCCATCCGATATATATATATATATATATATATATATATATATATATATATATATATATGAAGAAATATAGTCTTAAGATGTGCTATATTTACGGGGTAAAGTGCTCAATATCAGAGATAGAGCGTGTGTAAATATAAAAGTGAACATAGAAGTCAACACAGAGGCGACAGTCTGTTTCATGCTAGATGCAATCGTCAGGCCACGAGTGCTGTTATTTTTCTCGGTTATTTATATATACGGGTCAGTGGTGCGTCGTGGGTAGTCTATTTTGGCGATTATTTTACCGTAAGTCGTTTATTTGTTTATTTATTTATTTGGGTTAAATTATTTTGCTTGTTTTTATTCATTGTTATTTTTTATTTTTATTTTTTTTCCTATCTTATGTATTTATTTACTTTTTATTTTTTATTTTGATCGGTGTTTTTATTAACGTAGTAAAAATCGTTTATATGGCTTATTTAATAGTTTGAATGTAGAATAAAGGGTTTTAAAAGTTTCAAATTAATTAACGATCCTTCGCAAGGGGAAAACGCTGTTACGTAAGCTATTTTAGTATAACCCCAAATTTAAATCTTTTAATAGCTATTATAACCTTGTTTCGTTGTCAGGTTTTTGAATTCTCGTATACTTGTATTTTGATTGGTCATTCCAGCTTATGTAACAGCGTTTTCCCCTTGCGAAGGATCGTTAATTAATTTGAAATTTTTAAACCCTTTATTCTACATTCAACATCATCACTTGATAAGACACTGGAGGTGTTGAAACAAATTGGCTATTTTTGTAGTAATTTTATAACATATTTATGTTATAATTTTAAAATAAATAAATAATTATATCTGCTCTACTCTGTATTGACCACTCTTTTAAGAATAGTAATTGTTGGTTATTGGAATTTATTCCGCATACAGCAATCCTATACTTATATATATATATATATATATATATATATATATATAGATAGATAGATACAGCAAATATCCAAAATTACCTCATGTGTGTATAGTCTATTTCCGTCTAGCACATCTATATACCATTCCACCTCAGCCCTAGACTGTCTGTCTCGGAATAGTGGTTCAGAATCTATTTTAGGTAGCAGTCGGTGAGAACATACGGGTCTACATAAGGGGACTCCTCGTTTTGATAATGAGCCTGGGTTGGTGACAAAGAGATGGACCGGGGTTGGGAGTTTATTTATGCCCAAAGCCTTTCGTTGTATGTAAATGAATTTAGGTTCCTGCTAGTGGGGGATTTAATGACAAGACAATTTAAAGACTCTGAATAGATCTTTAATGCCCTATGAAGGAGGATTATGATAATGTTTATCTTACGTTTTGTGGGGTAAAAGGACTCCCAACGCGTGTACAATCCCGCAAAAGTTGGTTTCCTGTAAACTGAGGTAATAAAACTTGTTGGTGTTCGATGTACTAATACATCTAATGCTTAATTGTTGGGATGGTGTTATTGGGGTCCAAGTCAGCTTTTTTTTCTTGCAAACACGGCGAGTTGCACGGAGCTCTAGACCGAGGGAGATAAATAGCCAATTGGTGTTTCTTCCATTTTCTTATTATCACACCAACAGTTGAATCCTTCTCACCTAGCTGCTTGCCAACCGTTTTGTAGCCCATTCCAGTCTTGTGCCGGTATACAAATTTGTCTCGGATGTCCTTAGACAATTCTTTCGTCTTTCCCATTCTGGAGAGATTAGATTCTGATTCATTGAAGGATTGTGTGAACTAGTGTCTTTTATACAGGTAATGAGTACTTTATTAGGAATAATAATTGAGTAACAGAACTATTCCATATGTCTCCTGATCACATCATCGGTTTGTGGGGACTGGATCATTGCTGGTTAGCAGGGGGTGAAATATTTATTTTTTCAATAAAAAATAAATAGATGTTCAAAAATTAATATAATGTGATTTTCTAGAATGTTTTTATATACTATCTCTCACCTTCAAGACGGGCCTACCCTGAAAATTATAGACCGTTGCCATTTTTGTAAGGTGGCACACTCAGCAGGCGATGAAATACTTATTTTGTCCAATCTATCTATCTATCTATCTATCTATCTATCTATCTATCTATCTATCTATCTATCTATCTATCTATCTATCTATCTATCTCAGTCATTTGCCTGCCTGCCTGCCTATCTATCTATCTATCTATCTATCTATCTATCTATCTCAGTCATTTGCCTGCCTGCTTATCTATCTATCTATCTATCTATCTATCTATCTATCTATCTATCTATCTATCTATCTATCTATCTATCTATCTATCTATCTCAGTCCTTTGCCTATCTATCTATCTATCTATCTATCTATCTATCTATCTATCTATCTATCCTTGTGACATATATGACATTATTCATATAAGTTGAAGTAAATTACACTGGCGTGCAAAAGTTTCGGGCCAACTACACCTTTATTTTATTACGAAGTTAAGATTGTTTCGCAGTATTCTTTTGTCAGTAGTGTCTGTGGGCCTTGAGAATTGCAAAAATAAGTTATTGGGTTTACATAGGTGCCGCGTAAAAGAAGATACACAAACTGACTCTGAGAAAAGGCTATGAAACATTATTGAGCCAATGAAAGATTGAGATATTAAAGTAATGATAACAGGTAAATTTCTGAGTAGGAATTGTCTCATCTTATTTGCATGAATGTAATGTGCTGTGTTAAGCCATCCTAGTTGAATATTAACTTTGCTCTTTTTACACAAAAATCATGGCGGAAACAGAAACAGAAACATTACTAGATGCATCACAAAGAATTTAATATTTACTGGTTGTAATTTAAAGCAGAAGAATATATACGAAACTATTGGGAAACATAAACAGCATAAGATGAATGGCAAAGAATTCCAAATTTGGCAGTGGACACGTAATGGTGTGGGGTTGCATTAAATGCGATGGGAGAAGAAAAGTATTAAAACTTTATGAAAACCTAAACAGCGAAAACTATATTCGTTTATTATGGTCTAATCTTCTTCCAGACTACGAAGGAGAAATGGTCCGTAATGTCGCTGTTCCTGGAACACCCTTTATATATAATTTGTACATTTCCACACCATTTATGTCAGTCAAAGAAAAAGTGACAAAATACTGGAAGATGATTCTTAGAAATGTAAAAGCACGCCCGGTGATAGGTTTTATTTTTCTACCTATATAAAGGGGACGCAGGTTCGAGCTCTACCGAAGGGTGCATTTACCGAGACAACAATTACACTGTTTAAAAGCAGATACGTCGATTCTGATATACACTGAATCAAACCTTTATTTTGAAAATAAATACACAAACACACACACACACACACACACACATATATATATATGTATATATGAAGAAATATACACTTAAGGTGTGCTATATTTATGGGATAAAGTGCTCAATATCTGACATAGAGCGTGTGAAAATATAAAAGTGAACATTGAAGTCAACACTTAAAGACGACTGGCTGTTTCATGCTAGATGCAATCGTCAGGCCATCTGGCCTGATGATTGCATCTAGCATGAAACAGACTGTCGCCTCTAAGTGTTGAATTCAATGTTCACTTATATACATATATATATATATATATATATATATATATATTGAGCACTTTATCCCATAAATAAAGCACACTTTAAGACTATATTTGTTCATATATATATATATATATATATATATATATATATATATATATATATATATATATATATATATATATATATATATATGAAGGGTGTTTCATTTTGTGGATGAATAAGTTTAACGTTTGGAAGACTGTACAAAGTCCTGATCACAATGTGTTTGAGCCGTTGTGTTGGGAATTGACGAAACAAGTGCATCACTGAAAACCATGCAAAAACCAAGAGTTTTGGGATTACTGCCAAAAAGAATGAGCGATATTTCCAGTGAGAAAATCTGGACTTTATACCATTTAATGCCACGGCGAATTGAAGTAAACTACGTTAATTTACTAAGGCGGTTGTAAATCTTTGCACGACAATATATATGAAATACCTATTTCTATTGCTATATGAAATACCTATTTCTATATGAAATACCTATTTCTATATGAAATACATATTTCTATTTCTATATGAAATACCTATTTCTATTGCTATATGAAATACCTATTTCTATATGAAATACATATTTCTATTTCGATATGAAATACCTATTTCTATTTCTATATGAAATACCTATTTCTATATGAAATACCTATTTCTATTTCTATATGAAATACCTATTTCTATATGAAATACCTATTTCTAGTTCTATATGAAATACCTATTTATATTTCTATATAAAATACCTATTCCTATAGGAAATATCTATTTCTAATTCTATATGAAATACCTATTTCTATTTCTATATGAAATACCTATTTCTATATGAAATACCTATTTTTTTTCTATATGAAATACCTATTTCTATATGAAATACATATTTCTAAATGAAATACCTATTTCCCTTCTATATGAAATACCTATTTCTATATGAAATACCTATTTCTATTTCTATATGAAATACCTATTTCTATATGAAATACCTATTTCTATTTCTATATGAAATACATATTTCTACTTCTATATGAAATACCTATCTCTATATGAAATACCTATTTCTATTTCTATATGAAATACATATTTCTATTTCTATATGAAATCCCTTCTCTATATGAAATACCTATTCCTATATGAAATACCTATTTCTATATGAAATACCTATTTTTATTTCTATAAGAAATACCTATTTCTATTTTTATATTAAATACCTATTTCTATATTAAATACCCGTTTCTATTTCTATATGAAATACCTATTTCTATATGAAATACCTATTTCTATATGAAATACCTATTACTATATGAAATACCTATTACTATATGAAATACCTATTTCTATTTCTATATGAAATACCTATTTCAATTTCTATAAGAAATACCTATTTCTATTACTATATGAAATACCTGTTTCTATTCTTATATGAAATACCTATTTCTATATTAAATACCTATTTCTATTTCTATATGAAATACCTATTTCTATTTCTATATGAAATACCTATTTCTATTTCTATATGAAATACCTATTTCTATATGAAATACCTATTTCTATATGAAATACCTATTTCTATTTCTATATGAAATACCTATTTCTATTCTTATATTAAATACCTATTTCTATATGAAATACCTATTTCTATTTCTATATGAAATACCTATTTATATTTCTATATGAAATACATATTTCTATTTCTATATGAAATACCTATTTCTATTTCTATATGAAATACATATGTCTACAATAATCCACTTATTCAATACCTTGTTTTCCATTTTTAAGAAAAAGTATTTGTCGAAATTGTCTGTGACTGAAATCTGACGAACACGGTTTTAGATTGCGAAACTGTCAAAGATCAGGAAATCCGGTGTTGTAATTATGAACTATTTTTGTGTAAAATATTTTTGGGAAATATTTGCTAAATTTGACCACGCACACCCGCAAATCTTTGACTACATTATCGAACCACAAAGCGAAAAACAATTTATTTTTCTTTGGATATTTTTTTCTTGTGATTTTGAACTATTTGGAGGAAAAATTGATCTCTTTGGGAAACTTTACTGAGAGCATGCCTGAATTTCACCGAATTATGCTACCCGACAAATGACATAAACTCAATTTTCCTTTCACTTTGCCATTTTCCCATGCTCTTTATTAAATCAAAATTGGAAATGATGTTAAAATATTTTTGTTTCTATTCAAGGTAATTGTGTAAAAAGATACCAAATAAACACCATATATATATATATATATATATATATATATATATATATATATATATATATATATATATTGGCAGTAAACCTTCTTTTTATATATGTTTCATTGAATTCGGTGGAATATTTTGTAAGCCTTTTTTTATGTTTTCCAAGAAATCTTACAATGTTTCTCTGATGAAGGCAAAGAATGTGTAGAAACTGCCCGTAGTGGTTGTCGTTTAAAAACATTTGGACCTTATGTCAGCCATTATGAAAACAGTGGTTAATTTTCATTGTTAGTACATTTTGTTTTTATTTCTTATACTGCGTTATGGGTTAATATTAATAATTTTGTTCATACTGGAACTTTTGTCTTAGTGACAACCGATGTAACCTGGATACTGCTTCAATTATCTTCGGTCGTCCTTCACAATCAGTTCTTCATATGTAACTATTATTTACAATGATTTCTCTTACGGATATGGGGAATTGGGTGTTAGTGTTTAAATGTTTTCTTATTGAACTAATGTTGCTTGCCCAAACATACCGTGTGTGTCTATGTGTGCGTCTGAAGCTTGGGAGGGGATGTTATGGGACCTCACCTATAACACAGAGTGAAATCTTCCTAACACTATGTATACTGCGCCTCTCAAGAGAGAGGGACGAGACGGAATCGAGTCGAGCCAATAGTAGTTCACCCCAAACCAGACTGACAGTCATACTAATACCTTGAACATCTTGTATTATTATTCTGTGTAATATATCTTTGTAATTTCTACTCTTGTGTTCGTGTTGTTCTTCCTTGGTCATAACCTTGGACCATAACACCCACACACACCGTGTGTCTATGTGTGTGTCTGAACATTGAGGTTAACACCGAGTGGCAAAAGTGGTGAATTTTAATTTTTAGTATATTTGGTTTCTATTTCTTATACTGCATCGTGTAGTAATATCAGTAACTAGCCGAATTACCTGCGCTTTTTGCGTGACTCACATTTTTGTAAGACAATGATGATTGATTTTAAATCATTGTTATAATTTGTGGAGAAAAGTGATGCATTTCAATATTACTCAATGATCTTGCCGATGTGATCTCTATCTTCTGGCTCTTTCCTTCTATATTTTGGATAGGGGTCATTCTCTTGTTCAAATTTAAATTTAATTTAAATCAAAGTAGGTTTGTTTGTGAGAGCAGTAATTTTGTTAAGAAAGGTGAAATAAGGAAAAATTATGGGCGTAGATTAATATTTGGGTAATGTTCTATGACGGCACTCTCTAGAATTTTCCTTCTGCGTGAGTTATTTTCCTTTTCTATAACTATAGTATTATTAAAATCAAAATTATGGTTGAATTTATTCCTATGTATTACTAGTGCATTAGCTAAGTTGTTTATTGTAATGTCTCTTTTGTGTTCATAGATGCGTTTTTTTAAAGTTTCTACTTAAACAAACAAACGTACACAACAATATCGTAAAATCAAAAGAAAATGGTTAAAACCGCCAACAGAGATAATATTCTCCACACGTTCCATTAACTGACGTTATTTTCAGTTAATAATATGAAAATAGCGTTCCCTACATTCCATTTGCTAAGAACACTCTGTTTTTTGTTTTTATTAATTTCCTTGTTTAATTAAATTCATTGTGTTTTTTGCTTTGAGAAAGTCCACATTGGACGAAACGTGTCAGCAATTAATAGTGTTTTCCTATTGTCATTTATATTTATAAAGAGTGTCTTATCTACAGGTTAACTCTGAGAAATGTTCATATATATATATATATATATATATATATATATATATATATATATGTATGATGAACTCTTCCATTGTTTTCGACGAGCAGGGGTTGGACAAAATAATTGGAACAGGTGCAAATTCCACTCCTATATTTCAAAGACCTATTATATTAAGAACTTTAACTAAAACTTCGTAATTGGTGGTTATATATATTGTAAATATGTTTATTTATCTAATTTACTCTCTTTGTCTTATTTATTTTTAGAATTTAGTAAAATTTAAGCTAAATGTGTGACCTCTCTGAGTTCGAAAACGGGCAATATGTTGGAGCTCGCATGGCAGAAGCCACGATCACTAAGGTTGCTGAACTGGTTTTTCAAGAGCTACCATATCAAGAACTATGACGCAATTCAAGAAACAGGGTAAAACCTCTAGCAAGCATAGCAATTAGGGCCGGACTTGCAAACTTACTGACAGGAACCGACGTGTATTGTAAAACAATGTGACGATTAATCATCTGACTACTGCGGCGAAAGTGACTGCTGAGTTGAATAATCATCTGAATAGTCCAGTTTCTACTAAAACTGTTCTTCATGAGCTCCATAACGCTGCATATCATGGAAGAGCCGCCGTAAGGGAACCACTTCTTTCCACTCGCAACATTCAGAAGAGGTTGAAGTGGTGCAGAGATCACAATGCTTGGTCTGCAGATCAATGGAAGCAAGTCATATTCTCAGACGAGTCCAGTTTTTCTCTTTTCCCAACTTCAGAGTCAGTTTATGTGTGGAGGCAGCTCAACGAACCTTACAACCCTGATTCCCTTCTTCCAACAGTGAAGCCTGGAGGTGGATCAGTGATAATTTGGGCCACCATATCATGGAAATGTTTTATTCCGATAATTACCCTGCATGGTAGAATCAACAGCAAAGATTACCTGAACATTTAGGAAAATCATGTTCATCCAATGGCCCAGACTTTATTCCCTCCCTGATGGTGACTGCATCTTCCAAGGCAATAAGTCTTCAATACATACCACTCGAGTGGTTAAGAATTGTATGAAGAGCATGAAAGTGAGCTAGAACACATGAAGTGGCCTCCCCAATCTCCAAATATCAATATTATTGAAAATTTGTTGTGCCTTTTGGAGCGACAGGTTAGGAGCCGCTATCCTCCACCGTCGTGTCTTAAAGAGCTGGAGAAGCTTTTAATGGAAGAATGGCTGACAATTACTCTGGATGAAGTCAGAAAGCTGTATGATTCCATTCCTAGACGTCTGAAAAATTTATGTGAGGCTAAAGGAGGACCAACTCCATATTAAATAAATGTTCTTTGAATTTAACAAGTCTTTCAATTATTTTGTCCAACCCCTGTATGATTGTCTTTCAGTTCAGATTTTAATCCTGTACCTGTCCATGTCGCTATAACTCTCTCGCCAGTGGACTTGTTGTTCCGGTGGAATAGCAAAGAAGGAACACAGAACCGAACTGCAGACTATCCACACAAAAGATTTGTTTAGAGTTGTGAAAGCTTGTGTAGAACCAGCCACACATATTGGAAGTGCGTATAACAAGGAGTGGGTGCAAATATTTGCCACGAACACAATGAACAACACCCCTCAGGCTTTGACGCGTGGAGATTTATATATATATATATATATATATATATATATATATATATATATATATATATATATATATATATATATGAAGAAATATAGTCTTGTGTACTATATTTATGGGATAAAGTTCTCAATATCAGAGATAGAGCGTGTGTAAATATAAAATTGAACATTGAAGCCAACACTTAGAGAGAACAGTCTGTTTCCTGCAAGGCGCAATCGTCAGGCCACGACGATTGCGCCTAGCATGAAACAGACTGTTGTCTCTAAGTGTTGACTTCAATGTTCACTTTTATATATATATATATATATATATATATATATATATATATATAGGGTTATTAAAAAAGAATGAAACAATTTCATGACACATTGCTTCGGTTCTGAAGCCTCGTCATAGAATGAGTCAGTGATCAACTCAGATATGCTGATACGCGTCTGGAAGGAATTCTCTTATCGCATTGATGTTGCCCGTTGTGCAGGTGGTGGCCACATTGAACACTTGTAAGACAGAACATACAATGTGATTATGAGTAGAATACTTGTGACTTGGTGGAGTTTTCTATTGTTTTTCCTGATTAAATTATAGCGTAATGAAATCGGTTCATTTTTTGAATAACTCTCTCTCTCTCTACATACATACATACATACATACATACATATATATATATATGTATGTGTGTGTGTGTGTGTGTGTGTGCTCTGTCTAACCATATCGAGCACTATTAAGTTTACACCTCATGTATAAATTACATGACTGTTTATCTGCTTGCCCGCGTAAGCACACCAGCATGCGCGTATACGCTTGTTTATATCTGTTTGTTCGATTTATCTATCCCCATATATATATATATATATATATATATATATATATATATATATTAAGAATTTCACCCCATGCAGGACGGGATGCCACTAGTACGCAGGGGGTTGCAGTGTGGCAGCAAGAGTAAAGAGGCGTGATGGAGGAAAAGATAAAAGTGAAAGGCAGGGGATAGTTCAGGGCATCTGGAGATGTCGATTGACATTACATTTGAATAGTTGGATATTATAGCTATTAGGGAAACAAGTAATAGGCATGGAATTCCACAGACGTCAGGTGCGTGACATGAAGCCATTAGAGTAGAAGAGACGGCCACATTTGCTTGTTTCGACAGTGAAAGAGTGGGACCATGATGCCCGCCTAGTAGCACGCTTAAATTCCTGCAGTCTGGGAACTAGTGATAGTATCTCGTCGGAGCAGTTACGGTGAAAGTATTTGTAGAAAAGACAGAGGGAGGCAATGGCATGTCCGTGAGAGAGCGACTGAAGACGAGATGCCAGATCATGACCATATATATA
>OZ038489.1:113916403-113936403 GCA_964036315.1 Acanthosepion esculentum | reverse complement strand
GACAGTAGATAGCGATTGACATTGCATTTGAAGTTTAAAGTTTCCTGGAAAGCATGTAGGCGGAAAAGAGTTCCACAAACGAAAAGTGATAGAAAATAAACTTTTAGCATAATTTTTACGGTTACATCTAACCAGTTTATCTGTAAATTGGTGAGATCTCCACACCAGTGTAGTTCTGCGCTTAAATTTTAAAAAATCTACGTGCCATAGCGAAGAGCTCACCTGAAGAATTACTATGAAATTATTTTAGAAAAGCCACAAGAAGGCAACCTTATGGTAGTGGGAAAGTGAGTGAAGCCGAGCCGCCAGATCAGAACCGATAATATTGCAGATTCTTATAGAATTTTATCGAAGATCTCTAAATATATGACTAGAGCACCGGACCATAAGTGGCAGCAATATTCTAAGCATGGACGAATGGTAAGCATAGATATGTAAGTTAGGGAGAGAGAGAAAAGTTACCTAGCACGACGCAGTGAACCCAGTTTCGTAGTAGCTGGCCTAGCAATCGATTCAGTTTTAATCTCTCCACCACATGTCAGCCGAGAAAGCGAAACGAATGACTCACCTGGAAGTTATCATCAACCATGATGATGGAAGGCAGAAAGGGGTCTCTCTTTATCTTTATCAAAGAGCTCAAGGAAAAGGCACCGGATTATTATGTAGCAGCAATATTCTTAGAATATGTGATAGATCCAGGATCTGTCCTACATGTCTACATAAGATAATATTTAAAATAATTGTCTCTTATTTCCAGATAATCAACAAATGTTAATTAAACTATACATTCGTTAATAAAAACCTTTATTAAATCAATTACAACCACTTTTAAAGATTTTTATCAAAGTGCAATAAAATTATTAATTAAAAATTAAGATGTACAAAAATCAAGCAAACCCTTATATTTACATTATATTTTTGCTTTACATGGTTGCCAGTTCAAATATTCTTTGTGCGCATGTTTAAATCAAAATGACACGTGTTCATTTTTTGGTAAGCTATGTATACTGCAGTCCAAAAATATAACACATTTTGTATGCACAAGTGGGCAGTTAGAGACTAAATTTAAAAAAAAATTCTTATAGATCAAAAGAACTGTCGCTGTAACATTCGAAGCATGGACGAATGGTAAGCATAGATATGTAAGATAGGGAGAGAGAGAAAAGTTATCTAGCACGACGCAGTGAACCCAGTTTTGTAGTAGCTGGCCTAGCAATCGATTCAATATGTAGATATATGTCATATGTAGCAGCAATATTCTTAGAATATGTGATAGATCCAGGCTGTAGTATACATATCTACATAAGTAGATATGTAAGCAAATATGTGGATGTAGATCCGACGGTATGATGAAAATGTGGAAAAAGACAAAGCAAAATCCGAATATGTGAGTTTACTGTTTTTTTATTTTGTTTTTTTTTGTTTTTCTGTCAACGTCAGACGTTTCGGTCTAATAGACCATCTTCAGGACATGGTTAATGGAGACATATTTATATTAAATTTAAGTTAAAATGAAGAGACGATAGATACAGGACTAGTCAGAAAAAGAAAAACTGAAATTTTACTAGTCCTGTATCTATTGTCTCTTCATTTTAACTTAAATTTAATATAAATATGTCTCCATTAACCATGTCCTGAAGATGGTCTATTAGACCGAAACGTCTGACGTTGACAGAAAAAAAAAAAAATAAAAAACAGTAAACTCACATATTCGGATTTTGCTTTGTCTTTTCCACATTTTCATCATAAGTAGATATATATGATAGATCCTGGACAGTGAGCCAACTTTTTAGTAGCTGCCTTAGTTTCAATACATTCTTTTCACGTCATGTCATCTGAGAACGGTAGCCCGAGAAGGCGGAAGAAGTCACTAGCACCATGACTTTGTTCCCTTATGTTGATGTCTTTTGTCAGGTTTCTGTTGTTCCAGGATCGTTTTGGTAGTCTATCACCCGCTTTATTAGGTTTGTTTAGCGTATTTCACTGTCTTGTTCCGGATGATAAGATGCTTTCAAGGTAGCTAAAGTCCTTATAACGTGATACTAGTATCGGTTACGGAACAGATGGTCGAGGAAAACCATAGAAATCTATTCACCCACAAGGCTCGTTGTCAGGAATTTTCTTTGGGTGGCGATACACGGTGATTCTCATTAAACGTACTGGGAGTTTAAAGGAATTACCTATTAACCGGACATGACAACTCAACATTCACCAGGGGGAGATATTCTAATCTGTATCGTATCTGAGATCAATTTCGATTAATTTTAGTCTAAGCCTTATCCACAATAGATGACACCTTTTGCCTGTTCCTTAGTCCCTCTCGGTGAAGTCGGCAAGTGGCAAAACTACTAGACACTCTTTGGTACCAAAATACAACGGTAGCTGCTCCGTCTGACTGTTGAATTAAGTTCGTTAATAAAACCAAAATCCTTCCTTTACGTGATTTTTTGGGAATGGGGTCACTTTTCGATCACGCTACTTTTTCGGCATCAAGAAACATCGATACGCCCTCCCAAGAAGCATTATCTAAAGCATGTGCTGGTCCAAATCACAGCGCTTCCTGTGAGCAGCAGAATATCTAATTTAGGAAAACGCAATGGAGCATTTTCTAATGCATATCATCATCTCGGGCAAGTGAAAGGCTTGAACCTTAGACACCCCAAAAGAAAAAGAAAAGATTTATTTATCTATCGAGTGTGTGGAGTCTGGGATTTATTTTCTGATGTTGCCATTGCCTTTATGTCGATAGCGAACTTTGCAAATTCTCATTATTCTTTTTAAGTTCTGCAATAAGTTTGTGGCGGACTTCACCACATTAATTTAACTTTAGATTAGGAAACAAGGCTGACCCAGAAAACGATAAGCAAAAGACATTGTTACACATAAAATATTTATTTAACAAGATGTACAATATCAAACAACGATGAGAAAGAAAGCATGCATTTAAGTAAGAAAAGGTTGAAATAAACAAGAGTTGTCTCTCTTTATCTGTTATTTTAGTATTTCAAAGTTCACTGGAATAATGTTCGTGAGAGTCTCTTATAATGACTGTTCTTAAAAGATTTGTCGTGTTAGAAAAGATTATGTGAGTAAGGTATGTTCAGCATGTGAGTGGTGTGTGTGAGTGAGAAGGTTGGCGCATGGTTTCAACTGTCGTGGATTCGTTTGGCAGCTGAATTCTCACTAATTAGCTAAGAAAAATTATCACTTAAATAAGTGACTATAGGCTCCAGATCGCTGCGCGGGAAGAATTATTCTTCACGTGGAGACGATTTGATTGGTTGGCATAGACCAATCAGCGAGCGAACTTTGGGGAGACTTAAGAAAGCTTCTGTGGTCCGTTTTCTCCCAGAAGTGTACAAAACTAACATGAAAATAGAGCGATTACAAAATTGTCGCATTGCTGCGATTTGTAAATTTTCTATAATAACGTAGTGGTGATTAATTAACCAATGAATGCTTGGCGTTGTATGTGATTTGCATTTATATGTATGTATGTATGTATGTATGTTCGTGTGTGATAGACTCGCACAAGTTCGTAGTCTCTGTCTGGACAATTTTCCTCTAGACTTTTAATTGTTCCAAGATAGGTGTAAATCTCAATGGGTAAGATTGCGTGCTCCAATAATTATAGGTATTATTTTAATTTGCAGACTATTTCACTAGACAATTTATTGGAAAGTGTAAATCTACAATTTGGCAGAATATTATTTCCTAGCTGACAGGAACAATGTCTGAACTCCCGGCTAAAACAGATTAACAATTGGATTTCAAAGGCCCACACTATTTTCTTATTAATAGTGTTCAGCAAATACTAGGTTCAACAGCCACTTAATGTATAGAGTTGCTAAATGAGGTATAATAATGGACGGAGTAAGAGTTTCATATTATGAGGATATGTAGGAGAGACCAAAGGGTCGGCAACCTACGGCACGCGTGCCACAGGTGACACGCCAAGCAATTTCCAATGGCACCCAGCTGCAAATGACATCAGGAAGTCCGAACCAATAACTACTACAACGCGAAGAATATATTTAGCTGTTTCAAAACTGCTCACTCGTTGGACTCCTTGCGTGTGTCAACCTCTAAGAGCACCGCTTCTAAGGATACCAACTAATAGACAAGAAATATTTCTATTAATGTGAGTCTTTTATTAATGCTAAGACCATGCAAAGGTAATCCTCTCATTAATAATAAATCTTAAAAATTTAAATAGTTTATTTCTATTAATGCGGTTTACGTATTATTGTACATATGACTAAATACAATATACAGTACTGTTCGATAAAAGTGACTCACCTGATTTTTTTTACTAAATGTTCTCTTCTCCGATGAAACAAAAGTTGAGCTAAATTCAAAGGATAAGCGATCTAAAATCCGAAGAAGAAACTTTGAAAGCTCTTTGAATTCAGCAATAAGTACTGTCAAGCATCCGTCCAGTATAATGTTCTGGGGATGCTTTTCTTTTTATGGAACTGCTTTCTTAAAACCTATTGAAAAGACCCCCAGGAGCGAGCAGTACACGAGAATTTTAGAGTCTTGTCTGTTCCCTTCTGCTGAAAGGGTGTAAATCGACCCCCACCAAGCTCATTTTTATGCAGGATAATGCTCCCTGTCACAAATCAAAATTGATGAAGGAATACTTTGATGAGAAGCAGGTGAGTGTTATGACATGGCCGCCCCAATATCCTGACCTCAACCCCATAGAAAACTTATGGAGCATTATAAAGTACAGACTCTCGAGAAAGCAGTTGAGCAACAAAGAGGATTTGATTGTGAATTTCATATCCGAATGGAATTCAATGCTTGGAGATGAGATTTGCCAGAACCTAATCAAGTCAATGCCAAAAAGGTTTGAAAAGGTTATTCAAAATAAAGGAGGATCCATAGATTATTAAATATTTCGAACTATATTACCTATTATAAATAAATTATACCTGTATTATTTTTTATTTAAAGTTGTTCGATTATGTTTCTATTGATTACCCGTTGCAGGAAATAAGTGAGTCACTTTTTTGGCACAGAGTTTTTCCCGAAATCTCATTTATATCCAAAATTATAATTATCAATAGAATACCTTAGGGTGAGTAAACATTTGTACCAGGTGGTCGGGAAGGGGTCTTTATATTAGTAAGATTCAAAATTAGTTTGACCCCAAAAACAATAGGCGAAAAAATTGTTAAGTAAAAAAAATCAGCTGAGTCACTTTTATGGAATAGCACTGTATTGTAGACAAGGTATATTGACCTTGACTTGTATAAACATACGTATGCAGTTTGTACACTGAATGATTTTAAAGCCCTAAGTCGGCACATAGTTTGCAAAAGGTTGCCCACCCCTGGGATAGATAAAGAGCTTAAGATTATAATGATTGTTGGGCGTTGGGGACGGAACCATCCTTTCGGGTGTCACTTCCAAAACGGAGCAGTACTGAGTATTTTTCCACGGCTACGATAATGACGCGTGCAACTATCACTGTGGCGTTCGAGAAATCTTTCAGGCAATATGAAGGTATTTATTCAGCATTTCACTTTCCTTTACATCTATTCTGTGTTTGACCGGATTTGTGATATAATCTATCAGTCATTCTCTTTTCTTTCTACTCTCGTGGCATGATAACGACAATTATAATGGGATTAAATATGTGGCTCGAATTGACATTTGGCAACTAGTAGTGCGGAGTCGCGCTTATGTCATTATGTGAGTTTTATTTGGTTTATTTTGTTTTACGGCATATCAATCTCAATCGGTTATTTAATGCCGATAACATTTTTAGGATAGATTCGTATGAATAGAATATGTATTCTTTGGTTTAGATTGGTTTGGTTTATTTTGTTTTACGGCATATCAACCTCAATGGGTTATTTAATGCCGATAACATTTATAGGATAGATTCGTATGAATAGAATATGTATTCTTTGGTTTAGATTGGTTTGGTTTATTTTGTTTTACGGCATATCAATCTTCATGGGTTATTTAATGCCGATAACATTCTTAGGATAGATTCGTATGAATAGAATATGTATTCTTGGTTTAGATTGGTTTGGTTTATTTTGTTTTACGGCATATCAATTCAATGGGTTATTTAATGCCGATAACATTTTTAGGATAGATTCGTATGAATAGAATATGTAATCTTTGGTTTAGATTGGTTTGGTTTATTTTGTTTTACGGCATATCAATTCAATGGGTTATTTAATGCCGATAACATTTTTAGGATAGATTCGTATGAATAGAATATGTATTCTTTGGTTTAGATTGGTTTATTTTTTTTTACGGCATATCAATCTCCATGGGTTATTTAATGCCGATAACATTTTTAGGATAGATTCGTATGAATAGAATATGTTATCTTTGGTTTAGATTGGTTTGGTTTATTTTGTTTTACGGCATATCAAACTCAATGGGTTATTTAATGACGACAACATTTTTTATTGCTGGTAATATTTTGTTTTATCAAAAATCAGTTTCTGGTAATATTTTTCCTTCAAAATAGTATTGCTGGTAATATTTCTTTTCAAAAAGTATTGCTGGTAATAGTTAACTATTTGCCCATAGCTTGGACCCTAACAGGTGCTACCACCCTTGGTCAGGGTGGACTTGCGAACACCTGCAATTAAGAGGTGGTTCCACGCTACTCAAAACCTTCTGATCAGAATCCTTGCTGCTGGATGTAGTTTATTGTCTTACCCAGGACGCGGATGTAGTTTAATGTCTTACTCAGGACGAGTCATTAAGTTAGTCTCCCGAGGTGTTTTCAAGCCGTCAATGTTGCTATTTCTGTTTCTCTACTGGAAGTTAAATTAGCTGCCTTTTTACCAGGAAAATCGTTTTGTAGTATTAAATAGTACAGCGCGTATTGTGTAATTTTATCGTTACCAGGAGGACAACTTTACCGACTACTTGTCAGTGACGTAAAGGGTCAAGAGTATTTTCGGACCCACGTTACTTTAATTCAAAAATTCGCACTGAACAAATTTGGAGGAGAAAGCTCCGGTTTTATCTGGATATCCCAACTTTTCACTACTTGCTAATTCGTCAGTTCACGGGACAATGAAAAGACACAATCATGTCTTTCTTCTTTATTTTATTGTGGCATTTTAGGGATCTTTTTAAATCTATTTTTTTAAAATCTATAACATATTCTCCTCTATTTTGAATAGACACTGTCAGATTCGGCTTTCTAGTTTGAAGTGGGTGATCCACTGAGGTTTCAAAGTCGAAAATGATTTTATGACTTTCACGTTGTCGGAGATATGCTTATATATGTAAATTCCCTTGGTCTATAGATTCAATGGTGGACACGTGGTCGAGTAGTGAGATGGTTCACTTTCCAAGAATGAGTCCCGGGATCGAATCTCATCATGGTCGATTAATATTATAGGCCTGGGGAGGTTATCCCAGCATATGGCAACTTTGGAAAGTGCCTGAAAACCATACCACTGGTTGACCCAAGCCTTGTAAGTGAAATTGGGTAGACAAAACCATTTGTGATAGCACGAAGTCAAAAGTCATCTTGGCCGAGGGTTTGATCCTTGTTCAGTGAGTTGATACCGCCAGATAATGCGTTCTCTCCAAGAAACTGTAACTAACGTCCGCTCAGCATGGTAGTAGTATAATTGTAGTATAAACAAGTCTGTGCGTGTTGAATAAGCACAAATGGGCCTGGGCAGGCGTCTGCAACAGGGATTGGTTAGCAGCAGACGTACTCGGATATTCAATGAGAATCTGGCCGAATAATTAGAACATTCCTCTTCTAAGTATCGTTTCCCTTCAGAACGTTGGTGATCATGGCTCTCCACAATTTCCTGTCTTTTGTAGTTCTTTGTTTTGCTATCTCTCCTAAACCCTGTTCTGCCATTCATCTACATATGCTAGTAAGGTAGTTGACGCGCTGTTTTCCTCTGTTCCGCTTGTCTTCAATCTGCCATGGGAGTACGAGGTTTTTCAAGCCCTTATTACGTGTCCCAGAAATATCAATTGTCTCATTGTGATGTTATGTATAAATGTCCTTTTTGCTTTCTATTGACTCAGAAACTTCTTCGTTTCACACATTTTCAGCCCATGGTATTCTCAGCATGCTTCTGTAGAACCACATTTCCGTTGCTTGAAGTCTATTCTTCATCAGTGAGACAATCGTCTGGTTCCAAGCTGACCATAGTTTATTTGTCAAAAGGATAATTTCCTGATTAGATCGGCCTTTCTGATAGCCTTCTTCTGTGCAACAAAAATGACCCCATCTCTTTCTTTATAAAACCAACGTTCACACAAAGCTACCTCTCAGGTCCGGCAGCTGTCTCTGCTGAAGAAATTAACCATGACGTTTTTTTATTTACTTTCATTTCATCTCGCCTCTCTTTACGCTTCTTCTCTGCTACAGTCACTGGCTCAACTTCACTCTTACAGATTTCCATCCACTTTTCGTGCAGCTGTCAGAAAGAATTCATGAGAACTTTTTACATAATTCTCAATTTTTTTAACACCCATTAATCCTCTACCAATCGAAATAACTACTTGGGTTCAGAACTTTATGCATGTTCATTAACTTTTATGTAATTCTTGGCATCTTTTCTAATTCCGTATAGCAATTTACTAAGCGTAGCTTAGTTGTGGCACAAGTATTGGCCACCTAGTGTGGATCGGTGTCAGTACTCAGTCGTAATTCATCTAACGGGACACGTTGAAGTGCTCACTATTTAGTAAGTGTAGCTTATTTGTGTCACAAGGCCAGAAGTATGGAGTATCCAGTAAGGATCCTACTCACTCGTCTGTTGTAACTGAGACAAGCTTGCTAGCCATGACACGACGTCGAAGTGGTCTACATTTACTAAGTGTAGATTAGATGTGGCTCAAGGCTAAAAGTATGGAGCTCCTAATGAGGATGGAAATCACTATTCAGACGTCATTGAGACATAGTTGCTAACCATGACATCACGTCGAAGTGGTCTACATTTACTAAAGACTAGATATGTTCGCTTGGGGTGAAATCATTTAATAATAGCTTATTCCACGTTGTTGTTGTTATTATTATTATTATTATTATTATTATTATTATTATTATTATTATTATTATTACTGGTTTTCCATTTGATACAATGATTTATCACGTCTTTAACCTCAGACCCAAAATAAATTAAATTTATTTAGAGGTTTATTGAGCTTCTCGGATTGAAATACCTTTTCTATATAACACAATTTTTGTATAAGACAAAGGTTGATTGTTTGGGACATGTGTATCAGTATTCTTCTTAATAATTTCTCGTGTTTAAATGTTAATCACTCAAGGACAGAATACACGAGAGCCATGCTTGGTATAGTATCAGGAAACTCATTATTATTATTATTATTATTATTATTATTATTATTATTATTATTATTATTATTATTTCCTTTGATATCTGGCGTTTACACATTTCTTTCCGGGTCCCGCTCAGTGACCTAAGGTTAGAAATGGCATCATGACACTTTCCACTGCAAAAAAAAAAAAACAAAAACAAAAAAAAAAACAAAAACAAAAAAAAAATAATTACATGCATAAAGCCCTTCGTAAAGTGTGGGCTGTACTTGTCAGAACAATTTTTTGTATCTCTTTGAGGCATGGACTTCCAGGGATTCCTTCAATCAGTCTACTGGAATCTTTTCCAACCAGTCCAACGGCTCTAACTACAACAGGGACTGTTGATGTTCCCATGTGCCACATTTTTGAGATTTCTATTTCAAGGTCCTTGTATTTTGACAGTTTTTCGAATATCTTCAAAGATATATTGCAGTCTGCAGGGACTGCCATATCAATAAGGAGGCACTTATTTTTGTTTGTGGTCTTTAATAACAATGTCTGGGAAGTTGGATTTGATTGTTCTGTCAATGTGTATTGTGTAGTCCCATAGAATTGTAACAGGTCGTATCTCCGTAACCGGGTCAGGGTGGTGTTCGTACCAGTTTCTTTCGTTTTCCCTCCCCTAGGAGTTGCAAATGTTCCAGTGCAAATATTATTATTATTATTATTATTATTATTATTATTATTATTATTATTATTTTTATTTCCTTTGATATCTGGCGTTTACACATTTCTTTCCGGGTCATCATGACACTTTCCACTGCAAAAAAAAATAAAATAAAATAAAAAAAAATAATTACTATTAATTATTATTATTATTATTATTATTATTATTATTATTATTATTATTGTGTATCGTATCATCTTGCCAGAAAGTAATTTTAAGCGCCTAATTACTAAGTCCCCTCTGGGCTCTATGAGTTAAAAGGGGTACTGTAGGAGAGTTATCTGTGCACATTTGGGGCAGTTCGTCGAGATGGAGAGGGTCTTGTGTATGATATGTGCAGATTCTCAAAAAGTAATATTTTCTATCTCTGAGATGCTGGTGAGTCTAGGAATTTTACTTTTATGTCCGGAGATAACAGGGAATAATTTTAGTTTTAAGTTTCCACATTTTTTTTACTTCGATATGCAAGTCCTTATAATTTGACAGCTTTAGAAATTCTTTTTTTTAGAAACATTGAAATCCTGTGTGTGAAACAACAACAACAACAACAACTACTACTACTACTACTACTACTACTACTACTACTACTACTACTACTACTACTATTATTATTATCATTATTATTATTTATACATTTGTATGTTCACATTTGTGATCTCTAATGACTACTGCTTAGGATCGAGTAACAGACACCATTGACAACATGCAAAGGGGTGCTGAAAGATTCTCAGCCCAATCATAAAATCATTTTTAACAATTCTGATGTTTGGCCATTTGGTTAAATTTTGGATCATGGGTCAGGCTAAAGGGCACTTCAGCCCTCCCCTCGTACATCTGTTGCAGATCGAAGAATATATCGACTGGAAATTTAAATTATACTTTTTGTTAGTATTGTCGTCAGTATTTTTTAAACTGTAGTTATTATTATTATTATTATTATTATTATTGCGTATGGTATCATCTTGCCAGAGAGTAATTTTAAGGGCCTAATTACTAAATAATATTTTGTATGTCTGAGATGCTGTTGTCTCCAGGAATTTTACTCACATGATTTTCGGTACCCTTTTTTATCATACCAAATCTCCGGGGATAACAGGGAATAATTTTAGTTTTAAGTTTCCACATTTTTTTACTTCGATATGCAGGTCCTTATAATTTGACAGTTATTATTATTATTATTATTATTATTATTATTATTATTATTATTATTATTATTATTATTATTATTAATAATAATATTAGTAGTAATAGTAGTCGTAGTTTTTCCAATTTTATTATCGCAGTACACGTTTTGTTATACTTGTTGCAATTGTGGGTAATTATATATGCCCCGTGGAGACCAGTTTCACACGTATTTCTTCATTCCTTCGTCATTTTGGTTTCAACTGGTTGTCTTTATTACTCACTGTTTTCTGGCCGTTTTTGCTGACATTACTGATAATCAATAAAAGGCCTTGTGGCATTCACAGCGAACCCAGGGCTTGTGAAAAAAAATAATTAAATAAAAAAAAGAAAAGAAAAAACTGAACAAATATAAAAAGAAATCATCTTTTAGTGGGGCGCCAATTTGTCTTTCGAATTCCTTATAAACAAAAATCTAACTGAAGTCCGCCTTGCAATGGCCGCCGGGCGGACCCCGGCTCGCTGCCTTTCACCCCGACAAGTCAAATCAAACAGAACGACGTGTCTTTGTTGTTGTTATTGGACTTATTTCTTGGTTACTTCCCGGGGTTTGTTTGCTTGTATGGCCAAAAGTTGTTGTTTGATGTTTTGTTGTTTATTTCCTCGACTTTGCTCGTGTTTTTGTTGTGACGGGGACCGTAATTTGTGTGGATTTTGTTTGAAGCTTCAGTTGCGGTAAGGCAGGGCACGAGACCCATATATATATATATATATATATATATATGTGTGTGTGTGTGTGTGTGTGTGTGTGTGTGTGTGTGTGTGTGTGTTTCATTTTCCATATATATATATATATATATATATATATATATATATATGTAGGTATGTACTATATTCCCTCAAAAATAAAGAGACAGATTCCTTTATATATATATATATATTTATATATATATATATATATATATATATATATATATATATATATATATATATATATATATAAATGGCTCAAACACTAATATTCCATGGTTGAGCCTGTTAAACCTATTATAACAATGGAACATTAGTGTTTGAGCCTTTTATATTATATTCTTGCTCTGTCCTGGACATTGGTATCTACCTGGATCCTATCCTCTTGGATATATATATATAATTCACCTTCATCCCTACCGTGAGCCGACGGCTTAGTGTTAGAAGTTCCGACTGACGCCAATTCAGTCGGTTTTCGATCCTAGCTAGAGGCAACCGGACGTCTAGCCACACTGATGAGCTGTGAAACAGCGAAACAGTCTGTCTGTGGATGACAAAAAAATATATATATTGTTCTGTGTATCATAGTATTATATTAATTATTTATGGAGAATCATATGGACAATTATATATTAGAAAACACACACATATATATAATTATATAGCAGCAAGATGTGGCACAAGGCCGAGTTTAAAATGCGGTATCCGAAGCACGGGCAAAGAATAACCATAGGGCACGTAAAAACGGAGTCTCTTACCCTCTGACATAAGCCAGGTAAGTATATATATATATATATATATATATATATATATATATATATATATATATATATATATATAGAGAGAGAGAGAGAGAGAGAGAGAGAGAGAGAGAGAGAGAGAAAGAGAGAGAGAGGCGGAGGCACGGTGGAGTAATGGATAACGGCTTCGATTTGAGGAATCGTAGAATCGAATTCCAGTCGAATCCATTACATAAACTTACGTGGTAATACCCTTGGGAAAGGTGTGAATCCTCTTCTTCTCCCTCCATTTATGGGTAAATAGCAGGACAGACTGGGTTCTATAGCCATGGATGGCAACTCTTCTAGGAGAAGGACAACTCTGAATTCAGAATCTGCAGAGGGTCGTTTGAGGACCCTGTGGCACATAATCCAACTGGTCTCTGTATTCGGCCCTTCAAAGAGTGTGGATGGTCATGCACGAAACCTTCACCACTATAATCAAATCTCCTGTGCCTCTTGTCGGGCTGTCGGTTTCCCTCATACATCGGATTCGTCGGATTCGACGGGAGAGTCAAATATATATATATATATATATATATATATATATATATATATATATATATAGAGAGAGAGAGAGAGAGAGAGAGAGAGCGAGAGAGAGGTGGTTAGATAGAAAGAGAGAAAGAGACATACATACGTGTACAAATATATCATTTTTATTTTTTATTTAGAATAGATCATATTACTTTGAAATTAAAATCTTTAGATAGCTTCTGAATATTTTAAAAATATTTTTTCAATGTTCTTAGCCAACCACTATTCTTAATATAAATTATAACAGGTTTTATAAGTTGAACGGATATGTGTCAAAATCTTAACCGAGGAAGGATCCAGACGAATTTACACTTAAAATCTTTTTCAAATGTATTCTCAATTGCTATTTATGTCTACAATCCAGATGTGAAATTAGGTCACGGTTCTTAATACAACTGAGACGACACACCATTCCCACTTATTACAGGATAACCTAGAAACTTTATTTCCCCTACTCTCTCTCTCTATGAAATCATTATTCTTAATTTTTAAACCGAGAGTAATTTTTTACATTTGCATTTGGTTTACAGGTCTGAAGATTTGAAGCCGTGTCTTATCGATTTCAATGAAATAAAATATCACCTATGGGTTTTAACTGTTTATTCGTCCCTATATATATATATATATATATATATATATATATATATATATATATTTGTATGGATAAGAGTTTGTGACCATGGGTTTCACGGTTTCGCGATCATCAGACAAACGTTTTTGAGTCGGTCTGATGATCGCAAAAGGGTGAAATCCAAGCTCACAAACTCATATCCATACAACAAAATATGTTAGATCTATCACTGATAGTGAACACTTTCCAATAAGTACCGGCGCATATAATATATATATATATATATATATATATATATATATATATATATATATATACAGAAAATACACACACACACGCACACACAATACACACAACACACACAACATATATATATATATATATATATATATATATATATATATATATATATATAGAGAGAGAGAGAGAGAGAGAGAGAGAGTTAATAAACAATAAAATCCCAAATGACCTCATAGGGGAGTAGTCTATTTCGGCAGACGAAGATATCTGTGGTCTGTCTTATCAACACCGCTGTGAAATGAGCTCGTTTCTAGACGTGACCTCATTCCACACCGAAATCAGCTGCTGCCCATATGAGGTAATTTGGGATTTTATTTCTTTTTAATTATATTGCTCCACATTAATAAATACATTGAGTTCTTTTTGTAGATGAGTTTTAATATTTTATATTACTAGGAGCCACTTGGATTATATACGAACAGATTTGTTCCCTTTACCATATATATATATATATACATATATATATATATATATATATATATATATATATATATATATATATGTAGAAATATTGTCTTAAAGTGTGCTATATTTATGGGATAAAGTACTCAATATCAGAGATAGAGCGTGTATAAATATAAAACTGAACATAGAAATCAACACTTAGAGGCGACAGTCTGTTTCATGCTAGATGCAATCGTCAGGCAACTCGTGCTGTTATTTTTCTCGGCTATTCATATATAATGGTCAGTGGTGCATTGTGGGTAGTCTATTTTGGCGGTTACTTTTACCGGAAGTTGTTTATTTGTTTATTTATTTATTTGTGTCAAATTATTTTGCTTTTTTTTATTTAATTTTATTTTTATTTTTTATCTTATATATTTATTTTTTTATTTTATTTTGATCGGTGTTTTCATTAACGTAGTAAAAAATTGTTTATATAGCTTATTGTGGGTACTCTATTATGGCGGTTATTTTACCGGAAGAAATTCGGCTACATATTTAAGTATCTGTTTATATGACAATTTACCTGTAACATAAAAGCGCGACTCTAGCCCGTTTTTTCTCTCGACGCTATGTTTCGATTTGCGTTCACGTCGGTGTAAAAAAAAAGAAAGTCCTGGTTTGCCTTCACAAGGAAACGGAAGATGTGTTAGCACCAGGGCCAGAAAAGAAAATACGAATAATTTTTTCAATATACAGCGTTCTTTATTCATGGGTACATCTAACACGGTCTGAGGTACTTAAGTGATACTTGAGTATTCTTCACCCTTACTTTCGGTTAGCGAGAATTAGGACTGCTCTTCTGCACATGTCTGACTGTAACTATGTCGTTGGATAGCTATCCTCCGCCAACTCATCATCACTGCTTTTCTGCGCTCTCTACGACACGACGGATGCCTTCTTTTTGGCCTTTCGAGAATGTGACTGACTATATAAGGATACGGCGGGAATTACATTGGCCCGAATTATTCAGCTAGAAACAGGTTAAGATCGTTTTGTGTCATCGCCACTGTTTTCTCAATTGAGCAAAGGTGAGAGGAAAAAATCATCCCGGCCTTCAGTAATGGTACCAACATTCATACGCTGGCTCCCGTCCTCAAAGTCCATTCAAGAACCATCAAGAGATCGGTGAACGTTTAAACGTTTAAAAAAGAGGAAGCAGTTGAGAAGAAAACTGTATCAGGAGGTCACAACATGTAAGAGGGATCTTCATTTCAACTTAAAGCGATCAATTAGAAAAGATCCAACTCAATCCAGAATAAGTTTGGCACGTGAGAGAGGAGTTTCAGCAATGAGAGTTCAAAGAGCATTCAAAAAAGAATTAAAAATAAAATCATACGTGAAACCTATGAGGCACGTTGTTAATCCAGTACAGAAGCTTAGGAGGTTAGAAGACGAAGATTATCTCGAATAAGTTTTAAAATGATCCTGGGATAATAGATGTATATTTGAACTTTATTTCAATCCTTCATGAGCTTCCGATCCTTAGCTATGATTAATTAATGATTTCATCACAATTTGGAGAGTAATTATACACTCTTATTGCTCAATGTGGAGTCTAATAGCGTTATGAAGCCTCGGAGAATTTCAGTAAGGTACAGTAATCATTTCTAAGATATAACGTTTCAAATCTTATTTTAATAATTGAACAATTTTGCTGTTATTTTGCGATATCGGATGTCACAGCAAAATTGTCCAAATCGTGTAACAGCAAATTTATTAAATTATTAAATTAAGATTTGATCTGGGGAGGAAGTGTGGCTTTGTAAACAGTGACCATTACGGCTAATAATGCAAGACTCTTCGTTAAATCGAATCGAGTTCTCTCAGTCACTAAAATAAATACACCTAAATTCACCTTCGTCCTCACCGTGCGCCAACGGCTTAGTGGTAGAATCTCCGACAGACGCCAATTCAGTTGGGTTTCGATCCTAGCTAGAGTCAACCGGACGTCGAGCTATACTGATGATCTGTGATACAGCGAAACAGTCTGTCTGTGGATGACAATATATACATATATATATATATAGATGGGGGGTATTCTTGCGTGTCATGTGCCTTTTTATAACCTAATATTGAAGTTAATTTTAAGGGGGCCGCATCATACACGAGATATAAAATTAGCATATGTGCTGCTGGCCCCAAATTAGGTCTTCAAAGATCGCCTCATACAAACATATATACCCTATATGCCATCATTTTTTAAATTTTTCAGAAAGATAACCTCTAAAATGAAAACAAGTGAAAATACTGAGTGATGGAAGCACAACTTTGGAAACTACGAGAAGTTTGAACTGAGATGATATACCAATAAAACAGCATTGGCAAGTAACAAAATGTCACCAAAGATACTCGAGCTGATATTTTTTATTCATTTCGTCTCAAGCAAGGCAATAAAAGACAATAGAATACAAGGGTCGCGTGAAAGAAATTCAGAGGACAATATTCAAGGAATCAAGAAGGCAGAAGAAACGATTGACATTGCATTTAGATAATTTGAAGATCGTCGTTGCAGGAAGCCGAAAGAGATTCCTACAAGCCAGAAGTGCAAGAGAAAAGAATATTATCATAAAACTTATGGTTAGAAATATTAGCAATTTCAACAGTGAAATTATAAGACCTCGTTTCCAATTTTGTACCACACTTCAATTCATGACGTCGAGATTCCAGCGAAGAAAGCAATATTTATTTTTTTGAGTAATATAACAAATGTGGCACATGCCCAAAAAGCGGGGTAATAAGTGAAGTCTGGTCTTCAATTTGTCTTATCTTAAACTTCGCTAGCCACGATTACTGACTTAATCATACAACAGTATTCCTTAAACCAAAACAACATATTCTTACCGTTCTTACTCCAGCCACCATAAAACGTCTTATTTTCTACTATCAGCTTTAAAAAAGGACTTGTAACTAGAAAAACCGAATTAAAAAAGAATTTTAACAACAAATACTTTTTCACACCCAACCCAGTTCTGCGAAATCAGAGTCAACGTTGAGTTTAAGCAAGCGAATGAGCCAATTAGAGTAAAGTGCCATGCAGATGTAAATTTTTCCCACTTGTGACGAATGCAGCTATCGATGTTTTTTGCATGTTAGCATGCTAGTTAACATTCGTGTCAGTCAGCTGTTGGCTCTCACGCTGGTCAATAGAATCTTCCTGCCTATTCGTGACAGCCAGCTATAGGCTCTCACTCTGGCCAGTCGTAAATAGCCGCAAACTACATGAAAACTGCCGCAGAAGCATGAAAAATTGATTATTTCCACTAATTTGTATGTTGAGTCATTACCCTATAATGCTATCTATCTATCTATCTATCTAATTCAGCCTTTTATATGATGTAATCTCAGTACATAGCTGTTACAAGTATTTCCAAGACTATAAACCTTCAGGAGCCGAGCCACAATCTTAAACATGCTCTTTTTACTGTTTACTATTTCTGCTCTTGACAAGTATGTTATATAAACGAAATACGTCCAGTGATTAATATAAATAAAAACGTAGCACCAGTATGTGATGGACGCATGGGGAATGTGTTGTTGGATGAGAATGACATTTTTTCCATAGAATTTTTTTTTCAACATTACGGTACATATTCCAAGACACATTGTCTTGTAAGCCGGGAAATACGCTAGTTCCAATTGCTGTGAAAATATTTATACAAGCAAAAGGAAACTATGTTACAGAGGTGGGAAAGTGTTTGAATCCGAAATGACAGGTCAAGGTTGATAACATTTGGATTTCGTGAAGAAATCTCGGGATATAAAATAGAAGTCCCAGACCAGATGTGACAGCAAAATTCAATGCACAGACAAATGGTAAACTTATAAATATGCAAGGGTGATTCTGGCGAGAAATGAACTGATTTTTCTCGAAGCAGACTTGGAAACTGATTTAGTATAATCATTCCATTTTATGTCAAGAAAGTTGAAAGGGTTGCTGTCCTGGAGGTTAGCATTAGCTATGCATTCGATAGCTGTATTTGTCACAAGTAGGAAAAATTTAAATCTCTATGGCACTTTACTCCAATTGGCTCATTTGCTTGCTTAAACTCAACGTTGATTCTGATTCCGCAGAACTGGGTTGGGTGTGAAAAAATATTTGCTGTTAAAATTCTTTTTTAATTCGGTTTTTCCAGTTACGAGTCCTTTTTTAAAGCTGATCGTTTTGTGTTCATTTTGTCTAGTTCTTTTTTCGTAACAGATTTAATGTTTAGTATAGAGTTTATAAAAAATTCGCAGTGTGAGATAGGCAAGAAGTAAGGCATGTAGCAACATCAGCACGGCAAAGGGCACTCCTTTAAAGGCAAGGAAGGGCAAAAATATTTTAAGTCAAGTGATAGCGATTGCTGTATGAGTCTTACGATTTTTGAATCAAGCACGGGCAACGCCGGGCCATGCTGCTAGTAGAAAATAAGACGTTAAATGGTGGCTGGAGTAAGAACGGTAAGAATATGTTGTTTTGGTTTATGGAATATTTTTGAATCAAGCACGGGAAACGCCGGGCCATGCTGCTAGTATATAATATATAGAAATGATTGAATAGATGAGCAACAGCCTGTATAGACTGACATTTGATGCAATTTGCTTGTCTTTTTGCACGTTAATAGCAAAAGTGACTTTTCTTGTCTCAGTGAACTTGCTACCAACGAAGCTTTCCCCAAATCAAGTCTCCCTCCCAAAATGCCCCCGAACTGGTTATTCCTGCTGTAAATGCGTCAAAGGTTATAAGCAATTCGGACAACAATGGTGAATAGAAGGCGCTTATTCTGTTGTAGGATAATGCAAGATCCCATCCTTCGCAAAACACATTACAGGACCAAGAGCTTCTAAGCCATGATCATCCACAGAAGAAGATGAAGAAGAAGAAAATAAAAAGTAAAAGAAAGTAAAGAAAAAAAATGGAAAATTAAAGGAAGAAGAAGAAGAAAAGGCAAAAGATAAAGAAGATTGAAAGATAAAAGGAGAAGGAGAAAAAGATGGAAGAGAAGAGGAAAATCGAAAAGCAAGGAAGAAGAAAACAGAAAAATGACGAAGAGGAACGAAACGAAGATAGAAAGAAAAAAGATAAAAAAGATGGAAGGTAAAAGGAAAACAAAATGGAAATGTAATAAAAAAGAAAAAGAAGAAGAAAAAGAAAAAGAAGAAAAAGAAAAAGTAGCAAAATAGAAGAAAAAGAAGAAAAAAGAAGAAAGAAAAAGAAGAAAAAGAAGAAGAAAAAGAAGAAAAAAGAAAAAGAAGACGAAAAAAGAAAAAGAAGAAAAAAAAATAAAGAAGAAAAAAGAAGAAAAAGAAGAAGGAGAAAAAGAAGAAAAAGAAGAAGAAGAAAAAGAAAAAGAAGGGGTAAAAGAAGAATGAAGAAGATGAACAAGTAAAAGAAGAAGAAGAAATGAGTGTGGAAGTAGCGGTAATGTCAGTGGGTAATGATAAGAAAATTGGAAACGTTCCTCATAAATACGAGTTTAAAGCGCTAAAACATACATGTAATTATTATTT
>OZ038489.1:113896403-113911403 GCA_964036315.1 Acanthosepion esculentum | reverse complement strand
CAAAGGAAATAAAAAACAACAACAATAATAATAATAATAATAATAATAATAATAATAATAATAATTGGTATGAACACCACCCAGACCCGGTTACGGAGATAGGACCTGTAATAATTTTATGGGACTGCACAATACAAAAAGACAGAACAATCAAAGCTAATCGCCCTGGCATTTTCGTCAGAGACAGCAAACAAAAGAATTGCCTCCTTATTAATATGGCAGTTTCTGCAGACTGCAGTGTATCTTTAACGATCTCCAAAAAGCGATCAAAATACAAGGACCATGAAATCGAAATCTCAAAAATGTGGGACATGGGAACATTAACAATCCCTGTTATACTTGGAGCCCTCGGATTGGTTGGAAAAGATTCCGGTAGACTAATTGAAGGGATTCCTGGAAGCCCATGTCTTAATGAAATACAAAAAAATTGTTCTCACACGTAAAGCCCACACTTTACGAAGGGCTTTATATAATTTTTTTTTTGTCAGTGGAAAATGTCATGATGCCATTTCTAACCTTAGGTCTTTGGGCGGGACCCGGAAAGAAATGTGTACACCCCAGAAATCAAAGAAATGTAATAATAATAATAATAATAATAATAATAATAATAATAATGAGAAGAAGAAGAAGAAGAACATCAAGAAGAAAACAAAGAAATAAATTTAGATATATGCTATACCGAATAAGATACATTTAATTATTTTCTATTTGTATAATGAAAAATACATGGAATGGTATAGCGACTAATTTCTATGCAAAGTTAATAGTATTATATGATGTTTGTTGTAAAATAAAAACTCGAATTTTTGCCCGCATGATTAAAATTGTCGTGAAATTTTCCGAGATTCTCCAAGGTAACCAAATATGTGCTTACCGTTTTAGATTTATTAGAAGTAGTCCAGCACATATGACACACTGCTAGTAATCAAAGTAATCCCCATCGGTGTCCGCAATGCTCTGGGGATAAAAACCAAGTGTCTTGGACACAAAGAATTCTGTGAGCACCTGCAGCAAGTTTTCTTTATTTTTCAAAGATTCCTCACGGATGTTGGTGTCCATGGAATGGAAGTGGTGTTAATGTATTGACGCAAGGTATGCTGAGTAAGGTGGATAACACAGTGTCTTCTAACGAAGTCGCCGTATGGTTTCCCTAGTTACCCGTAACATATGAGGCCTGGCATTATCAAGGATGGGGAACAGTACAGCCTTGCGATTGGTTCTTTCTGCTTCAGTGCCTGTTGCACATGTTCTAATTGCTGCGAGTACAAGGCCCGCAGTCATGGTTTGGCCCGTTGGTAAGCAGTACATCAAATATGAGCTTTGTGTGTAGATTGCAGTAAACTCTGCCAGGAGGGAAAAAATACCTTCCCAGATCAAAACAAACTACCAAAATCTCAGAACTAATCCCAAAATGTATACACGACAAAAATCTTTTACTATGTCACTGAAAAATCGAACGCTGAAAACGAAGAAGAATAAAAGAAGATAATTAAAATAAATAAAAAACAAGTAAAATAGATTAATCTAGAAAATAATATATATAACACAGAAAAAAAAGTAATAAACAAATTAACAAAACATATTCATATAATAGTTGGCCATATATATATATATATATATATATATAGGGATCTCATTTAAATATTCATGGAGACCTACCGGACACTATTCGGAATATACTTGTCGACAACACTAATATAATAGCATCCTCCACTTGCAAAAAAAGGCTAAAATAATGGAAGTCTTACTAATAAAAACAAACAAACCAACACTTAATGATATTAACTTTGAACATGGACATAATATCTTGACCGTGTTTTGAAACAAAAAAAAATGAATCACTTTATCGCACGAGAAATTATATAAAAAACTAAATAAAAGCACCGTGTCAGTCGTTTTTAATGAAATGTGCATGAAAGAAGGATTGCTGCCTAAATACACAAATATATATATATATATATATATATATATATATATATATATATATATACATATATATATATATATATATATATATATACATATATATATACATATATATATATATATATATATATATATATATATACATATATATATACATATATATATATATATATATATATATATATATATATATATATATATATAATAGTTGGCCATATATATATATATATATATATATATATATATGAAATAGCCACTCTAGCGGCTAGACAATCCCTACTGCAGACTCTCGCTCAGGCAAATTTGTATTTGTTCAACAGCCAAAGAGTCAACCTCTGTTTTATATTGCAGCTATGCTAAGCAGACCTCAGTTCCAGTTTCTGGTACAGAGCGTGTTATCTTGAATGATCAACAATCTGAACAACACCAGCACACTCAAACCCTTGGTCATGATGACTTGTGACTTCGTACTAGCACAGCTATTGACGGCTCCGTCTACCCAATTTCACGCACAAGCCTTGGGTCAACCCGCGGTATGGTTTTCAGGCACTTTCCTAATATATATATATATATATATATATATATATATATATATATATATATATATCACTTTAAAGGTTATTTTTAGTGGATACTCATATTTGAATAGACGCCCGTTTATTTTTTTAACTGTATTTTGTCTTCGACTACCGGTCTGAAGGTTCGATAAATCTTATAAAAGAAAAAATCGATATATATATATATTTTAGAATTGGACATTGTCCGACAATTTATTTAAAGACATTTATATTATGTTTAACGTTCATTATATAGATTCAAGTATTTAAGCAAATGCTCTGTTTTATAATAAACCGTATTAAATAACATTTACCGGCCTGAATGTCCGAGAAATTTTCATAGAAAATTTTCGCTCTCCGACAGGAATCGAACCTGTATCCTATACGGAACCATCATTTCGCGTGATGTGCCTTAACCTTTCGGCCACAGATGAGCGTCTGGTTAGCAAGGTCGATTTTACTATCTTTAAACTTAAATCTTCCATGAATCTCTTCTATTCATATCTGCTCTAGCGTATCAAATGTAAACAAATGACGTCATATATTTTAGAATTGGACATTGTCCGACAATTTATTTAAAGACATTTATATTATGTTTAACGTTCTTTGTCATTTGCTTAAATACTTGTATCTATAAAAAGAACGTTAAACATAATATAAATGTCTTTAAATATATATATATATATATATATATATATATATATATATATATATATATATATATATCCCCTGACGAGTTGACGGAGTGCTTTACAGGAGAACCTCTCGTTAGATACGATGTGCTTTTTAACCGACTTGGCCACGAAGAGCGTCGTTTATTGAGCATTTGTGTACTTCCTTTACACAGAACCTTCTGATTTAGACTTCTACAAGTTCATAATTGAACGGATCTAAGGACGGTATAAGCATAAAGAAAATCCTGAATAACTATTGAGAGAAGTCAAATATTTCCAATAAATTATAAAAAGAAACCGTCATTATATTACCATTTGCATAAAAACTTTCTTTGCTTACAAAACTTTGCTTATATAAAAGTAATCTGATACACATAACCAAACAATCCGAAATTACATTACGTCCGACAATAACGTCTTTATGAAAAAAGATATTTTAAATACGTTGACCTCCAGATTAACTTCCTTTCATACAATGATTAAGTAACGTCTTTTACGTCACAAATATTTCTTTAACTAAATTTAATTTTACTATCGAACGCTATGCCTAATGAAGTGTAATCCGTGTAACCCAGATTGGGTCTAGATATTTCAAATTAGCTGATATCGAGAACTTCGATTAGAAAACTACTTGTCAGAAAAGCGTCTACTTCAAGAAATAGTAATCGACCAGGATTTTTTTGTCAAAACACAAACCTTACATACTTATAAAGGGTGTTCCAATAGTTTGGACCGATTTTAAATATGAATTAAGTTTAAGCGTGTCATGATTCTTTTCATTTTCGTTCAGATTTGGCGAATATTTGGGTGATATTATTTTTCACACATAATTGCCATGACTTAAATAACATGATACAATAGAGAAATAAATAAATTTTCACCAATAACACTGATTTCTTTACTGCTGACTTTGATCTGTCTTAATGAAACACATTTATATATAATATATCCGACTTAATGAAACACCCTTTATATATATATATATATATATATATATATATATATATATATAGTTTTAAGTTGTGCTATATTTATGGGATAAAGTGCTCAATATCAGAGATAGAGCGTATGTAAATATAAATATAAAATATCTAAATAAATATAAAAACGATTGCGTCCAGCATAAAACAGCTGTCCCCCCTGAGTGTTGACTTTAATGTTCACTTATATATATATATATATATATATATATATATATATATATATATATATGTATATATATATATATATATATAAAATGAAATTGCTGTATACCCTACAAGAAAGGTTGAGGTTCCTCCTATCCTAGTATTTAAAACATATGTTGTCGGACGGAACAGTTGGCTTAACATCTCTCCTACGAGTATTTGCACTAAAGAAGGGATGTAACGAAATCAACAATATCATTCGAATACGGATTACATTTTCAAAATATATATATATATATATATATATATATATATATATATATATACTTGACGCAGTGCTTCCAGGACAGTCCGTGTACGAAAATATGGAGTCTTGATGCTCCAGGTAATAGAAATCATCTAAGTGACAAACTTTTATTTATTCTACATGCATGCATCTATATAGTATCATATAGCTGGCCACTCGTATTCGAAAATAGCAGTCTACTAGGGCGCCTAGCCAATCCCTATTGCAGACACTTGCTCGGGCGCATTTGTGTTTATTCAGCACCCACAGAGCCCACCTGTGGTTTATACTGTAAATATGCTGAGCAGACATTAGTTACAGTTTCTGGGAAAGAACGTGTTATCTAGCGTGATCAAGAATTTGAACAAAGCGTGCACGCTCAAGCCCTCGGACACGATGACTTGTGATTTCGTGCTGGGACAGCTATCGACGGCGCCAAGGGTTTCGTCTACCCATTTTCACTCACAAGACTCGGGTCAACTCGTGGTATGTTTTTGAGGCACTTTCGAAAAGTATCGCACACTGGGATCAATACCTCTAGTCCGATAACATTAACATGTGGCCGTGTGGTTAGAATGTTCGCATTCTGAACATGAGACCAGCGTTCGAATCTTATATATATATATATATATATATATATATATATATATATATATATATATATATAATAAAAAGGCTTAAAACTAATATTCCATGGTCAAAATTTGTTCCATTGGAATCGTAAATACGATCCAATTCATCAGACCTACAAATTCAAAAAGAAAACAGAAAAAACAACTCCGGGAATAAAAAATAAAATTTAGTGAGCGTGTATGTATGAGAGTGTGGGACGAATGCTAGAGTAAATGAAAGCTATAGGGAGGGGTAAGAGACGAGAGAAGGACAGGAAGGTCTAAAGATGAAGAGAGGATTTAATTTAACAGAGAGAAATTTTAAAGAGGGGAGTCAAAGACGGTTTAAGTGAGAGAAATATGAATATTTTCAAATGTCTAATACATTAAAGATACACTGGAAAAGAGTATACATTTTGTGGGGACATACACACACACTAGGCGATATAATCTTAAAGCTCAGAAGATGAGAGAGGGAGAGGAAAAGAAAAAGGAGTGGGGGGAAAGGGGGGAAATGGGGGAATTAAAACCGAAGGGTATTTATAAAAGGACCGCTGTGTAAACAAGAAAATTTGACAAAGGTAATATTGACTACAGGTTACAAATCTAATATAAACATATTAAAATAACGATTATCTAATCCAGCAATCTGTATTTCTATGTTCAAAAACGCATACGTATACATACATACACAACAACATATTTATATTTCACATACATACATACATACATATAGGCGTGTACACACATACCCATACATAACCATATTTATATAAATACATACATACATACATATATTTTGAATTGGACAGAGTCCGACAATTTATTTAAAGACATTTATGATATGTTTAACGTTCTTTTTATAGATGCAAATATAATCTTAAAGCTCAGAAGATGCGAGAGGGAGAGCATTTGCTTAAATACTTGTATCTATAAAAAGAACGTTAAACATATCATAAATGTCTTTATATATATATATATATATATATATATATATATATATATATATATATATATATATATATATATATATATATACACATATATACATGACACATACATCCATACACATCCACTCCTACACATATATACATCTACACACATATATACATACGGACATACACATACGTGCACATAAACAATATATACATAAAACATTACACATCTCCATACAATCACATACACGCACCCACTTAAACAAATAAACAATGCATCCCTCTATCTATCCGTCTAACTATACATACATACGTACATATACACCCATACCTAAATATGCACACACACATATATAAACACATCTACATACACATCTACCTACATATACATACATCCATATACGCATATATATATATATATATATATATATATATATATATATATATATATATATATATATATTATAATTATTTTAAAAAAATAGGATTCCATCGCGACACAGAAATGACTATGTTTCGAAATGTCAGCAGCATTTAAGTTTAATTCCAATATTAAACCTTAACCACTGGCTGGCAGTTTCATCCTCAAGCCTTGTTTTGGAATAACTATGATATGGAATATTTTACTCATTTATAGTTTTGGAATGGAGGTGTGGTTTGGGGTTGTTTTTTCTTTATCAAGGGGTCACTGCTTTGATGGAAGTAGGGGTGCTTGTGATATGTCAAGTTTTTGGAGTCGTGTAAGGTTGGTTTGGGTTTTGTTTTTTTATCTCTTTTGAGAAGCCGGAAACAATATTTTCTGTTATATATTCGAATAATGACAATTTTAATAAACAAAAAATTTATACACGTATGATGTATAAAAATTTCTAGGACATCTTTTACTCACTGTCGTATATCAGACATTAAATTATATCACTTATCCTCCTCCATAACTTACCTAGACTTTTCAGTTAACCTGATGAATATTTATGAGCGTTTCTCAAATTTAAAAAGTTTGCAAACTTAACACCATTTCTCTCCCCATCTAATTACTAATGCTAGTACTAGATTTATCATTTTGTGACACGTTTTAAGTTCAAATATTAAAGTAACTTGTATGTCATTACAATAAAGATTGCGTGAAATCGGTTTATAAAACAAACATCGCATTCCATACAGTCTATTAGAGGAATGACAACTGATTGATGTATGTGTCCACTACCGGAATGCTGATTATTAGGCCAGGTCTAGTTGGGCAGTACAGTTTTATTCAGATTTCATGCTAATCGTGCAAAATAAAGGATCTTTTCATTAATAGGCTATACAATTATTAGTGAACAGACATGTAAACATGTATATTTTCTCTGTAGATCATTGTATTAGTTAGAGTAATGCTTCAGTTTTATTTCTTTACAATTATCTGTAATCATTATAAAAAAAATCTTCTTTCCTTCCACAGGGCTTATGGCCATATCATCTTGAAACAACAATTCTTTTCTGATCACAGAAGTTAAGCAACGTCGAGCCTAATCACTGACTAGATGAGTGGCCGCTTGGGAATACCAGGGACTTTAAGCTAGGATGTGCCGGTGGTGTAATGTATAAGGGCTCGCATTAGGAAACCGGTTCCAGTTCCAATCGCAAATACCTTTGGGAAAAGTATGAATCCATTTCTTCTCTCCCCAGATATGGGTTAATCAGTAGATTGTATCACTATTTACGCTGTTCGGACTAACATCCTCATCGTTGTTGCCATATTTATCACAACGTTTCGGCCGTTGTACGCTCCGGCCTTTTTCAGGTGGTTGGAACTGAACCATTTATTTCGCTCGCTGGGTTAGACTGTTCTAGTTCCACGTGCCATGTCTACCCCAGCGAACGAAATAAAGGGTTCAGTTCGACATTCAAACCACCTGAAGAAGGCCGGAGCGTACAACGGTCAAAACGTATGATAAATATGACAGCAAGGATGAGGATGATAGTTCGAATAATGTAAATAGTGTACGTAATACCTCATCTGAGAAATATAGACAGATAGTAGATTCTATCGGTAAATCATTATTATTGCCAAAATGTTGTTACAATCTAAAAATATTTTCTGGATTTAAATAGCCTTCAAAGGGTTGATAAGCCCTAAAAAACAAAATAAATCTTTCCTTTAACATTGGTCTTTTGTTTGTAAAATCAGTGTTTTCCGAATCGTTTTTCCAATTCTTCATTTTAATTCTAGATAGTTTTCTAGTAGGAAAATAACTTGCGTGATCTCGAACAGCTAGTGTTAGAAGTAACTGGATTTTTTTGTTGCCTTTTGTAGAAAGAGTAATGGTAAAAAAGAATTCATGAAAAATACTAAACAAATATCAAAAAGATAAATGTCGACCAAAGACACGATAAACTGGAAACTATGACAATAAAATGTTGCGTTATTTCTGGGTCTGACAATAAATTCGCGCCTAAAGTTACTCTCTCTTCAAAATATTACACATGAGATTTACATTATAAGTTTCTTTTTCGGGAGAAAGACATGTGTTTTATTCAGAAGACCTCTGGGATAGAAAAAGAAAAGGAAGCAAAATCCAATGGTAAAATCTAACGTCACAGAAAACTGTCGCGCCATATTAATTGCTTAACATTCATTTTCATCGCACCAGGAACCTAACGTATCGTTGGGCGCCATTACTATTTCCTTGAAAATATTTCAATTTTATGACCTTTATTTTTGAGCAGCCGATTTTTGCAGCTGGTAAGTCGGGAGTGAAGTGACAACGGTTCCTTACTTATGAGTTAACGATTATAAAACTGTATCCGGCAGGTTGAACTACTGAAAAGAAGATAGAGAAAGAAATAAAAGATGATAATATGAAATGTACGCATAGTCGAAAAGATATCAGTCAGTATTATCGCCTATTCATACCACACTGAAAACGAGATATCAGAGCAGACTTTTAAGTTGGAATAGAAACGACGAGAGGAGATTAATAAGTGTTCAGATATTGTCGGCTCTTGATAAAAGAATATTGTCGATAAAATTGAAAAAACAAAACAAACATGAAGGAAGGTAAAGTGTTCTTGAAAATCTAGGTAATGATAAAGATGCATCAATTATATTTCATTCACTAGTTGCCGTTTTTTTTATCATGCACAATGTTATTGATTGAAGAGCTGCGATACAGCGAAACAGTACTGTCTGCGAATGACATAATTTAGCTCTTGAAAGTATGTTTTAATTGAATGACAAGCTAATTCTATAAACAGCAGCCACCTGCGTTAATGCAAAGCTCTTCAGTAAAATGAATCCAGCCCTATCCAGCATTTGTTTACATTCGTAAAGACAATACGCTAGATTGAGCTGCCTCATTTAGTCGAATGAAGATAGCTCAGTGGTAGAAACTCTGACTGGCACTAAATCGGTTGGGTTTCAATCCTTGACTTGAGGCATTCGGATGTCTAATTGCACTGAGGAGCTGTGATGCAGCGAAACAGTACTGTCTCTCTCTCTCTCTCTCTATATATATATATATATATATATATATATATAACCAAATGTTGTTGTGCAAAGTAAGGTATTATATATATATATAAATATAAAAGTGAACATAGAAGTTAACACTTAGAGGCGACAGTCTGTTTCATGCTAAATGCAATCATCGGGCCTCGGTGGCCTGACGATTGCATCTAGCATGAAAAAGACTGTCGCCTCTAGGTGTTATCTTCTATATTCACTTTTATATTTACTCACGCTCTATCTCTGATATTGAGCACTTTATCCTATAAATATAGCACACTTTAAGACTATTTCTTCATATATATATATATATATATATATATATATATATATATATATATATATGCGTGTTTGTGTGTTGTGCTGATATGATTATATATGATGCAATGATGTATTGTTATGTATACATCTACAAAGACACATAAAATGTTCACATATACTTATTCATCTATTAAATGTTGTTGGCGTCTCCGTTATGGACGCGACCGAACTTGGCTCTCTACCATTTCTATGTCTCTTAATAAACATTGTTTTTTCACCACCACTCCCAGTCCGTGTTCTGTAATCCAATTACACAAGCTTGTTAGATTGATCGCCGTTTCCTCTATGTTCCTTTTGCCGTCATTATGACCTTTGAGTGCCATATACTTCAAGCCCTCTTTCCTCATTATCTATCCTAGAAATATCAGCTGCCGCTTTCCAATTCTAAGTCCAGTATTCACTATCATAAACAGAGTGTCCAGTATTTCCTACAGTTCATCATACATTTCTTTGTTTATATGTCTTATGTTGTGTATATATATAATTAAGTGCATTGACAAGATAAGAGGTTGCATTGACGCAGAATCACTATATGTGTGAAGCAAATGCTTTTGACATCATTATTAGGTTATCGAATTTACCATCGTTACCAAGTTTATCATAATTATTAAGCCAAAGAATTATTATCACTAAATGGTTACTGAATTTGTCATTATTATTTAGTAATGGAATTTATGATCATTATTAGGTTAGTGAATTTGGCATCATTATTAGGCTACGGATATTGTCATCATTATTTGCTTCGTGAATTTGTTATCACTATTAAGCTACGGAACTCGTTATCATTATTGTTTACTGAATTTATCATCATTAGGCAAACGCTTGCCTCCTTTCACAGGTCTTGGAAAAAATTTCTCTTTCAAGGAAATCATTATTAGGTTAATTAATTTATCATCATTATTAGGTCGGTAGCAAAATATTACATCATTGTTTAGGTAAGGAATTTGGGATCATTATTAGGCTATGGCATATTTGTTTTTTAAGCATTAATGCTGCAAACTATTATTCTTATTATTATCATTATTGTTCTGTGTACTGATATCATTATTGCAGTTTGCTGCATTTACCGAATTGCACCAAATCTCTTTGTGGTTGCGTTGGAGAATGAAAGACAAGAATTCTCCTCAAAATTCTATCACATTTCGCAGAATCCAGTATCATCGCCGTATCGATAATCTTAGATCTTAACAGAACTTCTACAAGTACTTCAGCTCTTCTTATCACCACTTTAATTTTTATGTTTTATAGTTAACTTAGCAAAATGGGAAGGGACTGTTATGTTCTCAATTTTATTGATCCTATTTTCCTCTCGTCCATCATTACCCTATAAAATTTGATATGTCTTCTTTTCTTTCTTTATAATTACCAAATTTCGTTTCCTTTCCCGTGTTTCCACTTCATTTTTTAAAATTATTTGTAAGCATTTCACCCCAAGCAAAGCGGGAGTGCCACTAGCACGCAAGGGGTAACAGAGAGTGTGATCAAGTGTAAAGAGGGGGGGTGTTTGGGGCAAATTATAAAGAAAAGGACAGGGATCAAGATCAGGCATCAGATGTTATCGATTGACATTACATTTGGATATTTGAAGATTATATCTATCAGCGAAGCACGTAAGAGGGAGGGAGTTCCACTGTCGGGAAGTGCGACATAAGAAGCTGTTGGAGTAGAAGAGACGGTTACATTTAATCGTTTTGACAGTGACAGGATGGGGCCGAGATGCCAACCTAGTAGCACGCTTAAATTATTGCAGTTTAAGAACCAGTGAAAGTAGTTGCCATGAAACCATTTGTAGAAAAGAGAGAGGGAAGCCACATCATGTCTGTGAGAAAGTGACTGTAGACGAGATGCCAGGTCAGGACCTATCACATTGCATATCCGTCTCTGGATTTTGTCGAGGACATCGAGATGAGCAGCGGGGCACCAGACCACATATAGCAATAGTATTCAATGCAAGGACGAATGAGTGATTTATCGATTTGAAGGATGGACTCTGGCGAGAAAAACCTTCTGGCGCTACACAGAGGACCAACTTTCCTTGCGGTAGATGAAGCTATTGATTCAATGTATTTGTTCCACATCAGGTCAGTGGAAAGCGTGAGACCAAGCAGGCACAGAGAGACACTCTCGTAGAGTTGGGCATCAGACATTCTGATAGGAGGCAGGGATGCATTAGTAAGTTAGGAATTTGTAATCATTATTAGTCTGCCGAATTTGTTATCAAATTAAGCTACTGGATTTCTCATGGCCATAAATTTTGGAAATTTCTCATTATTATTAGGTTTGAGAATTTTTCATCATTATTAGGCTATGGAATTTGTCATCATTATTAGGCTATAGAATTTTTCATCATTATTAGGCTATGAAAGTTGTCATCATTATTAGGCTATAGAATTTGTCATAATTATTAGGCTATGGAATTTGTCATCATTATTATTAGGTTTGAGAATTTGTCATCATTATTAGGCTATGGAATTTGTCATCCCTATTAGGTTAGTGAAACTTTCAAAATTGACTAACGGATATTGTGTTGTTTTTTTGATAATTTTAGTAACGTGCCTTTTTCACATTTCCCATATTTTAGGGACCACGTGTGTGTATATATATATATATATATATATATCGCTACGTGTACACTTTCTGTTATTGAACAGATTATCATGCCCTTTTATATGCTACTCATTGGTAGATCTTTTTTGGTAGTTTTTATTTTTTACAGTGATGTCCACATTGTACAAGGCCTAGGGGTCACTCGAGGTAGAGGGTTACAGAGTAAGAGGTACAGATTATACGTGTGGAAGATAACAGTTAACCCTAGACTTGAACAGCTTAAAATTGTAGTGATCGGTGAAGGAACTTCTTGGAGGTAGGTTCCTTTTGTGGCCGTTAATGATTAAGTATAACTCAAGAATTCAAAGTTAAATAAATCAGTATTTAATTGCAATCAAAAATAATTATCATTTCAGTGAATACGTTGTGAGTAGGTCGGCTCGGGTTAATGTCCGGTAAATTTCAAATCAAAACCCAAATCATCGACGCACAATAATTCACACTAATTCGACTGGATTGTTTACTCAAAAGTCACTCAGTAATCACTGCATTCAGTAGGTTGACACCGCTATATATACACCTGTTATAAGTACAGTGTGTCACCCTTGAACCTCGGTGTCGGTAGTTACTCGTTTTCCTCCTATATGACAGTTCAACAAGTACGTGGGAATAAGTTGCTTGAGTGGAACTTAGATCTCAACAAGGGAATACGAATGGCTTGAGGGTGGTTCGTTACAATATACGTGGCCTGGAGTGACTTAGCCGTGATGGTCAGGATAGGTGGGAGTAAGTTCATCTAATTACAGCAGCAACAGACTTCCGACGTCTCACCTTTGAGAAAGGGACTGTCGGGTGGAATATATTTCGTCGCTTACAAGGACGCAGAGACGCTTTTGAACTCTATCAAGCGTAGAAAGTAAAGACTAGACAGGAATGACTCTGAGTTATACATATTTTTGTAGTTACGTGAACGCCGGACATTGACCGTATTTAGACCAATGTACATATATTTCATAGGGAGGTACGGTGGAGTAATGGATAACGGCTCAGATTGAAGAATCGGCGAGCCGAGTTCAAATACCAGTCAGATCCATTACATTCACTTACGTGCTAATACACTTGGGAAATGTATGACTCCTCTTACTGCTATTCGTAAATAGTAGGCCAAACTGTGTTCTATCGCCTTGAGTGGCAAGAAGAAAAAATCTGAATTCAAAACCAGTCTGAAGTGAATTTGGCTCCGTCAGGCTATCTTGCTCATGAAACACTACGTCTAGTAAATGTGGCGACCCTATAGTTTACGGGGTAAAAAAAGAACAAAAATATATTACAGGACAGAAAACTGTTTTCCATAGTGTTGGGTTTTGTACTAGCGCAGATAATTTCAATATAACAGCTTCCTTCCTCATCACCAAGCTGAGTTTTGAATTTGTCGCGGTTCAATGGAGACATTACTGCCTCCGTCTCCAGTATCACATATTCTCTTTACGTCGTAACGTGTAACAACTGGTAGTAAACCCAGCCCCTTCAGCAGATATTACATTTGGTGTTAGTTGCAAAAGAGTTAAATTTTGTGATATTTGATACAAATATTTTTTTCACATGCATTCAGCTGGCCTTCCTAAATATGTCGGCGATCTAAATACCGTCAATGATTCACTGCCCAGTCATTACTTTCTAAGCTCGACAAAGTTCAAAAGCGTCTCTGCGTCGTTGTAGGCGACGAAATATTTCCCATCGTGCAGTCCGTTTCTCACAGACGAGAAGCCGGAAATGTGTCACTGCTCTTTTGTTGCCTTATACGACATTTTTTGAGATATTTTCCTGCACTGCCGGATATATAATTAAACCAACATGTACGAGGAGAATTCTGACATGGCAGTATTTCACAAAATTAAATCAGTATTGTCTCATGCAGTTAATTTCAAGCAAGGAGTTGCGTTGAGCGGTTGATGGCTCTCCTACTGGCGGGAAAATTAACTTTTTTCTCTCGAAAACATGCCTGCAGACACCATGTCCCGTGGCCTTAATGCTTTTCTACTGAAGATACATGAACGGAATTCCGGTCATCTGTGGAAGAACAGTCATGGGACCAACAGTCCCAGAAACTTCTTTAGGAGAACTCCTGACATTGTCGAAGTTGCATGTGGCGAAGAGTGAGTTTGAAACAATACAGGACTTAGTAAAGTCAAGTTCAACGCAGTAACTATACATAAGACCATTCAAGATCCTGGAGAGGCATGCTATTTGTTACAATTTTTGGGTACTAGTTAGCCAACCAAAATGAGCTGACTCATTTTATAGTCCACCAAGAGAAGAATTAACCAATCAGAAAGCTCAAAATATTCAATCCGACGTGTATAAAGGCAGCCATTTTGTTTTTTCTCCGAAAATTCACTGCCAACCTCTGATATTGAAGACCTGAAGAATTACTGAATAGATGCTAATAGTGATATATTGGCGTTGTTCCATTGAACACATTACGTACTGCACTGGATTCTATATTCAAAGACTACGGTGAACATGGTC
>OZ038489.1:113873903-113891403 GCA_964036315.1 Acanthosepion esculentum | reverse complement strand
GAAGTAAACATTCAGACAAACGAGTAAACAAACAAAACTCTGATTACTCACAAGAAAATAAATATATCTTATTAACATTTTTTTCCCACAATCGAACGATTATATTTACAATGAAGAGAAGACAAAACAAGTATCAAGAACAATACTGGGAGAAAATGCACGACAAAGTGGAAAAGTTTTCATATGACGCGTTTCGTCGGACTAAATTTATTACGGTGGTGCTATTACACATGCGCAGGAACGAAGGATGCTGGGAATTTTTAATTTAATTTCTTTTTTATAATCAAGCCAGTTTCATCTAAATTATTTTTCCTTTTCTTTGCATCACTTTTGTTATTAGATATCCCACATTGTGTAAATAGATCATCTGCCAGGAGTGGTGAAAGCCAGGCGCAAATTTATTGTGGATGACCTTCCGATCAAGGCACTCTCTAAACATTTTCGCCTTAGTTAATTGTTTTATCCTTTGATCAGTGTAGAATTTGTTGTCAAAATACGGAGGTCAACTAATTAATAGGTTTGATGTATTCTTGTGCAAATACCCCTTTTTTGTTCATATATATATATATATATATATATATATATATATACATATACATACATACATATATATATATATATATATATATATATATATATATATATATATATATATATATATATATATATACGAATGTAATGAGAACGAAAATAATATATAAATTCTAACGTTCACAGCATTAATTCAAAAGAGAGTTCAATACCAAGAGTAGAGCAATATTTATTTATTATAATTTGTCGGTATGTAAAAATTATTATATATATATATAAAGAGAGAGAGAGAGAGAGAGAGTCATCCGTACATAAGCCTATTTCGTTGTATCCCAGCTCATCAGTGTGAATAGACATCCGATGGCTTCAAGCCAGGATCGAAAATCGACCGATCTAGTATCAGTCAGAGATTCTCCCTCTAACTTAGCGACGCATGGTAGAAAAAGATAAAATTTTAACGTATTTTATAAGTGGTGTATACAAACTTGAGTGGCGCTAAATTCATACCTGAAGAGAGAAACGTTAATAGCAGGAGCAGCCAATGTTATTTTTAAAATTATCCTTTCTCTATAGTGGTTAATTGGCCAACGAGAGCATAAATAATCATCCACAAACAAGTCTGTTCAGCTGTATAACAGCTCATCAGTGTGGCTAGACATCTGATTGCTTCAAGCCGGGATCGAAATTCGACCAATTTGGGATCTTTGAGAGATTCTAACCCTAAGCTATCGGCGCACGGCAGAGAAAGGGAAATATTTAACGTATTATATATGTGATGGATAGAACGCCAGCAGCCAAAGCGCTCAATTCGTAACTCAAGAGCGATGCGTTAATAGCAGGAGCAGCCACGGATTTTAAAATTACCCTTTATCTATAGTGCTCAATCGGTTATATATATATATATATATATATATATATATATATATATATATATATATAGGGTGATCACAAAAAACGGGAATTTTTGAAGTGCGTATTGCAAGACATGACCAAGTGGCAACACTGCGAGACAGTGACCTTGAGCAAGTAAAGATTTCGCCATTTTAGTAACGAGTATGAAATTCACAGTATCCTAGCTGAGATGTTGCAGCAGTCAATGAGGAATCTCAACAGCAGATTTCAAGAATGCATTCGTAAAGAGGACGCCATCTACAGGACGTAATTTAAAAAATGAACATTCCATCATTGTTTCATAAATGGCATGTTTTCAGGTTTCGATTATTATGAATTAAATATTTTTCTTCCATCACTCTTGGATTTTTAAAAAGTTCCCGTTTTTTGGGGTCACCCCATATATATATATATATATATATATATATATATATATATATATATATATATATATATATATATATATATGTACAGAGTAGTCACCGCTACATTATATAATTTTCTATTTCAACGGTCTGTGAGGTATTTTCAAGGAGAGAGTTTCGCATGAACGATACCAGAATACCCATCAGTTGAAGGACGCCGTTCGGAGAGGCTTTACAACAATCAACAAAGCACAACTGGACATTGAGCCGCATCATATTCTGCCAGGAAATTGATGGTGTTCATACAGACATTTTCAATATGAGACAGCCTCAATCAAATGGATTCACTGCATCCAGTATATATGTTTTGTATTACTCTATTACTTGTCCTTTTATGACCTTTTGTTAGGGGGGTGGCAAGATGTTCGGAACACATTGTATATATATATATATATATATATATATATATATATATATATATATATATATAAAAGTGAACATAGAAGTCAACACTTAGAGGCGCGAGTCTGTTTCATGCTAGATCTAATCGTCAGGCCATGAGTGCTGTTATTTTTCTCGGCTATTTATATATACGGGTCAGTGGTGCATTGTGGGTAGTCTATGTTGGCAGATATTTTACCGGAAGTCGTTTATTTGTTTATTTGTGTCAAATTATTTTGCTTGTTTTTAAACGACTTCCGGTAAAATATCTGCCATATTCTATGTTCACTTTTATATATATATATATATATATATATATATATATATATATATGTGTGTGTGTGTGTGTGTGTGGGTGGGTACTGCATTAACAATAAATCCTAAGCCTGACAAGTAGTTATTAGCTTAAATAAGAACAATAAAAAGGAAAGGGAATTAAAAGATAAGTAATATATAAATATATTATTTAATTAAATAATAGTAACAAAAATATTATTTTTATATTTCCCATAATATTCTTTTCTAACATAATTCAGAGTTATCCCGATTTCATAGTTTAAGGTTTATTTTCTTATTATTTTTTATAATATTTGTTTTTTGTTTTCATTAATTTGTGAAGTTACATTTAACATATCAACTGCCTGATTTCTGCTGTGTATATGAAATAGGTCATATCTTTCTCTCTTTTCTTCTCTTTCTCTCTTCCTTTCCCCTCTAACCACCACTCATATCAAGACTTACACCGCTTTCTGTTTTTTTCTCACCTTCGCATCCTTCCTATTTTTCTTCCACGCCCCCTGGTTTTCTTACTTTATTTACCCCCACCCCCTTTGTTCGTTTTCTTTAATTTCAAAAATTTATCATCCATTGACTGTATGAAAAATCCCGTAAATTTAATTTTACAAGGTGAAAATGATCATTTAAATAATGGAATCTTAATCCGATTGCATGATATATATATATATATATATATATATATATATATATATATATATATATATATATATATATTTGGATTGATATGTTACCTCTATCACTGATATTGAGCGATTTCCAATAAGTACCGCCCATATATAATATATAATGTATATAAAAATTGCATATATATATATATATATATATATATATATATATATATATATATATATATATATATATATATATATATATATATATATATATATATTACATATATATATACATTTGGATATTATATATATATATATGTACACATATTTTACATATATATATACATTAGGATATTACACCGAAAACATGTCAAAATCACTACACAATTGCAGATGTATTTCGATGCATATCAATGCGTGTCATCTTGCGATTGAATATTACTGACGAGTGAACGATTTAGTTAGATGTATAAGTTAAATACACCCTCTTTTTACGAACTAAGAAAAATGTAGGAAGTTATAAGGTTTGTGTGCTTTACTCTGATCAACCAATCAAATATGACCTCCATTAAATTAAAAATAAGGGAAGAAGCAAAAATTTAGAAATTATTTTTTATAAATGTGTCATGACTTGTAGATTGGCAGCTAACGACAGCCAGACATAAAAGAATAGGTAAATGGATATATAAATTATACAAACTATATAAACAATGCCATTACCTAAGAAATAAAAATTAGGTGGCAAGTTAATTTACTAAAATGCTAAACAAGTTATATGCTTCGTCAGCTTCCTACATATTTTTTATAGTTGATAAATAAATAGCTTCTTTATGAAACTAGTAAAAACGTATAGAATTATTTCGAAAATTAATATGCAACTGTTGAATAATATTCTTCATATAAGATGTTAATAACAATAGCCAATCAATATCTGTCTGTATTTCTGAGATGAGGTATTATGTACATTATTTACATTATTCAGAATATTGTCCTCATCTTTGTCGCTATATTTATTACAACGTTTCGGCCGTTGTACGCTCCCGCCTTCTTCAGATGGTTGGAATGTCGAACTGAACCCTTTATTCGCTCACTGACACATGGCGCAGTGGATAAAGGCGTTGGTTAGATCCAGTGACAGGACCCAAAAAGTGTGAGTTCAGTACCCGATTAAGGAGAACTTTCAGAGGGAAAAGTAACAGGAGATAACTGATAAATGAGATCCATTAAACATGGCACGTGGAACTAGAACAGTCTACCCTAGTGAGCGAAATAAAGGGTTCAGTTTGATATTCCAACCACCTGAAGAAGGCCGGAGCGTACAACGGCCAAAACATTGTAATAAATATGGCGACAAAGACGAGGACAATAGTCCGAATAATGTAAATAATGTAAATAACAAATCAATGTAAAATGCCAAAAATACCAACCAAATACGTACAAGGTGTTACTCATACTGCTAGGCGAGGAATACAAAATTATATAAAATCCAAATTAATCTTACAAATAGAAAGATAAGCCATATATGTCGCAACGCAGTACAACTAAAATATAAATATAAGAAAATACATAATTAAATTCCAAAGTTTAACTAAATTGTAAGGAAAAGGGAAAACTAAGTTTACAATTTACAGTTAATTCATTCCTTTGATTTAATAAGAATTTTTTGAATCTGATAATTTCCAGTGTTTCATGTATGCACAGAAAACAGTGTTAATATAAAGATATATTTTCATCTCATCAGACCGATTACATTTCATAAAATGTAGTCTGTCTGATGAGATGAACATGCTTATCTTCATCGAAATAGTTTACCAACAATGGATTTTTAAGGTTTTTCCTAATTAATATCATATTCAAGCAGATTTGGTTACGTGATTTAGACGTATTATGTTTACTTATTTTAGTTTTAATCCTTTCAAGTTTACGAATTAATTTCTTGGTGGCTGTAGATAAAATGATCAAGAAAAATACCAACATTTTCTTTTAAATAATTTTTATTTTCCGCCCAAAATATGTGGATATCTATACAGTAGCTCCGTAAATTCAAAATTTTTTCTTTGTTTATATACAGCGTATCAATTTCAAAATATTCAGTTACGCACGAATGGTAACTTTTGTAATTTTTGGAAAAATAAAAAAAAATTAAATTATAATATTTTAATTTAGTATTTTTATATAAAAATTTACTCCTCCAAATATTTAATAACTTTGTTGCTATACTCATAATTGACTTATATAAGGGTTTTCCGGAATTTTAAATATTTGCTTATTATTTTGATGAATGTACTTATGTATTTTCGACTAATAATCTGTCTAAACAGTGAATTTGGACAGGTTTGTTACTTTAAAATCTCTAAGATTGAACTATCCTCATTCACGTGAAACGTAAGCCGTCTCGCTAATGTAAAAGCCCCCCAAAAACGTTGGTAAACAAATACATGTATTAACATTTTTATCAGAGATGCAATCTCCCAAAGGACATTTAAATTGATATAAAATGTTGATCTTTTGTAAGATGTTAGTTGACAGAGAAGAATTGTATTGGACAGCTAGGTTGGTTGTATTAAATTTAGTATAGCATATAATAAATTTTATTTTTTTTTGCTCGGATCAATGGGGAATATATTAGTGTTTATCAGTTTTTTAAAGGATTGATGTAGACAGAATAAAAATCCAATAACTAGAAACACTATTCTTAAAAGAGTGCTCAATACAAAGTAATGCAAATAGTATTTATTCAAAAATTATAACATAAATATGGTTATTTTTTTTTTTTAATTTGTTTTATCAAAAAACCCTTTTTATCTATAGGTTTGTTCTTGTATGTAATTTTTGATAGGGAGTTTGTGTCGTTTCATGTTTATACGTGTGCTTAAATTTTGGTGAGTTTGCTTATTTGTATATGGGTATGGAATTATGATTGCTTGTCTTTTGTTTTTATTTGCACACGCTTGTTTCGGTTGTAATTTCCTTTTTGCTTTTTTATGAGTTTAAATTTTGTATTTTCTATTTTTTTTTCCTTTTCCCCTTTTTAAATTTTTCTGTTTTCTTTTTTCTTTTCCTCGTTTTCTTCTTCTATTCCCAGTGTAATTCTTATATTTGCGTGTATATATGCTTAATTTTATCCACGTGTCTGTGCTTTAGGATGCGAATGCGTCTGTCGTGCCATCAGCCGACGTCCTGTTGTTTGAAATCTGTAGCGTTAATGTATACTTTTCACATCAGCGTTGATTTTACTGGATATATTGGCCTTTAAATATGAATAATGATAATACACACACACACACACACACACACACACACACACACACACACACACACACACACACACACGCGCGCGCGCATATATATATATATATATTTTCTTTTCCTCCGTTCCATTTTTGAATAATTTTATAATATTCTAAACCTAATGCTCGATTTAATTTGAAATTTAAAATTTCTGATTTTTAATTTTATCGTAAATTAAAGGTTAATTATTTCATATTGATTTTATACTTGATCTAACATTAACTTCAATCAACAAACTGTTTGCATTTAGAATATAGCGTCATGTTTCTTGAATTTTCATATACTTACATTCTGATTGGTTTTCATAGGTTACATATTGAGAGGTTATTATTTGGTTTTGAATTTTGAAAAAAAAAAAAATTCGCAATTAACACCATAACTTGATAAGACACGAGAAATGTTGAAACGAAATGGCTATTTTTGTAATGATGTTATAACATGTTTACGTAATAATTTTTGGATAAATACTATATATATATATATATATATATATATATATATATATATATATATATACAGTACTGTTCCATAAAAGTGACTCACCTGATTTCTTTTACTAAATGTTCTTTTCTCCGATGAAACGAAAGTTGAGCTAAATTCAAAGAATAAGCGATCTAAAATCCAAAAAAGAAGCTTTGGAAGCTCTTTGAATTTAGCAGTAAGTACTGTCAAGCATCCGTTCAGTATAATGTTCTGGGGATGCTTTTCTTTTCATGGAACTGGTTTCTCAAAACCTATTGAAAAGACCCTGATATATAATTTATTAAAAAATATAACATAAACATTTTATAAAATCACTACAAAAATAGCCATTTTGTTTCAACACTTTTGGTTTCTTATCAAGCGATGGTGTTGAATATATATATATATATATATATATATATATATATATATATATATATATATATATATATGAATCCGGTTCTTCTAGCTCTTCAATTGTAGACCCTGTTATAAATAATAGGAATTGTGTCTTTGATTTCAGGGTGGACCGTTTTTCGATTTTATCTAGGTCCCACTCTTCATATCACCTCAAAGTTCTAGAGTCCTTGTATATTAGATCCCGTGGGCCTTCCCTTTGTAAATAGAGGGAATGCTTACTGGGTCTGAATGTTATTGGACTCTAGCTTTCTTGAAATTCATATTCTTTCCCTCCAATGGTTTTCATTAATATCAATTAAATTTACACGTTCATTTTTTGATATTCCAGAAATAAACTTGATAAGGCGGGGACGAAACCGGTTGTCTTTTTAGCTTTGAAAATATACATTAAAATGCCATATAAATCATGCTTATTCCTAGCTAACCTTCAATTTTGTACTACGAAAAAAAATATATATTACAAGAGAAATTTCGTGACCATTAATTTATTTCATGATCGACTTTTCAAAATTAAAATAATACTACTCACACAAAGAGGAAATTTCTTCAAAAGTTGATTATGGAAGAACAGTACAAGAAATAGCGTCCAAGCTTTCGACTTTTTAGTCATCATCAGAGTAGTGACAACTGGTGAGTTTCGTATGACTAGGGAGCCTTTGTGACGTGGGAAAAGTATGTTAAAATGGAAGTGAGTTGTGACATTTGTTAAACCGTAAACTCTTAAAGATTGTGTTGACGCATGAAACAGACTGTCGCCGCTCGGTGTTGATCTTAGTGTCTACTTTTATATTTACATACGCTCTATCTCTAATATTGAGCACTTTTACCTAGAAACATAGCATCGCTTAAAGCTATATTTTTTATGATCTATCTATCTATCTATCTATCTATCTATCTATCTATCTATCTATCTATCTATCTGTCAAAGGGTGATTATATTGTATGCTTTCTTTCTTTCTTTCTTTCTTTCTTTATACAGCTGTCTGTTTCATAAGCTATCTATCTATCTATCTATCTATCTATCTATCTATCTATGTATCTACCTACCTACCTATCTATTTATTTATCTATCTAACACGGCGTGATTAAATTGTATACCTTTGTTTCAATATACAATTTCTTTGTTTCTATATACAACAGTCTTATTGTTTCATAGTTTCTATCTATCTATCTATCTATCTATCTATCTATCTATCTATCTATCTATCTATCTATCTATCTATCAAAGAGTGATTATATTGTATGCTTTCTTTCTTTCTGTCTTTCTTTCTTTCTTTCTTTCTTTCTTTCTTTATACAGCAGTCTGTTTCATAATCTATCTATCTATCTATCTATCTATCTATATATCTATCTATCTATCTAACTATCTATCTATCTATCTATCACAGCATGATTAAATTGTATACATTTGTTTCCATACGTCTTCCCTTTCTTTGTTTTCATATACAACAGTCTTATTGTTTCATAGTATCTATCTATCTATCTATCTATCTATCTATCTATCTATCTATCTATAACAGCGTGATTAAATTGTATTTCCATACGTCTTCCATTTCTTTGTTTCTATTAGGTCATCCCATAAGTTCTGTCCGAATTATAACTTTTTGTTAAAATGAACGAAATTTAAAGAGTATTTTATAATGTCTAATGGAGCTGAACATTATTTTTATGTTTAGATGCATTTAAACTGATCAAAGTTTATTTCAGAGAACAATAAAATTAAATTTTGTTTGATTAAAACCCTGCTAACATGGACGTACCCAATAATCATTTGAGGCACATAATGTTTTATGAGTTCAAGAAAGGAAACTCAGCAGCCGAAGCGGCTAAAAACATTCACTCAGTTTATGGAGAGGAATGTGTGAATGAAAGAACTTGCAGAAGATGGTTTGCAAAATTCAGAGGTGGAGATTTCACCCTTGAAGATGAAGATCGAAACGGACGTCCAGTTGAGTTGGATGAAAAGCTTCTTGAAGCAGCCCTTGAAGAAAAATCCTGCTTTATCAGTTGAGGAATTGGCAGTGGTTCTCAGTTCAAACCATACAACTGTTCATCGTCATCTTCAACAACTTTGAAAAGTTCCTAAACTTGGAAAATGGGTGCCTCATGAATTGTCTGAAAACAACCTCAAATCCCGAGTTGGCATCTGCTCTTCTCTCCATTCTCGCCAACTTGTTTCACCATTTTTGGATAGACTTGTGACTAGCGACGAAAAATGGATCTTTTATCGAAATGTTAAGCATCGTAGACAGTGGCTTGGTAAAGGGGAAGGATCCCAGCCACAGCCGAGAAGGGAACTTCATGGGCAAAAGGTTCTTCTTTAAATCTGGTGAGATGGCCAAGGAATAATCCACTTTGAATTCTTACCACCTAATGCAACAATTAATGCTCAAATATACTGTCAGCAATTAGAGCGTTTGAACCAAGTTTGAGGAAAACTAGACCCGCTCTAGTGAATCGAATACGGGTGATGTCTCATCAGGACAATGCGCGACCACACACAGTAAGAATCACGTCACAAAAGATCGAAGAACTTGATTGGGAGAAAATTCATCATCCACCTTATTCTCCCGATCTTGCTCCTTCAGACTACCATTTGTTTCGTAGCTTACAGAATCATTTGGAAGAAACAGCTTTTGTAACACAGGAAGAGGTTAAAACTGACATTGGTGAGTTCTTCGAATCAAAGCGAAAGGAATTTTAAAGTAATGGAATTAGTAAGTTAGTTAATAGATGGAAGGAATCATAGATAAGCAGGGAAAAACATTGTTGATTGAATCTGTAATTAAATGTAACATTTGGTCACTTGTTTTCTTTATTCAAAATTCGGACAGAACTTATGGGATGACCTGATATCTACAACAGTCTTATTGTTTCATAGTTTCTATCTATCTATCTATCTATCTATCTATCTATCTATCTATCTATCTAAGAGTGATTATATTGTATGCTTTCTTTCTTTCTTTCTTTATACAGCAGTCTGTTTCATAATCTATCTATCTATCTATCTATCTATCTATCTATCTATCTATCTATCTATCTATCGTGATATGGATATCTATCTATCTATCTATCTATAGTGATATGGATAGATATATATAGAGAGGAACAAACGCATACATAAATATTTTTTTATAAATTCAAAGTTTAAGGCGTATTATTTTTAATCCTACATATTTTTTCTCTTCAAATGTTGTTTTTAATGGCTGTCCAAATTTGCGTAGTTGCGCCGTTTATTCGAAACAGTTTATCTATTTTCGTCTACCGACCTGCGTACGGTTAACAAAGAAGATATGCCCTCCGTCACGATTCGAAACTGTTATCTTCTTGGCAGGAGAAACCATCGTCTTCTCCGGACTGCTTTTACTATTCGGCTAAGAAGAATTTCCCAGGTAAACATTATTTCGCACACTCACTTAAGAAACGCATATCTGCCCGGTTTGGTATCCGAAACGTAAACAAAGCAATTTGAAAAGAATTAATGGATTTCATCTTTTAATACGACAATATTTTTTTTTATCTTTTCAAACGTTATTTTTACTGGATACCCGTATTTGAGTAAATACACCGTGGGCATATTTACTTTATTAAGTTTCTCGAATACTCAGGTCGGTAAAGGAAAGAACTAACTGGGCGTTTACACAAATGCGGGTATCGACTAAAAATGACGTTTGAAGTAGGAAAATAAACTCAGTATATATTAGTATCATTTGCTACGTTATTTAACTGGAAGGAAAAATAAGGATATAATTATAATGTTAACTTTTCACACCACCTTAAACAAAAGGTTAGGAAGGAAATTCCCATTCGTACTAGAAAGAGCTATAACTGTTAGCAGCTTAGCGAACCGAAAATGTGTATTTTCATGAAAACCCGTTCGAAGAAAAATATTTCAACCGACAGTAACGCTGTTTGATTAATGAATCCTATTTTTTTCTATCGGTTTCACCCCATTCAAGGCAGTAAAGCCACTAAGACACAAGGGGTTACAAGGTGTGGAAGAAGACAGAGAGACATTAATAATGGGCGGGGAGAGAAAAGAGTAATCAGGAGGAAAGTAGGTAGCGATTGACATTGTTCTCAAAGTTTTGCAGATTAAAGTTGGCGGGAAAACATAGGAAGTGAGTTCCACAAGCGAGAGGTGTGAGAAAAGAAACCATAGAATTTACGATTGCAAATAGCCAGCTCAACTGTGAATTGATGCGATCTCGACGTCAGTCTAGTACTGCGCTTAAATTAATAAAATCTAGGTATCAAAGCGAAGAGCTCACCCAAACAATTACCATCAATTAAAATAAAACACAAAAAAACCCAGAGGGACAACCTTACGCCGGTGTGAAAGTGACTGAAGCCAAGCCACCAGATCAGGACCAATAATATTGCTGATTCTTCTTTGGATCTTATCAAGGAGCTCAAAGTCAATAGCTGAGGCACCGGGCCATATGTAGCAGAAATATTCTAATCATGGACAGATGGTAGACTTATAGATATGTAAGAAAGATTCTGGATAGAAAAATTGCCTCGCACGACACAGTGAACCAACTTTCCTGGCAGCTGACCTAGCAATGGATTCAATATAGTCTTTCCACTTAATATCAGCTGAGAACGTCAGCATGAGAAGGCGCAAGGAGTCACTTTCCTGGAGATTAGTATCAGCAAGACAGAAGGAGGTTTCTCATATCATTAATGGAGAGAAGTTTAGTTTTGGGGGCGTTTAGATTAACAAGCTATCTTTTGTCCCAGATAACGATGGACTTGATGTCGTTTTCGATATCGGCTGCCATTCTGACCATGTCGGATTGATCAGTCTAACTCTCCTGAATTTTTCCCGTATGGAAATCCTTCATTCCACCATTACCATTACTCTATATATTTGCAAGTAGAAATATGTTTGAAGATTGACATTTTCTATCATTCATTGTTAGTCTCTTTCTTTCAGTATTTTGATAGGACAACGTGTATAAAGTAAGTCGGCCATATTTGAAATCGAAAATAGAATACTTTTATGCTGTGTTTTCGTGATACTAAATTCTCGTTGTGCCCCGAGCAACTTGGAATGATTCCGAATTCTTCGATGAAGTAAGTTAGTGTGTCTCATCGGTTTAAAATTGTTAACGCTTCTTGCCGCTTGAATGGGCGAATAGCATTGGCCGTTTTGTTCCCAGAATTTAAAAGACGGAGGAAAGTGCTTCCTGACGCCACGCCATCTTTAAAAGCCAACAAATCTGGATGTTGATTGGTTTTAGATGAGTGCGCTGGTTGCAGAACCATCAAAATAGGAAATTGTCAGTTTAGATAGCATCAATTTCGACAGTTTACTCTCGATAATATTGGCCGACGTATTAATTCTTGGCCAATCTTTGCTGACCAAATGTCATTACTTTGCTGAACGCATACACACTTACACACACATACACAAACAAGACGCACACACAAAACACAAAGCACAGATGCAGTCGACTATAAACCATTTATCTGCATATAAAATTCTTTAACTTCCTTTATTCATTCCGTTACACCTTCTAATATATTCGCATATTGGCCGATTGAAACGAAATTTGAGGGCGAAGTGGAGACAGGCAAGGGAAAGCGCACGAAGTACAGTTGGTTTTATTAGGCTGCGTAAATTTGTTTTGTTTGTTTTGTTTTACGGCATATCAACCTCAATGGGTCATTTAATGCCGACAACTTTTTTTTCCCTGGTAATATTTTTGTTTTGTCAAAAATCCATTTCTGTTAATATTTTTTCCTCAAAAACGTATAGCTGGTAATATTATTTTTTTCAAAAACATACAGCTGGCAATATTATTTTTTCAAAAACGTATTATCAGAGGCCTTGCTGTTGGACGTAGTTTATCGTCATACCCAGGACACGGATGTAGTTTATCGTCATACCCAGGACGAGATCTGAGTTTGGGTGTTAACTATTCGCCTATAGCTGGGACCCTAACAGGTGCTAGCACCCCGGATCAGGGTGGACCTGGGAACACCAGCAATTAAGAGGTGGTTCCACGCTCCTCAAAACCTCCTGATCAGAGGCCTTGCTGTTGGACGTAGTTTATCGTCTTACTCAGGACGTGGACGTAGTTTATCGTCTTACTCAGGACGCGGATGTAGTTTATCGTCATACCCAGGACGTCGTAACTTAGTACAATAATTTTTCATAATTTTTTTTTGTAAAAATCAGAAGTTTTATTATTTAACATACAAAATGATCCCAGAATTTAAAGATTAAATTAACAAATACTTATTTAATAAAAATGCGATATTGTTTTCGGCATATCTTTTCTCTAAGTTTTAATATTTACAAGAATCCAGTTTCCTATTAGCGCTACGTTTGCAGGAACTATGAACAAATCATAAGGCCAAACGCTTCAAAATGTTGGAATTTGGCTACAGAAGGAATACTTAGAAGGAATTGTATGTTGCATGCCCCAGGGTAAGAAATCCTAGGAATTTATTCTGCAGTTTTAAAAAAAAAACTTTTCTTAAAAATATTGTTTTCTATGAAGTCTTTTAAAATTAAATTAAATTAAAGAAATTATTAGAGTTTTTGTCGAAGTATTTTACCAAACAAATCTGTTTATTCAAATTTCATCGATTGGTTTGTGAATTTGAACGAAACGTAGAGTTTATAAATCACGACAAAAATGTTAGCGATGACTTCAACAATACTAAATACAATAAAGATTTCAACACGCTTCAGCGTGTTGCTAAGAAATTCTAGTCAATGTAAAAATAGTGCAAAAATGTCTTGATTCCAAGCGATATTGGTTCGAATATCAGCCATCGTCCAGTGTCCTTCATCAACGGAGCGAGAAGAAAACAGAGAAAGGGGTGTCCGAAAATTCCGTACTTAAAATCTTTTTTCGGTGCTTCATTTCTGTCATATAGTTAATAATTAATATTTAAGAAATCTTCTCTCCGGTTACAAATCTTCTTTTTCTTCTTCCATTCTTTTTTGATACTTTTTTTTCTGCCACAGAAAAGAAAACAGAATAAGAAAGAAAAAACATTTTTACTTTTTTTTTATACATTACTCTCGGCTTTGTGAATATTGATAACAGAAGTATCTCGCCATGGAACACTTTTAGTAAGATATTTTCGAGGATCTGTAATGGATTTAGCCCTCACTGCCTACCCCACATTTGTACTAGATACAAATATTTAAGTAAATGCTCTGTTTATAATAAACAGTATTAAACAACATTTACCGGCCTGAATGTCCGAGAAATTTTCACAGAAAATATTCAAGCTGGTAAATATTGTTTAATACTGTTTATTATAAAAACAGAGCATTTACTTAAATATTTGTATCTATAAAAAGAATGTATAAATATAAAAATGTCTTAATATATATATATATATATATATATATATATATATAATACTGATCACTAGTAACACTATCAAATAATATGCGTCAAATTATATAATTTAACGTATGTCAAATTTAAAAGAATTTCTTCTAATCAAGTGCTCAATGCACAGATTAGTTCTATAATTATTCTTAATATATAAGTAAAAATGTTCAATAATTATTGAATTTCGTCTCAGAATTTCATAATATTTGAATCACTTATCGGGACATTCGACAAGAATACATATCAAGAGGCCACCAGAAAACGTATAGATTTTAGGAAAGCAAAAACTTGTGTAGATATTGTAATAGTAAATTTATTCAGACATTACTTCAGAGATTCAGGCATGACGGGATTAATACAAGTTACCTTTGAACTCTCCAATCACGAAAGATGCTCAAAATCCAGGACAATGCTAGTTCGAAGCTTCCTTTAGCTTCCAGACATTTATTCCTACGGCGAACTCTTGGCTGGGTAACATTGGGCCAAAATTTCCAGTGGGATTGCTGCACATGCATTTTCAATTTCTTGTCTAAGAGCCGCCAATTTAATGCCATATGCCGAGAAAATATACTACAGTAAACAGTGTTATCGCAATTTGATAAAACTAGGAAAGGAAAAACTTGCCTTTCCTGAAGTGTGTATAAATTTTTTGTACATATATATCTATATCTCTTTCTGTATCTGTCTCTCTGTCCCTCTCTCTCTCTCTCTCTCTCTCTCTCTATATATATATATATATATATATGTGTGTGTGTGTGTGTGTGTATATTTAAGCATTTCACCCCAAGCAAGGGGGGAAGCCACTAGCACGCAAGGGGTTACAGATGATTTGGAGCGAGAGCAGATAGGAGTGATAGAGGAAAGGAAAGAGGAGAAGGATAATGGATAGATCAAGGCAACTGGATATGTCGATTGACATTACATTTGAATAGTTGGAGATTATAGCTATCAGGGAAACAGGAAAGGGGAAGGGAGTTCCACAGGCGAGAGGTGCGAGATATGAAGCTATTGAAGTAGAAGGGACGGTTACATTTAACAGTTTCAACAGTGAAAGGATGAGAGCGGGATGCCAGCCTCGTAGGAAGATTGAATTCATGAAGTCTGGGAACCAGCGAAAGCAGCTCATCGGAGCAGTTACCATGAAAGTATTTGTAGAAAAGACAGAGAGAGGCTACGGAGTGTCTGTGAGAGAGCTACTGCAGACGAGATGCCAGATCAGGTTCAATTACATTTCATATCCGTCTCTGGATCTTATCAAGAACCCCGAGGCAAACAGAAGGGGCTCCAGACCATATATGGCAGTAATACTCCATGCAAGGGCTAATGGTTGATTTGTAGATTTGAAGGATCGATTACGGGGAGAAAAATTTCTTGGCGCTGTACAGGGAGCCAACTTTCCTTGCGGTGGACGAAGCAATTGACTCAATGTATTTGTTCCATCTCAGCTCAGTAGTCAATCTGAGACCGAGCAGCCGCAGAGAGGTGCTCTCGAGAAGTTGAGCGTCAAATATTCAAATTGGGAGGGGGGCAGGGAAGGATCTCTGCGGTGATTAATAGAGTAGTTTTGTTTTTAAGGCGTTAAAGTTAACCAGCCAATTCCTGCTCCAGTTCACAATCGATTGGAGGTCCTTTTCGAGACGAACGGCCAGGTTAGTTTTGTCAGTGACACTAGATTTGTTTTTGAGGCAGGAGAAAATTGTAGTGTCGTCCGCGTAGATGCCAACTTGGGAATCTATGGCGTCAGGAATATCGTTGATGAACATAAGGAACAGAGTAGGGCCTAGGATGGAGTGTTGGGGAACACCTGCGTTCGTGGGATAGGAGCTGGAAGAGAATCCTTTGAGAACGACCTTCAATTCACGGTTTGACTGGAATGATTGTATTAAGTCAAACAATCGACCTGTAATTCCATAACCCTGGAGCTTGCGAAGAAGGCCGGCATGCCAAACCCTATCAAACGCTTTGGAGATGTCTAGAGCCACGGTACGAGCTTCTCCGTTATTTTGAAGAGCTTGGTAGACAATTTCAGTTATGGCCGTAAGCACATCAGCTGTAGATCTGGCAAAGCGGAAACCATATTGCTTGTCTGAAAGCAGATCATGGGATGTAATGTGCTTAACCACTTCAGTGTTGATTAAAGCTTCGAAGACTTTGCCGAAGAGGGGTAGGAGACTGATAGGACGGTAATTAGAAGGGTCAGAGAGGTCGCCAGAGTTCTTAAAGACAGGAAAAATCGATGAGGACTTCCAGCAATCTGAAAAACAAGATTCCTTGAGGCAGTAATTATATAATTTGGAGAGGGTGGGCGCCAGTTCAGACGCACATTTCCTCAAGACAATGGCTGATGTCCCATCTCCACCACTAGCCTTGTGGGGGACTAAATTAGAGATAATGCTTCATTCGAGCCGCAAATAGTGACTTAGCTTCGTTGACGACACGCTTACATTCGTTACGGGCAGAGGTAAAGTGAAGTCTATTGCAGTCGGATATGTCGCTACGATATAGGTGGAAGAAGTGGTTCCTATGGGCAATGGCGGCTGAGCAAGCAGCGGAGAATCAAGGGGAGGAGCGCAACTTGAACATATATTTCCTTGTGGGGATGAAAGCGTCGATTCCATCTTTAAACCAGGAGGAGACCTCAGTAGCACATTCTTGAACGGGGAGCGTAAAGACAACATTCCAGGGGACATCGCGGAGGAAATCACCGAACGAGTCCCAGTCTGCTCGTTGATAGCAGAACGAGGTTCTAGTGGTAGGTGGTTCTTTGCAGGGGGTGGAGTTGAAGGAGATATTGACAGACACTACAGCATGATCGGAGTTAGCAAGA